>OZ026620.1:75773811-75786311 GCA_964020975.1 Hermodice carunculata | reverse complement strand
GTACAAGTCTGTGGGGTACAAGCCTGGACAATTACGCCTCAAGCCCGATGCAGTTCCAAGCATATTTGAAAAGCGAGACCCCCCTGCCACAGAGACCAGGGAAAGGCGCAGTTTGGCCTTCGCCAAAAGGAGGAACTTGGGGGTAACTATAGCACAGGAAAGAGGCAGACCCTGTAGGCTGTACTAACAGTCTAACTGTAACTCAGGACTTGAGCACAGGGTCTACTCTTCCAGTCAGGTACATGTGAGTTGTGTAGTCAGACACAAGTGTAAACAGGTATAACAGAAGAAAGTGTATGAGTTATTCCAGCCAGATTCTAAACAATTAATTATCTTTACATTCAAGAATGGCTTTTTACTTTACAGTAGTAACTGAATATTAATCACTACCTGTTATAAATGTTCAATATATATTGATTGTGGCACAGCAGGTTATAATTCATACACACACACACACACACACACAGACATCAAGTCAAGCAACTACAAGAAGAAGATGACAGTGATGTTGATATGGGTGACACGTTTGGGTGCTCTTTCTTTCAAAGTTGAGGCTCATTGGTGTTGCATATGTTACCACGCTTATATACATTCTATCACAGTACTTAGTCAATGAAAAGGTGGTATTTTGTGTCTAAAAAACAGTATTTCATTATATCTTATGCAAATCATTTGCATGTATTGCAAAAAGGAATGATTGTTCACATAAAAAAAAAACAAAAAACAAAATATATCTTTCCCTGACCCTGTACTTACTGGTTCATTTCATTGTAAAGCATCAATATGAAAGGACAGAATCAAGAGTTTCATTTGGGTTCCAGTAGAGATCACAGCAGTATACCGTATACATTCAAATAAGGGCACATGCTCTAAAAAGGGCACATCCCTATTTTTTATCATAAAAGAAACCTTTGTTTTTACAGATATAGGTGAATTCTCTGTCTCAATTCTAGTCCATTACCGGTACCTGCTTTTAGGCATATTTTCCAATTGAATTTTTCTAAGGGCAATGTGCACTGATTGGAATGAATATAGTATATATATATAAACATACATACATATATATGCAGGCAATGGCTGTATATTTCCATTACTTACCATTATAACCCTGACATAAATTTACGGGCAAAAGCAATCTAAGTAAAAAATCTAAGCAGCATTGCGTTAACATGTAATTCAGTGGGAATACCCAACTCAATCCCTCTGGCATTTTGTGTATTGGACTGTGTGTTCAGCTGAATACACATAATATTGCTAATTCTGACCTCTCTTATTTTGTCCTTCATGGATCAGTTGGGAAATTTGAAAGTTGAAACCAGTTTGTTTCATTGATCAAAATTTTTATCTCTGCTGACCTAAGGTTGCAGGCCTCAAATGATCACTCACGTCGGTCCGTCTGTCTGTCCCTAAACTTTTGCTTTTGAACATGATGCAGTCCGCAGTTTTTAGGTTAGCGCCATGAAACTTCAGGACTTCTGATGTGTATAAACATCCAAGTCATGCTCAATATTGGTGGTGTCACCTACATTATTACATAACACATGTACATAGGACAAAATGTGAAAATATTGTGAACACCCAAGCATTTTTAATTTTCGTCAGATCTTCATGGAATTTGGTGGGGTTGTGGGCAAGATCAAAATGTCGATTGAATGTGATGCTATGAAATATGAAATAAAATGTCTTGACACATTACTGGTATGAATTCAGTGTCCTAGCTAAAAATTTAGCAAGTCAATCAAACTTACATGATTTATGTATCGGACCTGAATCTAGAATACTACATAATAGGGATTACCTTGATCTACTTTTTCAAGGTCACCAGAACTATTAAAAAGTTCATCAAGTGTCAAAATTTTGATGGGAAGCTGTCACAGTAGAGCATTTTGTCTAACAGCCAGTCCTGGTGAATAAATAGAAATCAGCTCAATCAACAATTCAAAATACTTACCGTATTATCCCTAATTAGCGCCTTGTGCGCTTAGGAAATTTACATAAGGGATGGTTCAACATTTTCATCATTTTTGAATTAGTACTTACAGTACGCAAGGGGGGAGGGGGTTAAATGGGTCTGTACACTTTCACAGAATATTGAAAATGATGGTCAATTTTTGGCCTGTTTTGTGCAATTTGCTATGATTTTCTTTGGAAAATCATCATTTTTAAAGTACTAATTTGGGGGGAGGGAGGGGGGTCATGAAATTTAGTACCCTTAGTACTAATTCAAAAATGACGATAATGTTGAACCATCCCTAAGATAAACCCCAGTGAGAGACCCGTATTTGGCATATTTTAGATGGCAAAACATTAAATCTTGGGTAAAATGAACAATATATATAGCATATTTTTCAGTATTGGCATTGTCTCTCTCTTCTCTCTCTTTTTTTTCCTTTCATTCTAAAGAGTCAATTTTTGGATTGGCAGAGTTCTGGATTGAAGGTCGGTCTGCAAACGTGAAAAAAAGAATTGTGTTTTCTTATTATTATTGCAGCCCAAAATAGGGTCAGTTAGGACATGGACAAACAACCCTCTAAGTAGGCAGCCTAATCTTTTCCTATTGACAGTTTTTCCTGTAACACCAGTTCGGAGAATAGGAAAAGCAAGCAGGCATATTTTATCCAAATATTCAGTGTGACAACCTCCATCCCCCTCCCCCACCCCCCAAAAATGAAACTAACTAACAGACCATACTATTTTGCACCAATCTATGCAGATAAAATAACAATATTATTCTCTGTATGTATGTTACAGATCTGTTGGTGACACATCGGGCCACAGGCAGTACAGTGTTTGAGGCCTGTCTCCGTACACTTTTGGCCATCTGCATTGTGTGCAAGGAGTCCTGTCTTCTTGTAAGGAAGAGAGTGGTGGGTACCTTAGTAGTTTTCGAACAGTACTGCACAAATGGACACACAAACACGTGGCAAAGTCAACCGTGTCAAGGGTCCATGCCCAGTGGGAATATCAGGCTGGCAACTGGAATATTCGGTAGTGGGGCCAGTGCCATAAAAGTGGTCAACTGTCTGAAACACATTGGGATTTCAGTTTTTTCTTTCAGGACATATTATAATTTGCAGTCACATTACATCATTCCTGCTGTCAAACAGATGTGGCAGAAAGAACAGGGCCGTATTCTGTCAAGACTGAGGGGCAAAGAATCTGTACATCTTTCTGGTGATGCCAGATGCTGTTCACCTGGGCATACAGCAAAATATGGCAGTTATAGCATGTTAGATAGGGTCAGCAAGGAAGTGGTTGATGTGAGGCTGGTCCAGGTAAATATGAAATAAAATGTATACGCCATACGTGTATTTATTCTGATAGATCACAAAGTCCACTTTTCTTTAACACATTTTCATATCTATATTCAAGGGTTAAGGGTTCTTTAAACACTCACTGTGAATTTAAGTACCAGTAGGTTCAGATATATGTTGGAAACTTGACATTGTGTCAACAGCTTTCCACTCTTCAGTTCTCACGAACTAGAAAAATGATGAGGAAAGCTGTTGACCTGGGCCTTTTCTTTGGAAATATTTAGCATATTGGTAATTAGGTCAAACAAAAAAATCACCTAGGTTTCTGGTTACCCTACCTACCTGCCAAAAAAACCCTACCTGAATTTTTTAATGGAGCCGCAAGAAGAAAAAGCATACTTTTTCCAATTTTTGCCTTATTATGAACGTAAAATCCAGAGAAAAAGAACAAAAAATAAATATATTTAAGCCAAAAAATTTGGAAGAAAAATTACCTATCTACCTACCTACCTGGGATTTTTTTTGTTTTGCCCAAGTGGAAATGTTTTTTCGAAGCAAGTGGACAAAATTTGGACTTAAAAGCTTGAGGATTCCTCTTAATTTAGGTTAAGAAGTTTGTGAATTCAATTAAAATATGAACCTATGTTTACATACATGACCATGATGATAAAACATGTATATTTACATGAAAAATATAAGTGGATATCACTCTGCTTCTGCATCAGTGACAATTCTCTTTAGCTTTAACTTTCTTCACAATTAATTTTGCCCCAAAAGGTTTTGAATTATCATCAGTTCATGCTAAAGATCTCAACTGCATCAGTTCATGCTAAAGATCTCAACTGCATCAGTTCCAATATAGAGAGTTTATTTCTCTTTTTATTATTGACACAATAATTATCACATCATTTCGAACACAAAGTTTATAAATTTATATACAGTGGTTATTCCTAAATAGAAAGGTATGCTTATATTCAATGTGATTACATTTGAAAAGTTGTTTTTCTTATAGTGTGTGTACCGTGTATGTTTTTTATCTTCATACACCCATGTATTTTTAAAGTCAAATGAAGTCACCTCCTCTCAAGCCATGGAACTAGAAGGGCTGAAAAGAAGTCTTAAGTTTTTAGAGGAGTAAAAGGTCGCCTGCACCAGTCTGACTACTGACAGACACCCTTCCATCAAAAAGTTCATGAGAGAGACTATGGCCCACATAAAACATTGGTTTGATGTCTGGCATGTTGCCAAAGGTAAAACTGAAACACACAAATAAACATGGTAAATGTGACCCATCATGGGAAAAGGGGGGTTCTGGTCAAATTATGTGATGCTGAAATATGCAAATTCTAAAAATGTGGTTTAAGAAACTGCAACTTCTGAGGTGCAGTTATACCTATTATGCAAATTAGGTGGGTTCAAAGTTCACCCTTCTACAGACTTCAAAGGACACCTTGAACTAGGTTTTGCCATGATCCCTGTGGCCAGCTGTGTAGGAGTCTCAGCCCAGAGGAGTTTGAGGTACTGCATCCGGACATCATACCTCCCAGTCAGAGATATTGTTTCTGTGGAGCTGAATAATGTTGGCAATTGTAGTCTGTGTCAAGTACATGTATGCAATTTGTGTATGGGCCATTGGATGCTCATTCCCATTCTCCAGAGGGCATAATATATAGTTCTAGCACTACTTCCTACTTTAAGACCACTGCACCTGCAAGAAATAGTGGTGACATGGAGTATCCATAACAGTGTGGTGTCATATGTACAGCGGAGAGCATCATCCCAGTTGAGCCTAAAATGTCTAAGTTTTCAGCCATGTTCATCTGTATGTATGTCTTCATAAATTTCAAGATATTCACACGCTGTGAAGTTAAATTACGTTCGACGAAAATGAACACCATTATTTTATCTGGTTCCAAACCGGTTTGTCATATTTTGTCCCAATAAAGAGGTAATTGGCTTAAATTAAAAAAAAAAAAAAAAAGGAAAAACGACAAACAGTCGCTGAAGGTGACAAACCGATCTGGTTCGAACAGCAGGTTCAAGGTGCAGACTACACAGGGTGCGGACTGTCCGACCACTTTTCTTCCCGGTCGTGCTACGCAGAGAAGGTCAAGGACAGGTGGCTACAACATGAACTTGCAAAATCAGTATCAGGAAAGTTCAATAGCAGAAGTAGAGCACACTTTAAAAAGTGTGTAAGCATCACATAGAATGCAATATACCAAAAGGGGTTTGCCCACTGATGCTGATGTTGCAAGTCTTGGTGGCAACAAGCTTCAGAAAGTGTTATCACCATCGACGTCAAAGTTATGTGCCAGGAAAACAAAAGTGGGAGGTCACTTGGTTTATCGTTCAGCCCAACCAAGCCATATTGTAGTCACCTGTACTTGACCTTGACATTCTCAAAGTAACACTGCCGGCAAGAAAAGTGGTTGGACAGTGCACGCAATCACCTTGAACCTTGCAGTTTGAACCAGACGGGTTCATATTTTTTGCGCAGAATAAGTCATCGCCTTTGGCGACTGTGTCCCTATTTCCCCTTTTTACAAGTTTATGACAATAACCCCTTTATTGGGGCAAAATATGACACACCGGTCGGGAGGCAGACTAACCTATATCTTCAGGTGTGTCTTAGAGAGAGGATTTTGAAATACAGTCGTTCCTGTCTTGAGAGGCCCCTCCAATAAGAGATGGTCAGAACGACACCATGGTGATAGCACTCCAAGTGCGACTGGTTTCACCTCTGTGTGGGGCTCATCAGGCACTGAAAATTTAACGGCTGCTAACGCTGTATTAATAGTAATGTAAATGGGTTGCTACGTTCTGTTGTGAGGTAAGAGAAGTCACATAGCTCTAACTGAGTTTTATGACGTCATAAAGTGGACATTGTGACCACTCCTCTGTCCTTGGCCTTCTCAAGGGGTTCTAGTGATGGTCTATGTCCAGTTTATTATGAATAAAGCTGGGGTATTGAATGGGCGGGTCTGTACCTTCCTCTGTGAAAATACTTGGGAATTCATCTATTATTATTTTGTCAATGAATTATCCAGAGTATTTGTGTAGTATAATAGGTCTGGTAATTTGAAGGAAAGTGTATGTTTTTGCCTTAATTTTATGTGTGCAGCTGTTAAAATGGGGAATTTATTGTTTCCTTCATGAGCATTGACACTGGTGGGAAAATGAGCATAGAACTTATTAAAAATCCAATGAGAGATCACACACCTTTATATAATTACTCTCTGAGAACACTGAAGTTATCTTTTCCACATTATTGTACCTGTAATGAAAGACCACCTGTTTTGAGAGACCACATTCTTGCTCTAGAGCCCAAGAATTGAACAGGTTTTTGTTACTATTATTGACGGAAGTTTTCGGTCCCAAATTTACAGGAATTACAAGATTATCGGGCCAAATTCATATTAAATATTGTATTTTCCTACCATTCTCGTAAATGCTTGCAACCAATTGACCATTTTGATTTGTTCAAGCACCTGGATATATCAAACAGATGGCTTGATAATAGCAACCTGATCTAAGTCATTCACATACAATTTTGATTTTTATTCATACTATGCATATGTGCATTACGTGAAGACTAATTTATTCAAGTTACTGCAATAAAGTGGTAAAAACTTATCTACCAAATCTCTTACATTTTGTTGAGTTGATTGTGTGCATGATATAGTCACCTTTGGCAGAGTCTACTCTAACTGAACAGAGGCACTTGTTGTGAAATGTGAATTAAACCCCTACTCATAGGAACTTTGTTTTCCTTTTTGAGAAGCTTTTAACTGGCATCCACCATGTTTTTTTCAGCTCTGAAGATCATATGACCTCTCACCCCTATGGGGAGGCTTGTCACATGATAAAAGACTATTGTAGACTGATGGAAGTCGATGAAAGCTTACGGGCACTTGGTTTGAAAGTAATGTACATACATTCCCCATGCAACAGTATCCAATGGAAGAAAATTCAAGATCAATATTTTTATCAACGTGTCGTTCCAAACCAGGATAGTACTATTAAAATGCTAAAATTACCATTATTGCCTTCAATTAATTAAGAACTATTTAACAATTGATGCTTCACATTTCTTTTGCTGGGGACAGGGTATTGATACCTGAGTGGCTGTGTGAAATTAAAACTTTAACAGCATTGTGAAAATCCTTCTCTTGTATTAATATTTAGATATTTTATGATATTTACTCTAAGTCTCAAATGGGTGGAGTGATGACTGCAGGACTCTCCTTAATAATTTGATATTCTGCATTTACATGTATAGAATTGCCATATCCATACTGGGTTACAGAATAATCTGCACAATGTATATAGCCTGTAAAGCAATGGAACAATGTATATAGCCTGTCAAGCAATGGAACAAGATCACTCTTCTGCGTCATTCAAATTGGCATTTCGCAACAAATGGTGGGCTCCCAAGTTTTCAAGGAAAGCTATTGACCCACTAATACACGGAATTTGATGGGAAAATAAACAGTTTTTTTCTTGGTTAGCCAAAACGAGAATAGGAACGTGGATGTATCAAATATTTCGAGAATCATACATGTACATATATAAAAAATCTAAATGCCACTATTGATACTTTCTTTTTATCAAAGCAGTATTTTTTTAGAGAGGAATGACGTACTTTATTTTTTTCAGGTGACATTATGAAGGACATTTTTTTTTTCAGCAATGTTGGGACGTACATATTTTTTTTTAATAAAATGCATAGCCCCCCCCCCCCCCCCCCCCAAGTATCAAATGGTCGGTCCCTTATGGTTACAGTAATGGAGGTTTTACTGAAATAATAATGATATTGGCGGTGCGCGGGGTGGTCGGATGTACGGGGTTTTATGGCCGTCCATCGGCGCATGTGACCATATACGACGGTCCCATGCGCGGATATATGGCTCGGGTCCCAGTGCCCGCCCTCCACTCCTGATGTCCATGCATGTGCTATCATTTTGATGAGTTTTAATAGTGTGTTGTCTATTGAATTATGTGTACCTCTGTATGTTTGGCATAATAATATCAATTATATGTATGTATTTTGATCTCCGCCCAGCCAAAGGGTAATATGACATATTTTATTTATCTTTAGCTGACATGTTTCTCTGTATGTATTATCTTTATGTATTTTGATGTCTCCTCAGGAATGGGGGTTAATAAATATTATTATTATGGTGCACCATTTCAAATTGAGGTCTACATGGTGTAAGTATGCTGTAGAGACCCATACCAATGTGCAGTCATCATGATGGATAATGTTAAAAAACAAGTTTGATTGAAACACCCCATTGCTATGTCAATATTCTGATCACTTGGCTTGACAACACTGAAATTCAGAAATGTTTTTGTTCATTTCTTTACAGTGCAAACAAATTTTTATTGAAGAAGGGGAAAAACCAATTATTATATTCACATAAATCATTAAAATGTGAACATTGATTGGATTTTCACTGCTCTGTCTTAGACTTAAGGACACCACACATGCAAACCTGTAGTACATGTATACATCATACATGAGCAGTGTTGATAGAGTCTTCAGAAATACATGGAAAAAAGTCAAATTGACTGTTTGATTTTTGGTCTACTTTTCCATTATCAGTGTATTCCAATCCAACAGTTCCCCATGTCCATGTCGAAACACAAGACGCAATTCATTTGGGTCTAATTTTAGGCTTGGCTAAATGCCAAGCATGTAATCAATTCAGTTAATCAAGACAAATGAATTTTCAGTGACACTCAACTCAATGACAGGTTGAATGATAGCAATATTACAATTCTGTTTGCCCAACTCCCATCAATGATTTTACTTTTTTAACAAGAGCAAATGGTTGACGGGAACAAAAAGAAAAATGTGACAATTCATAATAATACGATCTCTTTATTAAAAATAAAATAATAATGCTCGCTCCTAGGACAGTAGTAGGTCTCCCTTTTTGAGATCGGTATACTTACAGTTTTCAACTACTTTTAATCATCAGGCTATATTTTAATAGTCATATTCCAGCAACGGTAGATGCAGTCAGATGAACTGAAGTACAATAGTGTTCTTCAGGAAGTCATTAAAACGAACACGTCAACAGTAATTTGAGTTACCACCGGTCAACAAAATTCAATTTCAAGAAACCAACCATTCATCTACGGGAGGAGGTGGGTTCTCAATCGGGTCCTGCCTTTCTTCATCATCTTCCTCTACTAGTACCACTTCTTCATCTGACTGTTCGAATTCATCACTACTGAGTTCCCTGCGTGGTGGGGAACTACCGACCAAGGGATCGTATATATAAGGCTTGGGTTCCTCAGCACGCAGGGAACTCATCGCCTCCTCCAACTCTCATTTCTCCATCCGCCATTTTACCAGCTGTGTTACTACGGAGTGTCACAAATGACGTCACGAGTGTCCCTCTAGCGGTAAAACTCAAACTATTATCTTCGGGAAAGGATGATCGGAAACAACAGACTGGGTGAAAATAGATCTTATTGTTTTGCTTTTTTTGCCAATAATATAACAGAATCATTGGAGTTCCGGTGTGTAGATGCCTACAACTATATGCGTTTGTATCATATTGCGACAGTAACCAAGCTTTTCATTTGAACTTTAATACACAAAATTCTTGCTGGCTAGCATTGTAAGTTAAAGTAATCTTGAAAAATCTACTTATTTTTCAGGCTGAGTAAAATAGATTTTTCAGAATCATAAGCTACACACCAAGATCTTCCATGAAAAGTAGATGTTAGAACTACATGCATTTGTTTCAAGTTATTGTTAAGTTGCAGACTACAATGGAAAATGATGGGAATACACAGCCCCAGCCCTTCTACCTGAAGTGCCCTCTACTGGAGGGATAGAGGAATGTTCTTTTTGCACTCTTCCTCATTGCGGTCATCACCTTTTCTATTGTGAAAATGAGACTTCCTTTTGGGGCAAGGGGCTTCTTATGGAGTTCACAAAGCCAAACTTTTTATTTGCACAATAAAAAATAAATTACTTTTACATACCATATTATTATTATTATTATTATTATTATTATTATTATTATTATTATTATTATTATTATTATTATTATTATTATTATTATTTGCCAAGTGCTGTGCAACTATCTCACATTTAATCTTTTTCTTTGTTTTTAAAATGCAAAATGGTTAAGACTCACTCCATGCAAAACACCAGACCTCCATTTGGGCCAAATCTGAGTGTGTCATCTTCCATAGCATCATCAAGATGAATCAAGTCACGGATATCTGAAACAAAGTAGCATGGTGACATAGCATGATTGATTGATTAATTGATTGACTTTACTCACTCAGTGACTTGCAAAACTTTTATCAGCACAAAAATTCAATAGCATAAGTATCTGTATATGACAAATTACTAATAAAACAAAATATGCTGATGAGATCAAGCCAAACAGGTGACTCGCCAACATGATCGAAATGCAAAGATGGTGCGCGATAATGATTAGAGAATGAAGGAAATTGAATGAAGTCAACGTGTGACCTGAAAAGACAAGTGAAACTTCATGTTTCTACTCTAGGAGAAAAGTCTAATCTTTGGTGTTTGAAATTTTTAATGCACTAATGATAAAATTAGATATTTTCAATCGAAAAAAAAAAAACTTCCATGGCATCATTGGCACTCTCCACATTTGATCATCGCATAGCATAATGCATCACCTTGAACCTGAAGGAGCATGGACTATAAATATTATTGTTGTTTTTGTAACTGGGTGGCAAATCAAGTGTTGAAACATTTCTATGGAACAATTTTGCTTAATACCTTCTCTTGTAATGTCCTATCTGTTATGTATATCTTTTGTGTGTCCTTTTCAGCTCGACTGACTTGTCAGTCAGCAGAGATTATAGGATGGTACTTCGTGCATCCGTCCATCTGTGTAACTTGGTGGCAATGCACCTTGGGGGGGGGGGAGAGGGGGGTTGTTCACATGGTCACACTCCAATGATTTTGTGATTTTTTTATGATTTTTTTGGTTCTTTTTTGGGGGCAAATCTTAAAAAATCTTCTTCTCCGAAACCACTCACCCAATAGCGTTAGTCACAACTGGTGGCAGCACTGTTACTGGGAGAATCAAGTGACAGCAGTCCATGCCTTTACAATGATTAAGACCTCACATTAATTAGGTACAAAAAGTTGTTTTGGGATCATAAAGTGCCTAATTATACATTTTCCCCCACAGCAATACACTGGAGAAAGACATGCTTTTCTTGGAGGCGATGTCTCATGTGCAAAATAGTGAATTTTATTCCACAAAACGGAGATGAATATTGACTTAGTGCAGGTTATAGCCCAAGATGACCAGCTGATTATAATGAAGATAAAAGGTTGAAGTGATTCTTTTCTTGACCCTGTTATAAGAAACAATCATTTCCTTAGAGACCACATGGAAGATTACCAAATCATATTCTTTACATGTTAATCTACCTGCCATAAGAGGCCACCTGTCTTATAAGACCACCTTTAGTGGTAATGCAGTAGATCCTCGTGGCAGAAGCTATTGTATTGTGATCATACTATAAAACTGCAATCTGGTCACCCATAAGGGTTGCCTTTGTTTTACCAATTTTTGTAATTGACAGCAGTACAGTACTAGTAGTTCATATCTAGACAGGTCTCCGTTATCACCAAGTTAAAGTGGTCTTATAGACAGGTAGTCTATCATAACAGGTAAATTCACATGGTAAAATACCGTTTGCAATCCAACAGAGTGGTCCTTTAAAAGAGAGAGAGAAGTTAAGATGTCACCTTAATAGTGGTTCCTGCTCGGAATAACCTTTCTTACTACCAAAGTAAAAATTATTTATTTAGTTATTTACAGATGGTCTCACATGACAGGTACATTAACATACAACAAGGATTGGGTTTGGGGTCAGGCAGAGGAGGAGGTCTCCTACAGCAAATACTAATATACACTGATCCTTGCTAGAGCAACCAACTGTATTACCAAGGAAAAAGTGGTCTTCTGAAACATGTGGTCTCTCATGACAGGTACATAATCATGGTCATAACAGAAATTGGGATTTGGCAAAGTAGTCTCTCAAGAAAGGGAAGTCTCTTATGGCAGATGTTATTATACAATAGTTTTTGCCTTGAGAGATCACTCACTGTCAAGTCGGGTTCCATAGGACAGGTGGTCTCCCATGACAGGTAAATTAACATGGTAAAACGAGTATATGGGATTCGTTCAAGTGGTATCTCAAGAGTGGGAGGTTTTTTATCACAGA
>OZ026620.1:75676311-75768811 GCA_964020975.1 Hermodice carunculata | reverse complement strand
GTGTATAATTCTCCACGCATATGTTTTAGGTGGTAATAAGTGCTTAGTTTGTTTCCAAAGTTAGAGCCAATATTTATATGTGAAAGCCCAAGGTAAGGTCTTCATAATACTTTTCTTGTTGACAACAGAAAGCCTGAATTATTGAATACATGTACACAAAACGTGCAAGTTTTCACAGAATTGACTCAGTCAGTCACTGCTGTCGACTTACCTTTCCACTTCCAGCGGGTCCCATAACAAGCTGAGCATACCTGGGCATATTTAGACTCGACCTGCTTCCCTAATAATGTTGATAAAACACTAAAATTTCCGACAACCAAGAATCTGTCTGACATGTAGATATTTTCGTGGACATGTCATTTGCTCACATGTGTGTAATATGCCCCTGCCATCAATGAAAATGCAATCACTGCGTGGCTTCTCATGCCGTTGTTAAGATGTATCAATAAAAAAAGGGCCTTGAAGTTGTGTCTATGAATTCAGGATTCCCCAAAAAAATAACAAAAATAAAAAAGGAAGGAAACAAATTTGATATTTCGCCTTCGGAAGTAAAGACGCTTCAAATAAAAACACTGGTAGAAGCGGCCCGAAAGTGTCACGTGATACCGGTCACCCATGTTGAGGAAGTGGGCATTGAAGATTTGCTTGAGATCAATTAGTTTTGAGTTATTGTAATTATGCCGGTAAGTAGAAAAACTTAAGAATAGTATATGGGCATTTGACTTTGATATATAGGTTGAACATCAACTTTTTCGTGGATAGAACACAAATGGATATGTAAACAGCGTGCCAAGTTAATGTACATGACAGCCCACCTGGCTTCTGAAGTTCGGGGGGGTGGGCACTGTACTGTAGCAGTGACAAGTGTGAGGTTTTCTCTGCATTTGATGGCTTTTATGTGCCCTAAATCTCTCCGAGATTCACACTCGTGTCGTAGAATATGGGTACTCTAATAAAATTTACTATTGACGTGAGAACCCACTAAATGATAGACTTCACGTTTTAAAGGTTGTAAAAATCCATTTTACCAACATGAGCTATGCCTATGGTAATACGGATGTATAAAAAATATCATAGTCCGCAAAGGAACTACATGTCCGTATACTCCACTTGACCCGTAACAACACTGTCATAATGCAAGTTGTCTCAACAGAATCATTCTGCCCAAGAACCATAAGATTTTAGTTGCATATTATGGGTGATAGAGTGTATTTCCCCCAGGTTTATGGACTGATGTTTTGGTGAATGAATCAGGAAGTTAATATTATAAACATTGTGATCATTAATATTACTGAATGGTCATTGGCAAGAGCTGGTATGTGTGCCATGTTGGGAGATACTTTAGAATCTCCCCCCCCCCCCCCTCCATTCGCTTGGTCTGCTGGAGACAGGCAAAAACAGTGCTTTTTTTGGGGGGGGGGTCTCCCCACACCCCTTTTCTTTGGTGGGGGGTTCACACCCCCTCTTCAGGCTCCCTCTTGCACTACCCTGTGTGTGACTCGAAAACATGCACACATAGAACCCTTTCCGGTAGCCCTTCTCTCTTACTGCCTAAGCTAGCGAGGACTGTTGGTGATCTAACGAGAACCAGAAATACTACTATACCAATATTGTGCTCAGTGACCACAGAGCACTGTACCCCACGGTATAAAATGGACATGTATTACATACACCTGGTATATCAGTAAATGTATCAAGAAACATTTTAATTTTTAATTCACTCGTACATTCCTAGTGTACAATATACTATATTTATATGATGGTGGGGGGGGGGGGGTGAGAATACTAAAGTATAGCCCCCTGTTGCATCATAGTATAGTCAGTTACCTGCGTAATGAAAGTACACCAGTTGTAAATTCAGAGCCTACAAGCTAGCCTACATGTACGTTATAACGGGAGATCTCCCTCCGGCAGGTACTGAAAAGTAGGAAGGTGAGCCCTAAAGGGGCGAAGCATACATGTAGCTAGGCGGCTCTGGGCTGGGGGTATGCTCCCCCAGGAAATGTTTGAAATTTTGCACGTTCATTTCCTGTATTTTGAACCCTTTTAGGCGCCACCAGAAACATTTGTTTTCAGTCATTGAAAACAGTCAGTCAAGAAAATGCATGTACACGATGAAAACATGAAGTAATGGGACAAATCATTGAGAAAATACAAAGACGAAACTAACACAGGCATGGCTGGAGCCATTAGCCAAATGCTAATATTTCAGTCATTTGACTGAAGAAATTTGCAAAATGTACAATTTATTTTAATATGAATTATTATGAAAGCTAGGTGGAATTCTGCACTGATTACTGTTATATTTCCCAATTTGTCCACAAATTTTGAAAGACCAGACCTGTACCTGTAACAGCAAGTGATGGCCTGGTTTGGCACCAGGGCCTCGGGTTCCATATAACAGAGCTAGCATGTAATGCCCTCTGTTGATGAATAATTATTCACTCATTTCTTCTGAGTTGAATACTTTGTGCAAAATTGTTTAGTTAAAAGTAATTAGAGTCTTGCAAGTATTTTGGTGGGAAAATAAAGCACAAAGTTGCCAAAAGGCAGGACATGCTTCAAAATTTCTGTACCCCCATTGTTATAAGGCACTATAAAGATGAACTTTTCATCAGTTTCCCTTTCCAGGATATTTGTGAAGCTCCCCAGACTGTCAGAGTATTTCTGAGTTGGGGGAAATTGGGACAGTGCATTATAAAGTGTGACGCATCTTCAACCACATTAATTTTACAGATTTTACACACGCTTTTGTCTGAGATAGTATTGGGGACTACACTTGCCCACCTCAATTTGCAGAGGGTGCGTTCTAATCCCAAGTTTTGTGGATTCACACCACATTTCAGAGATAGTTTGTGCTAAACAGTTTTCTAAGGCAAATACTTGTGTGAATTTTTTGAAGGTTCTTAAATTGGAGCCTTGATTACACAACGAAGCAACATTGCATAGGATTGAAACATCTTACATTGAGACCATTTTTTAGTTTGAATTTACTCTGCACTCTTTACAGCCAGTAGTGATACTTTCTACCCATCCACTGCGCAAACAAGTTGGATAATAGTATTCATATTGGTATAAGATTTTTTTTTCACAGGCTTGTATTTTATATGATCTATCATATCATCTGGGATTTCTTGCAACACAAAAGAGATGAAAAGGCTAAAATTATCATGACAATGGGACATGGTGATGAGGCCACAGCCTATGCATCTGTTTTCACATTTGGAAACAATGCATTTGAAATATGGAACAAGTTCATGGGACATTATGACCACATCAAAAAAATGCCTGGTTATGATCAGTGCCCATATC
The DNA here is from genome assembly GCA_964020975.1 of Hermodice carunculata. NCBI lineage: Eukaryota > Metazoa > Annelida > Polychaeta > Eunicida > Amphinomidae > Hermodice > Hermodice carunculata. Next base: position 75,765,499 of record OZ026620.1, on the reverse strand, counting down.
ATTTTTTCGGCCATTTTTTTTTTTTTAATAACTTGTAAATATTGGGAAATTTTGGCCCATAACACCCACAGTAAATATGGTTTGAATGATTATAGTGCCTCAAGCAACAACCATGAAAACAGCATAAAGTATATCGAGGCACAGGTGTGACAGTTTTAATTCCACAGATTACAGCTCCTTTTTTTTCTTTTTCTTTTTCTGTCATTGAAAAGACTCCCTGTCTGATCAGTGTTTATCTATTTATTTTTGTTGACCACCACAGATTATAAACCTAAATTTTGTGTGTGTGCGCTCTAGGGTATCTCAATTAAGTGGAAGCTCCTGTTAATAGACCTTAAGGTGGTGCGAGTGATCACTCTTTGAAAAAGGCATGACTTTCAAAAACACAATATGATTGATGACATTCCCAATTAGTAACAAAATGATACACACGTCATAAGACATGTACATAGTCAACAGAGAGTCCGTCTGAGCCATTTAAGATCATGCTGTGTGCATGATGTTTGTATAAACATTACAGATTATATAAAGAACTTCCAAATGTACATATACATTTATGGTTATTTTCAGGAACAGCTGGTACAAAGATAATGCTTTTTGTGGTATTTGAATCTTTAAACCAAAATACTACAAAGTTGTATCTGGGATTTTTGTTTTGGGGCCAGGTTTTCTACAATGAGATTGCAAAGGCACTGGCGGGACCAAGCTTTTGCAGAAACTTCAAAGACGTGGCCTTTCAATGACTTTTAACCCACTGGGGGAATTTTTTTCAGAGATATTAGTTACAGCTAAGGTTTTTTCTAAAGTTGTTCAAGTTCTAATGTTTAGATGCATGTACTTCCCAGCCTCAATGTCGAATGCTGGAATAGTTTTGTGAAACTAAGCGCCAATATCGTGGAGAGCATTATTGATGAACAACTCTTTATATTTATAACTCTGATCAGGATAAGGGAACTTCTGAGTAGCAAAAGTACATTTGTACACCTGTTTGCTTTCAATGCTGTGCATATTCTTCAAATATGTCTTATTATCTTGTATCTTTCAGGCTTACCATTCCCAATTCCTAAATCCAGCACAGGTGATAGGGAATATCGCATTGCTGCCACTCAAGACACAGTTCAAGGGCCCAGCACCAAGGACAAGTATGTATATATAATAATTATCATGACATTTGTAAAGAGGTAAGGATGTAAACATACTTTGCCTTGTTTGTATAAGTAGATGTATATTGTAATTTTAAAATAATAAGTTTTGTGTGTTCCCCCCCCCCCCCTTTTTGGCTATGTAATTTGTGCCAAGAGTGGCTGGACCACATCACTCAGCAAACAGGCATTACAGGGACCGATGGTGCCATTAGCCAAATGCTAATGTCTCATTCATTTGGCTAAAGAAATTTGCAAATTATGGCTTATTTATTTTAACATGTATGATTTAAGAGTAAGGTCAAATTTTGCAGTGATTAAAGTTCTTAATGTCTCATTCGTTTGGCTAAAGAAATTTGAAAATGGCTTATTTATTTTAACATGTATGATGTAAGAGTAAGTTCAAATTTTGCAGTTTTTATTTCCCGATTTGGCTACAAATTTTGAAGGCCTAGATCTTTCTGTGGTACCCATATGCATGAGCAAATCCCATCAACTTACAGGGCAAATTGTATTCTTCTTGGCAAATTCAGAGATATGCAAGCAATAAAATTTCAAAAAGTCATGATAATATTCTTCAAACAAAGACTGAGGGAAAAAAAATGTCGGTTCAGAAAAGTATTTTTAATTTACGGGAATGTCATGAAACAGCTGTGGTTCATGCATCAGGATGTGTGAACCATGGCGGATAATTATCACTGTTGGTGGCCGTGAGCTTTAGTGGGGCATTTATACACGTGCCCCGCATTACGATAGCCAAAAACCTGTAAGATGAGCAAAGCCAAAACAGGTATTGCCAGTTTCTGAAAATCTCATACCAGGTTACAAGAAACCTCCCTGTCTAGTGCCAGCTATGTACATAAATCCTGACAGAATTAACTGCAAGTGATGACTGCCACCAATTACAAAGAATCAAGGTGCTGAACAGAGAGAAACAAACGTACAAATAAACAGTGCATGTTGAGTAAAAACTGAGGACTGTTCACAGTTTGCATTCCTGTAAACTGGTTACCCGCACTGTTTAACAGTGACAAAGAGACCTGAGAAGGTCGGTTAAAGTAAAGGCAAGCTGGCATGTGGTGCACTTTGCAAAGCATGAACAAGAAGGAGTATGCATAGAAATTGTGAATGTACTTCATTTATGTGTGAAACATCCCACGAGTACATTTATTTTGCTGGTCACATGTTGCATTTATGTGTTTAATTGGTTTACAGATGGTTCCTATCCAGGTACTAATATTTTTCTTGTCCTCTCTCTGTGTTTGTCAGAGGTAGATTACAACTTGTAGATATATTTAAAGAACAGGGATTATTAATGATGTGTGATATATTTACATACATGTGCTTTTTTACAGCTGACTATGACATCATTGATGAGTCACTCCACTTTTTCAAGGCCAATGTTTTCTTCAGGAATTACGAAATAAAGGTAAATGCACATCATGCAGCACCACCTCTGTCACATAACAGTTTTTTTTCATGGTTAACAATAATGAAAAATTTCCATTTATTTTTTTTTTTTAAAAAAGTACTGTGAAATTTGTTGGAGTAAATGATGAAAGACATTATGTGCAAAAGAAGAATGATGCTAACCCTGTTATGCTTGTTTTGAATTGTTTTAATTGTTCTTGATTGACCCTTCCTCAAATCTTCCACAACAGTTGTTTCGCCAAATATTGTATGACAGTACATTTATAGTTTGTGAAATAAAAATCTGAATTCATTTCATTTCATATTATGCTTTTTCACACCTTCCTGGGGGAGAGGCATATTGTCTTATGGTTGTCTTTCCCTTTGATGATATCTCATGACATAGTTTGCTTGAATGTGGCATGCAAGCATACCATGGAGCCAGGATGGGCTGAAAAATTCTCTGAGGTCTGACACATTTATTGATAGCTATGACCTATTTACTGATGAACATGTATCAGACTTTTAGAATGCTTCATCAAAGACCACTTGGCTTCAAAGGTTTTCTTGCAACATGATTTTGAATCCATTTGTCTGCAACCAAGGCCATATCTGTGCTCATAACCAACTTTTAAGAAAGCATGTTTTCTTTCTGTCTGACTGAAAAAGTTTTCATCCAATTTTAAGAAAATTGAGGTTTGCAAATAGCTATTGAATGGGGATTTTTTTCTGTCTTGTTCTTATCCACACTGAATCCATTACATATAAAGGTCGTACATTCCCATTGCTGTTATCTGCTCATCTGAAAATGCATTTTTAGCTCTGCTGTCCACCAGTCACAGAGCTGATGCAATCAGTCATGTCTGTCAGTCAGTCCATCCGTCCGTCCGTCTGTAAACTTTTTGTTTGTGAGCATGATACAGTCCCATATAAATTTCAGGACTTCTCAAGTGTATGAAAATCTAAATGTGAAAATGTTGCAAACATCCTTAATGTGTGATAGTTGTTAATGAAATTTAGTGGGATTGTGGAGGAGGTCAAAATCTTAGATGCATATGTGGCACCACCTATAACTTGATGGAAATTCTGAGCCAAAAGGTGTTGAAAATGTAAAATTCCTAGTCTCGAAAAATAATTGAATAAGACGTGCCAAATATATAGGATATCTAGATCATGTCCAGTGCTTATATGTTATTTAAAGTCAGTGACCTTGATGATTTTTCGTGAGGTCACCATGCCTGTAAATTTGAAAGATGTGATTTTGTAATGGCCAGGTGAAGGTTGGACATCAATGGCAAAGAGAATTGAGCCTGCAGATAGAAATTGCTCTTGATTACATTTTACTTGAAACAACCTAGTGACCTATTTTGGGGGGTTGCAGTGACCCAGTGATAATTGAGGTTGCCGCTTGTCCAAGTTTATTGGTCTTGATCAATTACTCAAAAAGTTGTAACCCGATTTGACCAAACAGACCACATGGAAAGCTGTCCGCAGGGTGCACATTTGAGTACATGTACCACAATTTTTCCATCTGAGTTGAAGGTCAAGGTCAAATTGCTAGTTGGAATATGGGGATCTCAGTATGAAAATCTTGCAATGCTCTGCATCTGTCTGATATCGCATTATATGGATGACCTTGATTAACTCAAACAGTTTTAAACTAATTTTTCTAACATTGAGTTGTGTGGTGCTTTGTCAGACTAAGATGACAGGGTAGATTTCTGGGTCAGTATGATCAGAAATGTACATTTATTGCAGCCTATTCATGGAAAAGTCTGCATCATGATAACTCATATAAAAAGAAACTTAAACCCAACTCTGTAAGCGCAAGTACCAAATGAACACTATGAAGTTCACTATTTCCAAGAGCAAAGTCCTCCTCTTTACCATTCACTGAAAAACTGAATGGTTCTAAATCATTAAAGCAAATTAATTTGTGAAAGGAACAGATCATTTTCGTAAAATTTGCAATTTAGAAGAAAGTTTCAAGGGTTCATTAGCTTTTATATAAAATCAGGTCATCAGCAGGGAACCAGTGCGAGACTTGTTTTAGTGCCATTAATCCCCGGGCAAGTCATTCTGCTAACTGGCGGCACCATGTTTGCATATCTAATACAAACATCCCGAGCTGATGTATAATAGAATAAAGTGAATATAATGTTCCCTTGTTGATAGGCCTACTTAAAATGTAGCCCACATGACATTAATATAATCAAACTACGTTTATAAAACATAAGTCAACACCTAACTTGCATGATTAGGCCTACCAAAATTAAATCATGGAATCAATTAAGTACAGCAAACCGCACACTTACCTTGAGTGCTTGGTCTTTGAAGAGACCCAACTAGGCCTTACCTGATGAAGTAGCGAGATAAAATATGTCAATTCTCCTGCCAAATTTTTCACTGAATGTACTGAAAATGATCAAATTCTGTATATTTGTCCAGCATAAGGCTACATATTCTGTCATTGCTTGATGAAGATGTTACTTTAGTTTGAGTTGGTTTATTTTTTTCAGAGTGAAGGTGACAGAACGCTGATTTATCTCACACTGTACATAACCGAGTGTTTGAAGAAATTACAGAGGGTAAGCTTGTGTCTCAACTGTGTCATTATCACAAGACCTATATTAATGTTTATAAACCTGCCAGGATAGGGCCTGCACCAAGTTTGTAATACATGATGTTCTTGGATCTCTGAGGTATCAATTTTTTGTGTTTTCTCAATCATTTATGCCAAGATATTTTGTACCTGCAATAACCAGTCTTTGTGTACGAGTGAGAATTGAGGTACATGTACATGTAGCACAGACTTACTTGTTGGGCTGGGACGATTCATCGATATACATGTTCATGTGTTGTGATACATTGTACTGATGTGGAAAGGTGTATTCTGATACGTATCGTAATGGAAATTTATCAGACAATAACATGAAATTTTTTTTTTTAATTTTCTTCAAATGAAACTGATGGAAATTGTTAAAGTATATTTCCATACATTTGATATATGTGTATATAGATTCAGAATAGCATGATGATAGTGCCAACTAGGTGAAATGTTATACTGTAGAGTTTATTGTAAGCATGTGAAAAAGTGTCTTGTCATTGTGATCCCAGTAAAACAGGCAAATGAGGCATACTGTGATAAGTATCATGTGATATGTTTGGAATCATGGGAAAAGTGTACCATCCCAGCCCTGCGTACAAGTATTTGGCTTGAACAGTGCAGATTTTCAAAAATGACTTTGTCCCGACTTTGGTAAGATGCACTCTGTTATCTCTCATTGTGACGTGTAGTTTCATGTGCTAATATTTACCTTGATGAAAAAATTGAGCCCTCATGTCAACACCCATTGTAAGCATTCATGGAGGTACTCTTAATTTGTGTTTCAGTTTGATCACATGGCAGTAAACCATGATATATGGGTAACAATCATGATTCAGCCACTGCTTGGCTGTAAACGTCAAGACAGGAATTTGGCTCGACACATCAAAACTTTCAATCGCTTATGCCCCTCAATTTCCAACTTCATTGCATCAAGATTGAACCTGAAAGATTAAACTAAAAAAATTCCCATGATAATGGCCCAAGTACATGTCAACTGCCAGGTATACAGCCGACAGGACGGCTGGTCCAGGTTTGAATGCAAATACAGTAATTGAAAAAGTTTTCTGGAGACTGCTAATTCTTAAAAGAGTCCTGCTGAAAAATGGATCAACCAATCTGCATGAAATCAATGTGAATTGATGGACAACTTTCAAACTTAGATGTGAACTTTTTTCATGTGTGGTGATATTTTGCTTCTTTTTATGACTTTCATGGTTGAAAAAGGGAAGTTGTATTTCACAATCAGCTACAAATATTTGAAATCTACACCAAAAAAAAAAAAAAAAAAATTATCATATTAAAAGAAAATTACCAACCCTCTAGTTATTGTTGTACACGTGGAAAGTGCTTCACACAGCATTTGAAGCTGCTATCACTAATATTTTTTTAGTGTTCCTGTTTCAAAATTTGAATGAGACCCCTTGACTAAAGTAAAGTGTTTGCTTTCAAAAATGAATTGATTAATTTTTTTCCATATCAGAGTTCACAAACTATACATTTGTACGAAAATAGAAAATACATAGTTTTACAGGTGTAATTGCACAAAAACAGTGAACTCAAAACTGCACTACTGCAGGTGAGTCAGAATGGCCCAGTTACCTTAAGGATGATACCGAGTCATTGAAGTAGTTATGAAATCATTGGAAAATATTAAAAATCCTATGCATAATCAGTATTATATTCCTGATTATTTATAGTGCCAGTCACGAAATGCAGGGCTAAAGGAAATGCACACATTAGCCATCTCTACCCACTTCATCCCAGGAGATGCTCGCTTCCCTCTCAACGCAATGTACCTGAAGCCAAAGAACAGGCAGGAAGAAGGTAGGAAGCTACCCATGCTGTCCAGATGGGTTTTCCTCAAAACATGTATGATATAGTTTAATGACTGCATGGTTTGGCTGGTAAGTTGCAGAAATATCCAGTGAGGAAGATCAATCAATGTTCAATTTACTGTATCAAGTTACCTTTACTTGAATTTAAATCTTACCATGTAGCCTTCTTAGAATTCTGGTGGAAAATGTTAACCCTCTCAGAGCCAAATTTTGGACTGAGTCAACAGCTTTTCTCGGGGCGCATTGCGCCCAATGCACACCGAGAAAAGCTGTTGACCTGGGGTATTGTCTCTGGAACTAGAGGCATGCTGGTACTGGAAAGGTCTTTTTATGAGGAATGTGAATCTGGGATACTTATGATAATTCAGAGTACTTTGACTTTAGAAGCTCAACTTTAGTCGTACTTGGCACTGAAAGAGTTCAGAAGGAAACGGTCTGATGGTCCCGTGCACCTGTGGAAGGGACCATCAGACTATCGCCTGCAAATATCAAAGTGACATTTAACATTTTTGCAGACACAATGAGAGCATACATCCTGCAACTGCGACAAGAATGTGGTGTTCGTCTGTGTGATAAAGTCTTTGATCCATCAACTGACAAACCCAGCAAGGTAGGTGTGTCACACTACTTTTTTTTTTCCCCCCATCCAACAGGATGCAAAAAATTTTTACCTCAACGGACTTGTCAATCAGCTGACATGTGGTGGCTCTTTGTCTGTTGTGTGTCCATCATCCTTTGGCTGTCCACATTTTACATATTTGACTTCTCAAAAACCATTGGGGATCTCCTCTTCGGGCTTGGTGGGTATGTAACTTGGTGGGTATGTAACTTGGTGGGTATGTAACTTGGGCGAGTCTCTACCAATTTGTTCAATTGATCATACTCCAGTGATTTTTAGGGGTTTTTTGTCTTTTTTTTTTTTAGTCTCATTGCTTTGGTTAAATCTGTTTAAGGCCAATTGCTGTGAAATTGCAAAGAGGTACATCTAGGGACCTGTAGGTCTTATATTGTACAAAAAGTGGTGCTCTTTTTTTTTTTTTTTTTGGCTTTTGTTTTGGCGATTATTATGATTAAAAATTTTTGTCAGGTTTTGTCAGTTTCTTCTCTTTTTTGGTCACTGAGGTTGGAAATGTACCTTGTAGGAGGGTCATGCAGAGTTGTTCCCTAGTATAGGTTGTGATGCTGTGGATCCGTGAATACAAACAAATTTTTCCATCAGGTACTTTTTGGTCAATGCACTACTTCCTATTGATCACTATACAAGTCAGTGGGGATTCCATTAGTAATTCACATTTTTGACTTCTCCAACACTGTCAGCAAGATTCACTTTAAACCTGGCAGTGGTGTACCTTGATTAGGTGTCTACTGATTGTGTACAAATGGTTATACTCCAGTGTTTTGGAAAAAAGAAAAAAAAATACAATTTTTTTTCTCGTGTTTATTTATTGAAATTTTCTTATTTTTTTAGTCCATATTTTGGCAAAATCTCAAAATATCTGCTCTGAAATTGCAATGAAACACTTCTGGGTACTGCTAGACCAGGGTGGGACTTCTAGGTTGAATGTCAAAGTCACCCCAGGATGGGCTGTTAACACAGCCCACTTATTGGTGTTTTGTACACTGGTTTCTGTATTAATTAAAAAACGACATGAGCATTTCTTAACATGGTACTTTTTTTCAATATGCAAATTCCTATAAAATAAAAAGTTAATTCAAAACAATGAATGAAAAAGTTAATGATGTTAAGAAGGATGAAAGTTTTGGGTGGGTGTGTGACATTTTAAAAACCTGTTTTTCATGATTGTACATGTACTTGTCATATGAACAGCGTATCATCAGAGTTTGACTTATCAATTTGGATATGTATTGCCTATTCCAATCACAGTTGCATCAAAAGTGATATTTTTCATCCAAACATATAGATTCTTTCTTTGTTTTGGCAGTGGTGGATGTGTTTTGTCAAGAGGAAGTTTATGGACAAAAGCCTGTCCGCTCCAGGCCAATGAACCGCAACTTCATCATCGTCACAATACAAGATCATCCTTCACAGAATTGCCTACTTCAAATATGTAATGCTGGGACAAGTGGCTGACAATTTCAGGCTTATGATTAGAATATAAATAAAAATAAAAAAATAAAGTAAAAAACTAATACCATAGCATTGTGAGCTGTACAGATTTCAGCAGGTTCTAAGAAAAGCTGAACACAGAGTGTCACAACATTGAACTTCAGCCAAGATACAGGTTGGCTAGTCCGAGTAATCGGTGTTCATTCCCCGATTTACTTGTTGATTCGACAGAGTATGTAAAATTCTATTTCTTGCGTTGTTCTACAAGAAATGAAAAACAATTTGAAAACGTCTGTGCATTCATATACACAATGCGCACACAACATGTAGTGACATCATGATGTAAGTTATGTCTTTGTAGTAAGTGAATTATCTTATACTTTCTTTGGGTAAGTGGAAAGTGATAATGCTTAAATGTATTAAAATGTCCATTTCTGAGATGGCTGTTAGTTAAATGCAGCACACAAAAAGGAAAGCGAGTGTATATACTCTTCCATGCAACAGGATTGTTGTTGAAAAATACGCTTTCAAGAACAGAAATGGGGATGTTTCTATATTCTAGCATGTTGTGAACTATGGCTGGACTTCATACACAACCAGTTGTCCCAAGTGTATAGATTTATCTATAATAAAATGCAAAGTGTCTGCTGTATCTGAGTTTCACATTTCTACATGTGCTTTATGTCATTTATTTACAACTTGTTTAACCTCGAAGGAATATATTTCATAATCTTTTCATTTTATAGTCTCGGCAGTTCCATATAATTTTAAGTAAGCGAGTCTACAAATGGGGTGGGGGGGGGGGGGGGGGGGGTGCACTTGCATGCATGGATCTCCAGCAGTCACAACAGAGATACAGGAAGTAAGGTTACGGGGGTCAAACTCTTAATGAAATTGGAACCAAGTTATTTCCATGCTCAGAGCAGACAAGGTAGTGGTGTACTTGGCCAACTCAAGTACATGCTGTTGGGTGTTTTGTGCAGTCAGATATGCTTACATGCTCTAGGCTTTTCAGAATTGATCACTTTTATTTATTTTTTTTTTCAGCAAATTCCAATGAACAACAAACAAAACAACAACACTTTTACCTTGTAATCAAGTTTCTTGTATTTTTCTAATGAGAATTACCTACAGCATGAATCAGAAGCTTAACTACAATGACAAATTCGCTATCAGTGTGTTTCTGCAGACCTTGAAATATGGTACCAATATACAAAATTGTAAAACCACATATATACTTTGTTCATTAAAAGCTTTTATGCTTGCATCAAAACCTGTACCATCAAATTCTTTGTACACTTCTTAAAATCATGAAATTGATATCAAACACATTTTATTGAGGCAGAATTCATTTATGCCTGATTTTTTTTCTAAAAAATCCCACTTCTACATAAAATAGCATAGCATAAAAGTAAATAAAAAAATGTTGCCTTGTTCTGTGTGCAATAAGGATTGTCCCTGCCTTGCCAGTGGTACTCTTGCCATTTGTATTGGCACTTGGCGGAACTACCTGCTGTTCGCAATTCAATAGTGCTTAAATCCCATGGGAAATTCAACAAAAAAAATTCACTTGGAAGAAATAAATGGCACAAGTATGAAACAGGTCTTGCACATTTACATTGTGCTAACCTACATCTTTGGAGTGGCTTGCTCTGGTACGTAACTAGTTCGGGACAGGCAGTTCTGCATATTCACCACACAATTCTTTTGCCTCTTCAGAATATAGTTTAGGTCAAGTTGGCGGACATATTTAAGGTACCTATGCTGCTCTCCAATTATGGTTTAGTTGCCTCAATTGTATTTTGCACCAAACATACAAATGTCTGATGTTATACTTGCTACCTTTTTTTGTTTTAACCCCTAAACGCAACTCCCCATTGGGGAATGCTATTATGTGGCATTTTGAAATAAATCCACAAATTTAGCAAAATTGGAGAGGCCCGAAGCAGTCTTAATACAAAGACAGGAGCCCAACGTGTGGTAGCGTTGTCATCTCGTGAGTGTGGGACTGGCCAATTTACAACCTGTTTGATCAGCAAATTTCACTTTCTGAAATTCAAGGTCTTAAAAACAGACCACAGTACACATGAACAGAAACTGATGATCTCTTGATACGTTCTCAATAAAAGTTTACTAACAGGGACTATTATATGCTAAACACAACATTAATTTATAAACTGCAATGCATGATGTGTGCATTTAAATTTCCAATCTGATGATTTTATATATGACTGACCTGGCTAAAATTAAAGACCTGCACTTGGTGCCTGTAGAATTATCAATACTGCTTTAGACCATGACAAAATTCCTTTTTGTACAAGTCTTGATCTCAATAGAACAAGACCATGCAAAATATTCACATCAGATATTGGTGTTTTTATCAACAGTTGAGCACTTATTTATGGTGTCCATAAAAAATGTATAATGTTTGGTTATGTGATGGTTACCTACAGAGGAGAGTTTGTTGTAATCAAATGCATTTTTCCTGCATAATACTTTTGTCAGAGTAGTCCTTCCTGGGGTTAATCTAGGATTTTGGGAAAGGGGCCCTTTTGGATACAAATTTGAAGGAAATTTTGTACATTTTTGGGAATCCTGCATGATTGTAGATAATTTTAGAGGATTGGAAACAAATTTAGGGCCCATCTACAAATTGGGCAAAATAATGTTTATTGTAAAATTTTGATTTCAAGTCCACGTGAGATTCATCTGCAGCTAACAATTTGTTTGAATTCAGTGGAAATTTTTGAAAAAAAAAAAAAATTCAAACATATTAAAAGCATTGGGTTTTGTTGTATTGATCTTGATCTCCTAAATTATGAGCTACATACTGGTAAATATATGATCCCACCTCCTGCTCTTTGTTGGTTTCACGATTTTACAATGTTCTCATAATTTCTGTGAGAAGCCTGGAAATTGATCACATAAGAATATAATTAGCCGAACTTTTTCCCCAGAAAAGTGGTCTCGTACATATTTAAAGTTTACCTATACATAACATAAAGCATCAAATATGTATTTGGTGTGCCACTACAGGAAAGATAGTGTCAATCCTATGCGTTTAGTATTAACCTAATGGATCACGGCATCTAATGTCTGCTTTAAGCCATACCCAGAAGTTTGTTTAGTCAGCACTTTACATTAACATGTTAACTCTCTTCCCCTTAAACTGGCCAAAACCGAGTGGGAGTCAAATGTCATCTGCTTCAGTGTTTTCGACTTCTTTCAACTGTAATGAAAAACAATGTCACTGAGAATTGTAGATGAGACCTATCAAGATCACATGCCCATGGCCTGCAGGCTTCCTAAAGCAAGGGTTAGTTGGGGACTGCCCAACCCATGTGAAGGAAGTTGTTGACTCAGTCTTAGTTCAAGGGGGAAAGGGTTAAAATTGGAGAAGTTTATGACCCATGTACCATTCATTTGAATTTTTTTTTTAAATCTGTGTTGTATAACATGATGGTTGGTACCACACGTGACATTAATACTTTCTGGGACAATGGCTGTCCATTACATTACAGTACCATGTACTCTCTCCTTATTACACCCCCTTCAATACAGGGCGGTTTCTGATACAACACAGTGGGTTGCGTAGCTCCAACAACAAGCACCTTTCCCTCTATCTCTGTTAAAAGTCCCCTTGTTATAAGGTGGCTTTGCAACAAGGTCTACTCTGTGGACCACATCACCAGCGTTATAGGGGAGCACTGTATCTTCTCTTTATTTATGCTACAAAACTGTCCAGAATAAAAACAGCTCGAGTACTTAACATGGCTTCGTCGGGAAATGATACAGAAATTAAAGCTTGAAATGGTAAAATGCCTGTAACCACAATATTGTGAACATTCATATGTTTGAAATTAAATGTATTCACAGAACTGCATTGCAAGTTTGTTCAAACAAAAATCTATCTCCCATTCTTTCTACACTTGTGGGATTCATAACCTCAAACTTTTCAATTTGAAAATATGGTACAATAAGTATTCTCATCACTGTGGTCTCATTTGAAATATCCCTGAGGTTTTTAAAATTGGAGTATACATGATATAAACACAATATGTAAACAAGATTAAATAAAGAGCACAAGAAACATAAGCAACTATATTATGGACAGTCCTGCTCTCACCACTTCAACCTGTACATATAACTGTACAAAGTTTTTCATGTTAAAAACATGCATAAAATCACCGCCATCTGTTCATGTATCCAATATAGGCCAAAATAATTGTACAAAATGGTTCTTAAAATTATTACTCACGATGGGACTGTGAAACATGTCCAAAAATTGAATTGTAGCACTGGTAAACAGTTTGTCATTCACTGCTGCAACATTGGCTACCTATTTCCACAGGTGACAATTCTGGCGCAAAATTAATGTGTGCTGGTCTTTTATAGGAGGCCCTCAAGGCCATTTTGCAATGCCATACTACAGCCACTTCTGTCTAGATTCACCCATTTATGCTTTGTCTTTCAAGGTTTTACAAACAAAATACATATATATGCACATTCAACAACTTGGCAGTGAATAGTATAAACATATTTTCAAGAAAACATACTGATTGGCTTCTTCTAAGTTTTTATGTTGACTCTGAGAAACTTTTTGTTTTTAAATTTCATAATCTGGGAAAATATGACTTTGCAACCCACTTACACATAGTGCATTCCATATCGTGGTCTTCTGAACAACCATCTATCTAAGGTAATCTGACAGAATATAAATAATGTCTGTTTCACCATGTTTGATCTGTATACAGTTATTGGTATGTACAATATTCACAAGCTTGACAATATAGCTTTTTTCTTAATCTGTATAGTTACTTAACTTTAACGTCCTTGCCGCTGAAAAATTTCTCTCAAGAGTGTGTTGACTGGGATTGGTTAAGTTTTCAAAAGAGTTCATTTTCTGCACTGCTGTTCAGCACTATGTTTTTTGACAGAATGCTCCAGAATTGTATTACTGCACAGCACTGATCACACCGGTAAATATTCCCTACCTGTTGCACCATTTTGAAAAAAAAAAGGACACAATTAAAAAACATGACAAATAAGGTAAAGTACCAATACCCCTAAAAAAACCAACAAACAAAGAATATAGGGACTGCACCCATGTCTCCTGCAAGTACATGTATGTGCAAGAAAGCATGTATATAGCTGTCATCTCTAATTTCTGAGTGGTCACGTTATGCAAACATCCTGCAAAATGATGTGGGTTAAAGACATGTATGCTATTAAGGCCCTTCTCATTATTATTGGTTTGTTGTAACATCATTATTTTGGGGGGGGGGGGTATTTCTTTTTTTTAAAAAAGGAACAGGTTTTGTTGGGTTCCCGTTTGGTAGGGATACTAAATACGAATGTTCAATCAATTACAGGTGGCCTAATTATTTGATTTTGTGTAGCTTACTGGCCTATAAAGCTACATAAAATATTTGGTCGTCAAGATTAACATTGGTGGCAGACAACTTGGTTGGGATGAATTTACTCCCAGAACTCCTGCTGCTACTAATAATAGTAATAATAATAGCCTTTATTTACCCTCGTTAACATTATCATCAAAGCTGGTTTTCATAATGTCCGAGCAGTTAAAAAGCAGTACAGTGTATGTGCAATTAAAAATCTTCCATCACAACCAGTTGAAAATTACCAACCAGTCGCTCCTACATGTATCAGCATCATTGACCAAGAAAATGTATATTTATTTGGTCTATCCATTACATATCCATATTGCTCTGCAGGGTATATTTTTCAGAAGTCAACTCGTAAAATAATCACTTCATAATCTTGGTGAAAGCTATATATGTAGAGCATACAATGGTCCTCCTGGCACCTCTTAGGATGACCGCTCAAGACAGACCACCCCTCGAGAAAAGCCACTTTTCTGTGCTGCACAGATGGCATTTTCATCAATTTTCCTTCTCATGAGTAGCCACTCTTCTCAAAAGGCCACAATTGTTGGGCAATTGGGGTCCCTTTATAAGAGAGGGACCACTGTACTTCAATAAGCAAAATACTTATTTTAACATATTTCCTTGTGCCAGAATTGCAGCTGCATGTTGTTTGCAGTCATTTGAAACTAAGATTGCAGCAAGGCATCTGAACACGCACGCCACATAGGCCTTGCCTGTCTGCTCACTGAAGTCAACCAAATCAATTCTGTGGGTTCGGTTTACCGACATGAAGTGGCCATAATTTGGTCCAATATAATATCTGAACTTTTTTTTCCTCAAAGCAATAATTCAGTGCAAGGTCACGTGAATGACTGACGCCTCTGCTTCTTTTACCTTTCAAACGTGGCCATTTCAGGTAGCAATGTTTTGAGTATCATTGTCATCTATACGTTTGGCCATTATTTGCACAAGCCATTTTAAAAACGCATAAATTTGTTATTTCCAATGTAAAGCAAATTAATGTTGGATTCTGTAAATTGTCCATAGTCTAAGAATTACAGTTGTCATGTTAATCATATAATGCAAGTTAAAAGATTTCATACTCGGGTCCAGCGCCCATGTGACACTTGGTATGTCTTCTGTAGGAAGGCACTTGGGTTTTCCTTTGCTTTGCTATGGTTTATAGGGTACAGAAAATTCACACTAATCAAATGAAATGCTATCCAAAAACTATATTCCAGTCCACATAGATATTATTTTGGTCATACTGGACATTTGGCCAAACATCTGTGGTAACTGTAGGGGGTGTTGAGTTTTAAGGATTTTTAAATCATTGATCATTCTGGCCACCAGGTGTCAGTCTGATCAAATTTTTGTATGCATGTGACCATGAAATGTCACTTTTTGCACAGATTGGACAAAACGTGGGTAAATTTACCGGACTCTTCAAGTACCCAAACTAGCACCTGTATTCATTTCCTGGCAGTGTATGAAAATAAAATTAACTAATTATATTTTAGCAATGCTTTGAATTAAATTTATTGCATTAGATTATGTGTGTAATATTTTCTAGTATTGTTTGCTGTATACCAGTTTTTTTACTTGTGGTGCATTCCAGTCACAATGACAATGAACCTCACTTACACGTTGGCCTAAAATAGCTCTCAGTTGCATCACTTGGCTATTGCCAGTATAATCAATGTATACATGTACACTTCTTGTTCTCCATTCTGTGAATGTTTAACCCACCTTTCCACGCGTATATAGGCCCTTCATGCACAAAAAAGAGCATTTTTTTGTTGGGAACAAAACTTTTTTTGAAATAGCTTTGTTTACATGACCTTGAAGTGCAACTTCGCTTCACACAGCACAGCTTGGTATAAAATGACCTTTTCTCAACATCAACTACATGTAAGTACTGCAAATCTGAATGGAAACACACTTTGATATTTAGATCCACGTCAGTGTACATTTCCAATTGTTTACTGGTGACAAAAACTGAGGAAGTTCAATTTTTATCACAGACTCATGTTTTCGGTATCTTCTATTAGTATCCTGTCATTCAAAAGATATTATGTATGTTTTTGTTAACAAACATTGCAACTTTTGAAGGGGTTACATGCACACTGGAACTGTACAAAATTAAAAGCCCTGGTTACCTTTCATATTCCTGTACATAATATGGTATCATCTATATATATATACATCATACGAAGCCCACTTTGTTCCTGCTTTATAAACTTTTTCTAGATCTTGCATTTCTCTGAATTCTGGCTGGAGTACTCCTGTTCAAAGTCAGACTTCTGCGCCTTGTTTTAACAGTCACAGGAGTCTTAGATATATGTGGTCTTAGTCTCTTAGCACAAACAGGTGTGTTCTCAGGTTCACTTCTTTTCCTCTTGCCCATGTTACGCGTTTGTATTGTTGCTGTAGCACTTAAACGTTGACCAGTACAGTGTGTACTCGGGCGAGGTGTCTTGCGAGATCTCATTGGTATACTGGAAGTACGGGTTCCACGGACTGAAGGGGTAGGTTTGGATGGCTGAGGGGTAACTTGTACTTTTGCTGAGGTTGACCTGTCTGTCAGAGTGTCTTCCGGCCACTCTGGTGTGGTGACATCAGTCACTGGAGATTTTTGGCATGGCATACCCTGCTTAGATGGAGACTTCGGAGTCAAGACATTGGTAAGCCTTCGAGCAACAGCTGACACCTTTTTCGGGTCCACTGGTGACTGAGCACTGGAATCAGAAGGTGACCTTGGCGACCTGGAGCGAAGTGAATGGCTGGATATCCCAGATTGTCCCTCGGACAGTCTGTTCAAGTCCTGAGCCTTAAGCTGGGATGATGACCCAGTGGGTTGGTCCGGTGGCAAGTCAAATGTTCCATCCACAACTACTGCTGGTTTCTGCACTTGGTTTAAAACTACTCCGTACTTGTACTTCATCGCTGACAGATTATCAAAAAGTCCTTCACTAGGCCCTACTCGCTGACCTGACTCTTTTGAAAGAGGCCAAGGTTCATACACTGGGTTTGCCGAGACTAGTTCAAATTCCTGAAGATTCTGTCCAGGTTCGCTCAAAGTGCGCTTAATTGCAGGAGGGTCACTAATTGACCGAGGTTGCCTGGACAATGACAGCTTCTTGTTAGAACCCGAGGAATTAACATAACTTATGTACTTCACCCCACCGGGTGTCACTCCTTTGATGAATGACTTGTTGGTAGGTTTGTGATGTGAAGGCCGCACAATGGGAGCAGGTGCTTCCCTCCTAGCTCCCTGCTGCAAGGAATCATGGTACCTGATATACTCCACGCCACCGGGGGTAATACCCTTTGTGTACAACCCCTTAGGATGAGTCCAAGTCCTGTAACGGGCAAGTTTAGGCGGACCTTTGGGTATAGCTGATCTGCATCTGGGTGGGGGGACTAAATGAGGTTGTTTATGTCTATGGTATCTGTAATGATGTAGACGACGGTCTTTCTTCACACAGGTTATGGAGGCCACCTCTGGCGTGCCTGGTCTGTAGTACTTCATTTCGTTGTTTTCTTCCTCTATGTCAATGTCTGGCAAGCTGGTTGGTTCAGACTGATCGCTGTCGGAAGCTTTTACCGTACTGGCACTAGAGTCACTGTTCTGTCGCACAAGCCCCGGGGGCTCGTCCTGGGCTGGAAAGTCGAATGTGAGCACAATCACACTGGTGTTGTCTGGACGCATGTTGCGCAAGTACCAGCGATCCAAGGCAGTGGTAACAAGAGCCCTTGCTGGCTTCAGGTACAACCACTTACTCATCTCCTGCAACAAGAAGACACAGGTAAGATCTCTATGTAACACAATGCTGTGTGCCAAATTGTAACAATTTATACAATGTATTCACCTGCATACAGCCTTAACTCATTCCATACCAGTCCCTGATTTATCTGTATATTTACCTAGATTTAAGATGACAATTGCATATTTAAATTCTTCATGAAAAGAGCTTTCATTAAGTTACCAACATGCCTATAGTCTTAAGGCAGTGCCAGAACCACTGAGGGGCCTGAAACATGTAATGCAGGGCACAAAATCTTCCAGTTTCCCTTAAAAATTCTGATTGTAACATGCATTTTATTTGGGGGAATCACCAGGAATGAAGCATGTAAGCTTTGGTATCTCTCATCTACATGGGAAACAGATAACCACTTGGCCAACTGTTCATCTTTAAAATCCCTCTTGTATACTTCGGGACACATTTTATGTCCTGGGGAGGAATTCCCCATGCCCTTTGTCAGTAAGTAGGCCTCCTCTAAAAGGGCCATGCCAAAAGCAAGCAAAAGTGGCACATTGGGCAAATAAAAAATACATTGGTAGGGCCTGTATTTTTCCATTTGAAAATGAGTGTTTTTCCGTTTTGGGAAACTACAGATTCTGTTTCATTTCCGTTTCACTAATTCTAGGGCTCGATTTTAGCACTGGTCAATAAAAAAAGGAAAAACAGTTGATCTTATCGCCTCTGGAAAATTTTGAGCCATCGACGAATGGCAAAGTGACTCCATATTGTTTACTTTGTACGTTGATAGCCTCCACCTACAGACGGCGCTATTATCATTGTACCTCTGTTGCGCCTTATATCTATATGCCATGCAAATGAATAGTGTATAGATATGGTAGTGATGGGGTCTGTAGCGCGTGGGTGTCCGGCCTGTCATTAACTTTGCGCCACGTGGTATCGATAACGCCGCTGACTCGTCAAATTTTGATCCAAGTCTGTGTGTTTTGCTTTATGCAATGACATATACATGTGATTTTGAATTATTGAGAGGCAAAATTCACAAATTCCGCTTAATTTCTGTGGCATTTGCCGATTTCCGTTCCAAATCATAAATTCCGTTTGAGATCATAGATTCCGTAAATTCCGTCCGTTTTCCGCAATCGCGGAAAAGTACTGGCCCTTCATTGGTGTAAGTGTGTTTCCCCTAAAGGGCCAAATTTTTTTTTGGGGGGGGGACAGGTAAGAATGTTTGTTTGTTTTTTGTTTGTTTATTTGTTTTTTTTTGGTGTTACAATTTCGGTGGTTTTCTTTGCTAAATATTCAACAATTTTGGGTAGGTAGGTCCTTTTTTTTGGTCAGAAGTAACTTAACAGCAGGTCGTTAGGGGAGTTTAGAGATGGGCCAGTGGTCTAAGGGGAAACAAACATTTTTGGGGGGCCTTAGTGGGCTGGCCTCTCTTGAGATGGACAATACAATGGAAATACCACTTTTGTGGCATGGTGTGTGGCCTTTGTAGAGAGGGTGGCCTGTCTTGAATGGAACTATGGTATATACCTTAGAAGTTCCACCTTTTTCAACCTGGTCCACAATTTCCACAGCTTCCTGTGCCCTCATCATGTTCCAGAGCCCATCGCTGGCAAGTACCACACACCAGTGGATTTCTGGATTCAGCTTGTACACAGATACATCTGGCTCTGGGGATACCACAAATTCATCAATCTCCGAGTTGTAACTCCATAAGTCACCTAAAATAAATTAACACAATTTATATCATGGACAGTGTCACAGAAATTTCATGATACTGAATTTTTGCTCTGTCTTACAATAATTGAAAAAAAAAAAAAAAAAAACCACAATAGAGTTTGTATCATCATGGTCACAGATGGTAAAGCTCTGCATCAATTTGTGCACACCATTGCAGTAATAACTAGAACAGACTGATTTTCCAACAGAAAATCAAATGTCTCCCGGTGGAACACTTGCGTCTCTGAATAAGCTACAGGTGATAACAAATTACAAATGACCAAGTTTGCTTGAAATTTACAATCCTATTTTAGCTCTCACGTAGATAAATTACTCTAGCAATTTTCATCAAGTTCTTCAAGACTTATTGCGGAGAAACCAATCTCACATAAATGACCCTGTGACCTTGAAAATTAGGTCAAGGTCACCAAAATACAATCCCAACCTTGGTCTTACCTTGATACATAATCCTACCAAGTTTCATCAAATTCCATCCTGTTCTTCATGACTTATCGCACGGAAACCAATTTCACATAAGTGACCCTGCGACCTTGAGAATTCGCTCAAGGTCATCCAAATACAATCCCAACCTAGGTCTTGCCTAGATACATAAGCCTACCAAGTTTCATCAAATTCCATCCTGTTCTTCATGACTTATCGCACAGAAACCAATTTCCCATAAGTGACCCTGTGACCTTGAAAATTAGGTCAAGGTCACTCAAGTACAATCCCAACCTAGGTCTCGCCTAGATACATTATCCTACCAAGTTTCATCAAATTCCATCAAGTTCTTCAAGACTTATCGCACGGAAACCAATTTCACATAAGTGACCCTGTGACCTTGAGAATTCGCTCACTGTCATCCAAATACAATTACAACCTAGGTCTTGCCTAGATACATAATCCTACCAAGTTTCATCATATTCCATCAAGTTCTTCATGACTTATCGAACAGAAAGCAATTTCACATAAGTGACCCTGTGACCTTGAGAATTTTCTCAAAGTCATCCAAATACAATCCAAACCCAGGTATTGCCTAGATACATAATCCTGCCAAGTTTCATTAAATTCCATCAAGTTCTTCAAGACTTATTGAATGGAAACCAATTTCACATAAGTGACCCTGTGACCTTCAGAACTCACTTAAGGTCATCCAAATACAATCCCAACCTAGGTCTTGCCAAGATACATAATCTTACCAAGTTTCATCAAATTCCATCAAGTTCTTCATGACTTATCGCACGGAAACCAATTTCACATAAGTGACCCTGTGACCTTGAAAATTAGGTCAAGGTCATCCAAATACAATCCCAACCTAGGTCTTGCCTAGATACATAATCCTGCCAAGTTTTGTTAAATTCCATTACGTTCTTCAAGACTAATCACACGGAAACCAATTTCACATAAGTGACCCTATGACCTTGAGAATTCGCTCAAGGTCATCCAAATACAATCCCCGCCTAAGTCTTACCAAGATACATAATCCTGCCAACTTTCATCAAAATCCATCAAGTTCTTCATGACTTATCACACGGAAATCAATTTCACATAAGTGACCCGGTGACCTTGAGAATTAGGTCAAGGTCACTCAAATACAATCCCAACGTAGGTCTTGCCTAGATACATAAGCCTACCATGTTTCAGCAAATTCCATCAAGTTCTTCATGACTTATTGCACGGAAACCAATTTCACATAAGTGACCCTGTGACCTTGAGAATTTGCTCAAGGTCATCCAAATACAATCCCAACCTAGGTCTTGCCTAGATACATAAGCCTACCAAGCTTCATCAAATTCCATCCTGTTCTTCAAGACTTATCGCACGGAAACCAATTTCACATAAGTGACCCTATGACCTTGAGAATTAGGTCAAGGTCATCCAAATACAATCCCAACCTAGGTCTTGCATAGATACATGATCCTACCAAGTTTCATCAAATTCCATCAAGTTCTTCATGACTTATCAGACGGAAACCAATTTCACATAAGTGACCCTGTGACATTGAAAATTAGGTCAAGGTCACCCAAATACAATCCCAACCTAGGTCTTGCCTAGATACATAATCCTACCAAGTTTCATCAAATTCTGTCAAGTCCTTCAAGACTTATCGCACGGAAACCAAGTGTTGAAGAACCTGAACAACAACAACAAGAAGAAGAAGAAGAAGCGGAAGAAACGGGCACTAATCCAATATGTCTCCCGGCTTCCACCGGGAGACATAATACTAATGCAAGATATGTTACAGATTTTTCAAAATTCGCACCATAGTTATATTTCATGTAGAAATGACTGTACTGTGTAATGATCAATAGTTTTGATCAGTTGGTCAAATATGATGCACATTTCTACAGACAAGAATTTAGGTCACCTCGACCTCTTTTTCATATTAAAAAACCCAAGCCGCACGGTGTATAACCTTGGTTATCAAGCACATTGTATGTATCCACAAATATTTCTTTCAAGCTTGCACCCATATCAATTGAGTGACACTGTGAGTCTGTGAAATACAGACACGATTTTATACATCTGATTGAAAACAACGTATCTCAGTCTCCCAAAATAGAAACTGGTTCTTACTAATAAACATCTCTGGACTGATGGTAAATGTATACATGGGAGTTACAGTGAAACCTGTTTTGAGAGACCACTGAAATGAAAGACCACCTGCCTTTTAAGACCATATTTGCAAAGTCCCTTTTGCTATCTTTCCCATGTTATTGCACCTCCATTGACAGACCACCTGCCTTATGTGACCACTTTTTAGCCTGCCCTAGGGCTGGCCTTTTAACACAAGTAAGGTGTTATCGAAACATAGCCTAAATGAATGCCAATTTTTTTCAAAAAGTCTGATTTAAGCTCTGTGTCACATGGTGAGTTGACATATTCAAATGAGAAAGTTCTTTGTTCAAAAGACAAGAAAACTTGTATTTTTCTTATACATATCTGTATTGTTTTTCAACAGATTGGTTTTATTTCATTTTACTCTCTCAATGTGGAAAACCTGTACAAATACCACCAAACTTCCTTTTGGCTTGAAAACAAGACCTAGTTAATGCATAAATCAAAGCTTACCCAATGATCTCGCAACTGCTAAGAATGGAACTTGCATCAGCTCTGTGCTGCGCCTAATTGGGCCTTTATGTCCTGGCTTTATTCGATTCCAAACAACCCTCTTCACACCTGCTTTGGCTACCACTGCCCCTCCGTGTGATTGAATACGCTGTAGTTCATGTGGATTCTCAGGCTTGTGGTCCTGAACAGACAATAAATATTAGTAGATACATAAACATGTATATTTTGCATGTGATATAATGGGACATCTTCTCATGTGTGTATTAGTTTTATGGTCATTGCATTCTATTCTTGTTCTTTTTATCCTACCTAAGTTTTTTGCCAGGTGTCATGCTTTTATAAAACTATATTTTCTAAGGACCGAGCAAGGGTCACAATAGCTAGAAGTTGTAGGAGAAGTTCGACCGGTTTCGTTGTGTTTCACAACTCGTCAGGAACTGTGGGCTAACCGACGTTACGTCTGATTTATATGCCGAGGGGTAACTTTCTGTTGTCACGTAAAACACGCTATTGTGATTGCGTAACACAGAATCTCGGTTCTACCAAGACGTTATTGTCAAGGTGAATTAGATTCAAAAGAATTTGAATCCTGGCAGGCCAATAAAATAAGGACTGCCGTAAAAACAATGCTGGGGGTCAGCAAGTGTAATTAATCAGACATCTAGGTGGTGGTACTACCGTACCACAAAGCCCTGAACACAGGAGCTTGGGACTGTGTGTGAGAGCACAAAAAAAAAAAAAAAAAAAAAAAAAAAAATGCTTTTATAAAAGGTCCAAGATTCAGGGCTTCACAATATTATATCACTAATTGTGATCAAACTTTTCATGCATTCATGATAATTCTTAGGTGCAATCGTGTAATAGAGTGGATATGGTGCAACATGTTTGTTGGTTTTTTTAACGTCGTGACATGTCATACACTGAGTCTGGAATAAACAAAATTACACAGAAAATACCTGGAGTTGAAAAAAAACAAACAAACAAAAAAAACCCCAACAACATTGTAACTGAATACAAATACATGTGAATAGATCATACTTTTTATGGCTTTAGCTTGTTCATGCAATTTTCTTTCAGTGCAAGGTTTTGTGTTGAAAATGAATGGTGATGTTAGCATCTGTTTGGTGCTGCCACCTGGTTTCAAAACTTTTAGTTACAATCTTTGCACCAGATTTGTGATAAATTCACAATCTATCAAGAATTGTGTTTACATTGCATCTCAAATGTATACGCTTGACATTGAATTTATATTACAAAAAAAATGCCTTCCCAGTATTTATAACTGATTTTCCCCTTTCCCTTGAAAAAACTCGCCAGAGCCACTGACCACAACAGACAGTTAATCCTGGACTGGTGAAGAAATTGCATAGCTTTATGTCCTGAAAACTCACCTCTGTAATTTGTTGTCCTTTTACAACATACGTATCCACTTCTCGCTCCCCCACTACCACCCCCGAGTCTCCAACATGTGCCACATACATCTTGTCTCCCTTGATGAAGACCACACTTGCTGTAGTGCCAGAGGTGCTGGGATAACCACTGGAAGTCTTTGGCCAGTTTGCTGCAAAAATATATAAATATATCCAAAATTAAGCTGCCACCCCAAACCATGTGATTCCTCCGCAGAACTTTTCCTGCTTTTCTATCACCAGTGGATGCAGTCTAGAACTGATAAATAGCTGTGCATACACGTGACAAAATTTTAAGGCTATTTCACACTTGCATTACTACTGCAGATCACTGAACTTAGACTACACATTTTGTCATGGAAGCATTGAGCTTCCTATTTAGAGTGTTTGTACATTAAATTCCAGATGTGACGTGCGCTGTAATATGAACTCAGATAAACTCGTTCAGCCAAAGACCCTCATCCCTGCAATTTGTCCACCTTAAACATCATTACACTTATACAAGACACACATGCTAGGCTGACATTAGGAATTTTGCAGCTGAGGCCAGTTTGGTTCAAATAAAGTCACCCTCTTTAGCCAAATGCTGATTGTTAGCAAAATAGCGCAATGAATATCTACATCTTGCAACTGTGCTGAATAAATTTAAATTAAAAGATGTACATGTACAATACATGTAGCCCAAATTGACAGTTTGGGCATAATTACAAACAAATCTGTAACAGCCCTTTAACGGGGCTTCCCCTGGAAATTTTAATTTTGTAGCCACATTTGTGTGCATAATACAATGTTTGGGACATTCCTATTTGTTAACCATTAGCCAATTGTAAAAAATTATAGCCAAAGTGGTATTTTCATAGCGTTTTGCTACATTGGCGAGTGACAGGGGAAGGCCTGCTTTAATAATTCATCTAAATATATTTAGCCCTCTACACATTTCTGTAGCCAAATTCCACAAATATTAGTATTTGACTAACTGGTTAATGGTCAAAGTAGTCCCTGCAATACCATAATGTACATGCATGAAACGTTCAATAAATTTTGTAATTTTATCAGGCTCTTTGGCTCAAGCTTACAAACTTTTTTAGACACTAGCTATTTTGCTAATGGACTTAGTAATTCCCTACACTTGAAAATAGGTACACATCAACACTAACCAAATCTTCTACAAAGACGGTGTTCAAACACAGTTAAATATCTACTAAAATTTCATTCAGATTCTGTTTTGGTGAAGAAATTGCAGAAAATTCAAGTCATCAGTATCCCTTTATCAAGAAAACTTACAAATCAGGGTCAGGCCATCCTTAAAAATATGTTGGTTTGCTGTAACATCTAAATTTGGAGGGGGGGGGGGGGGTAGGTTCGTAGGTTATTTTTTAAAGGTGAAATTCCACAAACTCAAAATTAAAAAAAAAAAAAAAAAAAAAGAGGAATATATATTAATGAAGGGTTTATTCCTTAAATAAATTGTAAAAAAAAAAAAAAAATAGGTAGGCAGTGAATTCATTGTGTCAGTCAGGTAACGACAAAAAAAACAATATTTTAAGGGTGGCCTCACTGATTTTGAAATTCTTGTGATATAAGTAACTACCAATGAAGAGTGTCAATGCTAAGCCTCGTGATGCAAATTTGCATCACTGAATGATGATAAGATCAGTCAACCAATGATCAATTACATAACCCGCCCACTACATGGGTTGGGGAGGGTTGAAGGGCGGGATGGTAGTGGGCTCTGTCCATGTGTCCATCTATGAAAAACAACTTTTTCCAGACCATATATCTCAGGGACTACTAGAGCTAGCCCTTTGGAATTTTTGGGGTCGATTTATGCAGATTTTACTTCATAGATGTGCCTTTCATAGAAGTTGGTCACTGTCACATATCTGGGTCATGAATTGATGACCTGTAAAACTATTACCCATGTTATTTTTGTGCCATTTTGTTTTCTGGTTGTCCATCAGTGGTTCTGCAGGTCCATGTTACCAAGAGAAACCTGTCACACCTATATAACATACTGTACGTGTAGGCTGAATTGACCAGTATGATTTATTGTTGGGGGAGAGGACATATTATTAGTCCAATTTCTTGGTACCTGTAACTTGGTTTTCAGAGTGCAGACTTGTGGTTCAAATTGAACAACTACGTATATCTGCATTGACATCCATTGCAAACCACAATAATCCATAATATTAGTTATTAAAACACATGAAGCAAACTGAAAATGACATTCTTTTTACTAGTATCAGGATTCAGGGGGAAAAGAATCCACATACACTCACAAAGCAACACACAGACTGGACAAAAGGACAACCTGAAAACATAAAACCCCTCGCAGCATTAAAAAAAAAAAAAAGAAGAAGACTGATGGACTACCAGCAATATGATTGTTCTTTTCAGGTGGTCTGAGATGACAGGTCAAAGATGTTGATTCCTGTGACTAGTTTGGCATTTCTATTAGGGGACAGCAACAACTGAAGCTTCTACTGCTCTCCTGTAGAGGGCATTTTACTCATTCAGGGCTAGAATTGTGTATGAATTTCCATTACTTTTCATTGTAATTTACAGCTTAATAACTTTAAAATCACCTGTTGCAGAAACAGCAAAACTTATGTGGTATTATGTGCATAGGTGAAACTTTCACATAAATTTTATTCTTGCAACTTGAAAAGTAGCTGTTTAATTTGAGGTTAATTAAACATGCAATCCAACGGGAATACGTATCTTTAGCCCTAAAGAATTCTGTGTATTCAGCTGAACACACAGTTAATTGGTAATTGTGACCCCTCATATTACTACAAAAGTTGTAAGATATCCAGTTTTGCACATGCAAAGTTGTTCATAGCCATACCATGAAAAACAAAAGGGGAGAAGGGGTTCACAATTTAATGTAAATGATCAGCATGATACTCAACCGCCTGTTTCCTAAAACCTCTCCTCCTGGAAAAGTGAGTACAGAACTATCGATAACATGTTATGACCCATACATGTACAAGTTTACACCGTATTGATCAAGATTTCCATCAAATCTCAAAGTCTGGCAAAAAATTCTTAGGAGCCACTTTCGACCAAAGTGTCATTAATATGAGACACTGTCAGTTTTGGTTACAAAATATACCAAACATTTAAGGTAGCCTAACACATATAAAGGTTAGTTTGCTATGAATACCATACTTCTTAAAAAGTGACATGTTAAGGTTTTTGGTTAGAGGAACTAACAACCTCCCATCACACCAAGTAATTTTGTTGCAACCTTTTTACTTTTATGAGGAAAGTGAGCTCAAAAATTGTTCCATGCTGGGAGTATCTTTCACTGGCCAAGCTCGCTGTCACCAAGGAGACCACACAGTGGACCTCCTTGGTGTCAGTATGTATACAGTATATATCATGCAAATCCACCAGACCAACAAGCGGGAAATGTGCAATGGCGCTTGTTGCTCTTCTGCACACGACACCTGGTCTTATGAAGTACCTTTTTTATTTAGCAAGGTAAGCCACAAAAGGTCATGATCAACAGCATTTGGCTCTGGACATGCGGATCCAACAAACTGATACCACATTAAGCTTAGGCTTGGGCGGAAAAAAAAAACAACAACTTATTTTTATTGAGCCCCAAAATGAAGCGTTGGTAGATTTAATGTAGCAGCCTATTACTGTTACAACACAACACCTCCCTTACCTTTCCCCAACAGATTCCTCAGAATAACTTTCTTGCAAATTCTCAAAATTTTGAGATAGGAAACAAAAGGGCTCATATACACAAATGGAAGTGGAAAGCCATATAGCATTTGAATATGAATAATTGAAAGCATTATAGAAATCAGTATGAAAGGTTTACCAAATTAAAAGCAGAGTTGAAAAAAGCATATATATTATTAGTTAGTCAATGGTTTGGAGTGGGATACAGTATACAGCTTCCTAGGTGTGAGCTATATACTGTATCCCACTCCAAACCATTGACTGACGATTTTATCCCATTTTTGATTGAAAAGCTGCATCTGGGGCTCTATTTACAAAGAAATCACACGAATCAGAAAAGTCTGTAAATGTTTAATTTGTTATTTAAAACACCCCTCCGACTTACAGCAGGTTTGCCATTTTTTCGTCGTCTATATCGGTATGCGCGCAGCCATTGCATACAGAACCTGTATCCAATGGAAGGCGTTGGATACAGGCAGAACGACGGAAAAGCGTGGAATGCAGTGCATAGCCCATGGCTATTAGCCAATCATAAGCCGAGATTTTTTTTTACCAAACATGGGATAAATACATATATATATATATATATGACAAATGGATTCACAGAATCTAAATGAACCAGTAATAATTATTAATAGATCAGCTTCTGTATTGATCACGTGTACACATCGGAAGGCACATACAGACAGGGCATACTTTAAAATTATTACCAGAAGTACAATATGTGTATTTAACTCAATACACCACTCATGCAAACCAGGAGAATGCCAAAGCTCATTTTTATTTTTAGATTGCAAGCCACACTGAACATAGCAAGCATGTAACAATGCATTGTTCACATATAGGGAAGCCTGTGTCAGGATACTCACTTTATTCAGTGCAGCTTGCATTTCACAATTACATGCTTCATATTGTTTAATTTAAAGTACAGTAGTCCCTCCTTTGAGAGACCGCCCCTAGTGCCACCCAAAAGGTGGTCACATAAAGCAGGTGGTCCCTCAAAGGAGGTATAAATAACATGGAAAGTATTACAGAAAGACCAGCCAACTGTGGTCTCTCAAAGGAGGTGGTCTCCCAAAGGAGTGGTCTTTCAAAGGAGGGACTACTGTATCTTTTGAAAGGCTTCACATATGACAACCGTGACTGCTGGAATTCAGGTAACCCTTTTCTGATGTCACCATCATAATAATAAATTTTAAAGGAGAAAAAGGGTGAAGTTATTATATACTATTGTCACTTGCAGCCAAGGTAAACATATGAAGATAGACAATGCATTTTCTAAAATTCAATGCAAGGAAAGGGTATACATCACTGCATATGCGCAGCATCCACAAGCAAAAAGCCGGTAAATTTTGCACTTGGTGGTATTTTATACTTGACTTGGGATTACACTCAAGATTCTAAATGAAGACGAAAATGAATCCTTACCCTTGTTGTTTTGGCCGGCGGGTAAAAATATCAATTTGGAGACCTGATATGTTCTCCCTTGTTTTTATTTTTGCTGTACCATTTACTATATACAGATCTGGAACACCAAGGGCAGATCTGTAGGTAGCAGAAGTTTGTAAACAAGTTGAATTTTGCATGTCGCACATCCACGGTCATTGTGACAGATGATACTTGTACATGAATCTTTGGCCCCATAACATGCTGTGACTGCTGGTTTCACTTGCCCTTTTGACGAATATTCTACCAAATGTTATTTGACTGAGGGGACCTTTAGTTAAAGTATCATTTTGAAGAAATTCAATTTACTAGGCTTTTGTCCATTTTTTAACTTTTTGGTGAATTTTTTATTCATTATCTGAAATTGACTGGGTCTACTATTAACACGCATGTTGTATAATTATACAGTGGAAACTGCAATTTAAGACCACCCCTAATGCCAGACAAAAGTGGTCACACATGACAGGTGGTCTTTCATTGCAGGTAAATTAACTCATTCCACCCCAATGACGCTTTTTCCCGCCAATATCTAAATGTCGTCTGCTAATTGTATTTTACTAATTTTAGGGATAATTTTCATAATTTTGGATGAAACTTGCTCGGAAGATCATTCCAAATTATATGCACTGGTCAACAACTTTCTTTGGCACGCTCTGGGCGCACTGTGCCCAGAGCACACCAAGGAAAGCTGTTGACTTAGTCTTCTATCAGGGTGGAATGAGTTAACAAAGAAATAAAAGGCCAATGTCTTGAAAGGGTGGTGTTAAAAAACTAATGTGGTCTCTCATGAGAGGTGGTCTTTAGAGTAGGTCCCACTGTATACCAACACTGAAAGCACTGATTTAAGACTGGTACAACAGCTTTCCTCAGGACACTTTGCACGCAAAGTGTCCTGAGGAAAGCTGTTGACTAAGACTACTTTTTCCTTTAGACTAGACTTGCTGGCATTTGAATGAAAAAATGAAAGGTACTTTCGTGAGGAATTTGATTCTTTCATCCATGATCAGTTTAACAGTAACGAGAAAACGACTATAGCCATGATTAGTACTTTACGACATTGCAGACTGTCTGGCAAGTCCAGCTGACATTAAAGCCCTTTAAAGTAAAACCCCAAATGCCTCAATTTCAAGTACAAAAATTTCAAAACACAAATTAGGCATTTCAGCCAGACCACCTTAAATTGTGTACTGTCATTGTACTATGTAGTTTGCATGGAGGGACCTTAAAAAAAAAAACACTGACACTGTGTGTAGAAATATCGCGGTCGTTTTATAAACTTTATGCGTATTATAACTTAAAATTATTCTGAAAATGATATTTCAATAACCTCAAAATTAAAGAAAATAACCAGTTTATTCAGGGTTATTTTTTACAAATAATCTAATGGGAATATACAACTGTAGCCCACCTGTACAAATTTTGTGTATTGGGTTGTGTACTCCGCTGAAAACAAATGGCTTATATGTCCTGGGTTTCTCTCACTGACATTGTGATGATCAACATGTTTCTTGTCAAACAATGTCTATGAAGGGACACACCTCCTCTAGGCTCCAGGCTGATTGTGATACCGTCAGCTGTTTTTATATCTTTACCCGTAACAAAGGACAATGTGGCTCTTTTCATATCAAATTGAAACGAAGTTTACTGTGAGCGCTTGTCAACAAAGACAGCATGTCTGAACAGGTTGTGTATGGTAACTTAAGGACTCTAGGACATAGATGTATACCATTGGACGCATGCCACTAAACCAGGCCGTCAATCATCATGATGATCAGCAGGAAATGTTGACGAAATTAACAATTACGACAGACTGGGGACAGTCTTGCACATGACAAGAGGTCAGCAAGTTCAGCAAAAATCCCTGAACATGCATCTGCAAAGCAACGGAGTTTCTTTAATCAAAAGTAGAATTAGGTCAGTTTGATTTACGCCAAGTTAAAGAGATTCAATATACAAACG
Source organism: Hermodice carunculata (assembly GCA_964020975.1). Taxonomy (NCBI): domain Eukaryota; kingdom Metazoa; phylum Annelida; class Polychaeta; order Eunicida; family Amphinomidae; genus Hermodice; species Hermodice carunculata. The sequence continues at coordinate 75,733,978 of OZ026620.1, read as the reverse complement.
AAAATGCTGACACTGGCTACGTAGTTCAGTATGTCAAATTAGTAGCATAATGTACGAACTTGTGACCCACTTTCCTCCATACGAATGTCTGAAACACACACCTCCGGTCCGGGTGAGGCCACGTCTCATGAACGAATCGAGATGAAACCACAACCCTAATTTCGTTCAACTGCCATTTCTGAATCGTCAGGATCATGACGAGTTATGATACGGTGAAATTAGCTCATCATAATTGCCATATAGACCAGCTGGTGAAAATATTAATCGTATCCATAGCTATAGGTCATGGACATTTTGGGCGCCAAAATTGGTTTTCTTTGTGGAACGGATCCAAATGAGCTACCGATACACCTTATATAAACTGCTGTAGATCTCACCTGCATGTTTCCACATCAGTCTATGTGTGGATATAAAACCCTCTTTGATGGCCTTGATAATACTATCGTCATTGTCACTGGAAAAGCATTTGTGTTTTGTGATCTCGTGATATAAATGTTGCTTGGCAAACTCAGCCGCTTCAGCCCCGCCATGACCGTCGAACACAGCAAAATATGCGAACTCGGTTTTCTTTCCGTCAACACTTTTCTCGAATTTGACACTGAGTACATCTTCCATGTATTTTCTCCCTCCTTGCTTACTGTCCATTGTAACCCGCACATGTTGTGCAAAATTCGGCATTTTGGGCGATTTCTCTGTGCAGTAATATTGAGTGAATCTTCCTTATATCACAATCATTTCATTGAGATTTGTTTGACCTGAAATGTAATCGTGTTGGTTCGTTTGGACCCAAATCAGAAAGGAACAATTTGATTGGACATGTTGTCGATGATGCAGAATATCATTTACCAAATATGGTTGATGACGTATTTTCCGCCGGAAATATTTCACAGAGGGAACACCTTGCGCAGAGGGCACTGCGCATCAGGCAATTTGAAAATGAAAACTTCACCATTCTGTGCTGGATGCAATCGATATCCTTGTCCTCCAGTACAACTTGCACGGTCAGAAATACAAGCCAAGGTTGTATCTTGAGGTTGACCTTAGACCGGTAAGTGTAACTGCCCTTTTGAAGCCTTCTACGTTAGAACAGTTATCCTTGCAAAGACGTAAACACGTCTCCTTCCCAAAGCCAATTCAAACCTGCCAGCATGGAGCCCATGCTGCATTGTGTTGTCAATTTTGTTCAATGGGAACCTGACAGCTTGCCAGAGGTTGTACATGATGTAGTACAGAACTGCAGTACCTGGAGTAAGCAAACCCACAGGTTTGTTATCTGCTTGCAAGTGTTGACATATTGGTCTCTGTCAAGTTCATGACAAACTTGTAAAGAAACGGGTAAAATAGCAGTGAGTACCAAAATAGTAGCACCTGAAGTCAACAAGAAAAGATTTGCTGCCAAGCAAATCTACGTTTGCCTTCAAAAGTTGTAAATATGGCCTTGACCGTTAACTCTAAAAGTTATTTGTAAATTGAGAAATGTGCAGTGTTGCAATACCTATAATTTGAGCCCGACGGGACTAAAATTGGATGAAAATTAACCAAGTTATAGGTAGATGAAAATTTCAGACCTCCAAATGATCTTGAACTTTGACCTAAAGAGGCTACATGTAAATTACAAAAATATGCAGTGTTGCAATACCTATAATTTGGGTCCAACATGGTGAAAATAGGAAGAAAACTTTGAAGGTCCAAATGACTTTGACATGTAGAGGTCACATGTAACTTACAAAAATGTGCAGTGTTACAAACCTGCACATTGAAGTTGGACTGGTTACCTGCACCTGTAATAGTTTTGGTATGAAATTTTAAATGCCCATGCTTTATCTTAATTTTCCAGCATATTTTCTCCTCTTTATTAAGAGGTACAAATGCATGTACACAGTACAGTGAAACCTTTTTTGAGAGACCACTCCTTTGGAAGACCACATGCCTTTTGTGACCACTTTTCTTGTGCAAAAACACATTCCAATGATAATTATATCTCTTATGGGAGACCAAAACCTCATGAGTGCCCACACCAAATAATCCCAAGAGACCACTTGTCCAACCACAAATACCCCATGCAGATAAGTAAAATCGACCAATTTTGGCAAGATTACTGAAGTCATTTTGATAAAATTAGTTTACAAAAATAATTTATGTTTATGATATCAACAGACAAATAAATAGCTGGCTGCCAGATGGAATTGTGTGTAGTAAATGTAGAATCTTGCATATGTGAATCTTTATTTTGGATGTAAATGCAAAATAGAAGTTAGTTGTTGGCCAGGTGCCACAAGGCACAACAGTCAACCTGCTTTGCGGAGTGTACCTGCCCCTGTGTTACCACGTGGGTGTGACCCATGGGTGGTCTCTCAAAACGAGTTTACTGTATAGACCTATAACCATGCCAAGCTTGAAGTTTCTGAACTGTAAAAGTGTTTGAGAAACTACAAAAAGAATTGACAGTAAAGAAGAAGGAAATAAAGTACTCAAGGGAAAACAGAATCTCAGTGTTGGCACACAGACATTTGACAAAAAAAAAAAAAAGGAGAGCAGTCCAATTAATAAAACTGAAACTTACTGTTCCTGAGTAAGGAACAATAAGTTTCAGTTTTGTTCATTCTGGCATGGTTCGTTTTTATCAGTTATTTGACATTCCCATCTGTAGACCCATACCATATATAAACAAAAACAAACAGATATTAAGTTTAGAATCAATTTTAGCCAAGCTTTTAGGAAATTTTGTGGTGCTCATGAGACTTGTGCCACTAATATGTTTGTCAGAAATGGTATTACTAGGTTAGCACTAGCATTTTGAAATTAGCCAAAATTTCCTTTTTTCCCGGAAAGACCTACACAGACTTTGAATTTGTTAAATTTCTGCATTAAAACAAAGAATTTTTGGGAAATTTTGATAGCCATTTACACCTTTTAGTAGCCATTTTGAGGTTTAAGTAGCATTTGGCTAGTGTGAGCACTAACCTAGGATTAACACTTTTGATTCATTTTGGCATCAAAATAATTTTTGTAAGGCAAGCACTTAAAGTAAAATTCAATAAATATGTTAATTAATATAATCCTGTCATGATACCTGCACTTCTTCAATATGCCATGGGAATAGTAGCATTCTCTGTTGTACATTTAATCATGGCCTATGGGTGGAGTGCAACTGTACAGATATAAGTGTCTAATCAATTTGAATTGATAGGTTTGTGCTATAGGTACATCCAACCAAATGGAAATGGAAGTTTTGCGTTATGCTAATCAGGCACACTTTGAAATCTCAAATGTTGAAAATGTTGATGATAGAAGTGTCAATCCAACTTGAATTCACAGGTTTCTGCTACAGATGCTACCAGCAAAATGAATGTTGTACGATTTGATTTATACTTAGCTCAATTGTATAATTTGATGTTGAATATTATCAAAAATATTTTAGATAGCAGTGTCAATTCATATTTTTGTGTTATTCAACATTTGAGATTTCCATGTGTGCTTAATCAGCATAACATAAAACTTTCGTAGACACATCCAGTGGAATGAAGGTAACAGTTGTAAAATTTGGATTTATGCTGATCAGGCACAATATTTTCACAGTGGACATATGTTGATTTTGAGTATAGCCTATCGCCAAACTCAGTTAGCATTTGCAGACATACACAGTGTTAGGTTAGAACTGTTTGACAGTACTTACTTCTGTCAATCATGGACCTTTTAGCTGTCCAATATTGTACTCTGTTGCAGAATTTCTATGTTAATTCCATGGATAATGTGGTGTCATAGCATAGGCTTACCCTCTCTGACTAAATGAATATATGTTATAGCATAGGCCCACTTGGGGCTGAGTGACTTATGATTTACCAAACCTAAACAGAGCGGCCAGCTGTGATGATGCATGTACAGTGCTCTTCCTGGGGGCTCATATTGTTGCAGCTGTCACAGTAGTGCTGAATCCCATTGACACCAGGTGGCATTGTGTTTGTGTGTTGTTTTTTTTTTTTTTTTTTAGTGTACTCAGAGATGTGTAGCAATCTAGCCTTCTGTTGTTGTACTGTGGTCACATTGATTCGCACACATTCTGTAGATGGAAATTGAATAATCACAAACACTTTGAAATCTTGGACATCAATGTTAAACAGACATGAGCCTGAAGATCAAAATTGCACTTCATTACATTGTTATGTACATAAAACTGTGCTTGGTGACCTACATTTTGGGTCACTGTGACCTAATCATGATTATGGACTTTGGCACTTGACCAAGTTTACTGTTTTCCTTCAATAACTCAAAAAGTTATACCCCAATTTGAACAAATAGACCATATATGGAAAGCAAGATGTGGGCAGCAAATTTTAAACTTAACACTTTTTAGAATGAGTTGAAGGGCAAGATCAAATGGCCAATTGGAATATATAGCTGATCTTGTGAATGTTGTGCACACTGTAGTTTTTTTAATTAGGCCCATATACCTTTAAGGGCCTACGAAGTGTATGCAATGTATGTCAAAGTCAATCATGGTGGCGTTACCTCCGCATACAGTATTATACATTATACTGGTGAAATTCATGTGACCAGTCCAGCATCCCTTTTTTTGTGTGTGTGTGTTTGTGTGTATCATGTGGAAGTTTAAAATTTCATAATCATGATAATATGGACAACCTTTAAGACCATCCTGTGACTTTTTTTTTTTTTTTTTTTTTTTTTTTTGGTAATGGTAGTCTGCAGAGCATAAGACCCATGATGGGCCTCTCCTTAGACCTTTGGATACCCTAAACCTTATTTCTGGTGGAAATCATGCAGGTGAGAGGTCATATCCTTTAGCCCCCCTTGTTAAATTCTTACAGATCTGGTACTTTTTATGCAATTACTTTGATCGTTAGGGAGGGTTGCTGGAACCAGGGTATTTTGCGCAGGTTTGATGAAGGTAACCTGGTAAAAGAAATTTTATCAATACATAAACAGAAATAGCACCAGGGATTTACAGTCTGGATTCCCAAATAACCAACTGCATCAGCCTGCAAGTCACAAAGATGATACTTGAGCAGGACGTAACAGGGAAGCCTGCTTTTTAGTTCAAAAAATGATGAAACATGGCAATACATGGACTTATGAAGAACTTTCATGACAGGGAATAATTTACATATCATTGTGTTTGTACAACTTGCATGTACATGTATGTCATCAGTGTAAGAGATGGCTGGTATCCCATCGCAGTTTCCTATGTGCACTGAATGGATGTCACTGCGGCACACATTTGAGTCAATCAAGATGGAATGTCCTATGCTATGTATCTTGTGGGGCAAAATGTTCAAAAAAGTCAAACTGTGATACACTCATAAAATCTGATCTCCTTCACTGTGTCATGCCATTCACAACATAGATACTTGCCCCCCATTTGCCCCCTTCATGTGGAGGGGCATTATGGGAGTATTCATTTAGCCTCATTTTGCAGCAGATGAGTGCACCTTTATTGTGGGCATTATGTGCAACTAGTGGCCATGTCCAACTGCCTACTTTGGCAGGAAGTGAGATAGCTGGGGTGTGTATCATGAATGCACTTTCCTAAATGCTTTTTGCTTTGTCAGTTACTAATGAGAATAGATCATGTAGATTTTCTAGACTGGTGCGTTATGTTCACTTTCAATTCAGAAATATGCATATAAGTACATGTATTTAAGCATGTGTGTATACATGTATATATTCTTCAGAAACAGATCTAAACCTTCAGAATTTGTAGCCAAAGTGGAAAATAAAACATTAATTGCTGCAGAATTCCACCTGACTTTTCTATAATTCATGTTAAGAGTAATTAGCCAATTTTCTTTAACCAAATGAATGAGACATTAGCATTTGGCTTATGGCATGAGTAGTCCATATATATATATATATATATATATATATATATATATATATATATATATATATATATATATATATAAAGACTTTTACAATATATAGTGACGTGCTAATCTTCCCTGAGGCGTGTTTGAAACAGATACATAAACTGTGTGTACAAAGTGCAAGCAAAACCCCTATAAATAGGACACAAAATATGTTTGTTTGTTTCATGCAGTGAAAAAAAAATATGCTGTGTACCATTTTGTTAAAAGACACCAATGTTTCAGTATTTTCAACTTCTTTTGGCACAAAGAGCATCCGCTGATACAAGCCTCTCTGTTTAGGTGTGTTGTGTATATTATACATAATATTAGCGTACAATGTGCATCTTATTTATATTTCATCAGTTTTTCCACATATATGTCAAAGTGTAGAGTAATGTACCTGTATATTGTAAGTCCACATGTATTTGAGATCTTCACTGTGCAAAAAAAATGCACTTTTATTTTTATAGACTGTTTGTTTCCAGGCACAATGTCATGTCATTTTGGTAGGGTTATAAAACAGAAGATGTTATACTTTGTGTCCAGCATTTTAACTCATGCACTACCGTGTGAGGTGTTTATTAGAATGAGTAATGTGTATGTACATGGCATGCTTGGTGCATTAATATTTATTCTGATACAGAGCTGTGATCATAACTGTTAACATATATATATATATGCATGTATGTAAGGCTTACAATGACGGAACATAAGTGTCTGCATGTTGATGCAATAATCACCTTATGTTAGCTAATCAGGGAATTCCGTGAGCTTAATGTTCAAGGTAGCTATAGAGGAAATTAAACATGCAATTTTTTGAAAGGATCCAAGAAAAGTGAAAATAATGAATATTCTGAGGAAGAGTAGATAAACTGCGCACCTTGATTAAGTAACTTGACATTTGTCAAAAGTTTGGGGACACCCTGTGGATGTGGATTCAGTGCATACACAAGGGCCAAGGATAACCCATGTGGACTCGGCAGACTGAGCCACCTCTCTCAATGGGAATGTTACCTGCCCTCATGTAGCTTTCATTGTGAACGATCAAGCACACTTCAATTCACAGCACCTGTATCTCGGAGGGGTCCATGGTTGTCAGGCTGTTGGTTACAAGGTGAGGGTATTGTCACAATACACATGGTAACTTGTTAGCGCTGGACATACATGTATATACCATTCACTTGATACTGTGAGGCCCCTGTTTGAAAAACTAGTTCAAAGAGACGGTCTCCGATGTGACCAGCACCAGACATTCAGCTACATGTACATTGTTCTGTTTGTCATTTTCAAAGCTGCGTGTGAAGGGCACGGCTGTCTGCATGTGGTGTGCACAAGCAGCTTACATTCAAAGTTTATTCTTGTGCATCCCGAAGGGCATACTTTCCCTTTGGTCTGGGAGCTATGGCCTGCTATTTATTATAAGACCATTGTGGCCAAAGTAGGTTTACTAACAGAAAGGTTTAAATGGCTTGCAGGAATGAGCACCAACAAAGTTTGATCATGGTTGATCAGGAAATATCACAGGGACTGGCGGGTGAAAGGTTGGTTGCTTTACATGGGTAAATCTGCTTATCTGTGTCCAGCCCTTTCTGGCCGTCAGAGTATGCAAGACGCCTATGTAGCTGAAATATTTGACTTTTGTACGTGTACTTGGTCACTGGTTCAGGACTTGAACCAGCCCTTTATGAGACCACCTCTGGAGTCTCTAGATGGAAGAGACTCAAAAGCAGGTGGTCTTTCAAAGGAGGTGAATGACTAAACGTATGTATTTGCGTGAGTGTGTGTGCGGTCATAAAAAGCAGGTGGTCTCTCAAAGGAGGGATTACTTTACATGTTCTTTGCAGCCTTTTTTTTCTTTTTCATGTTAAAAGGCGTTTCAGGCAGTCCTGAACCGCTCAGTTTTTTCTGAGGACCGTCCCACAGAGATGAAACCCAGTGTCGTCTCTTGCTGTACACCAAGGTACATGTAGACCACTGAACACATTCAGGGTATATATATATATATATATATATATATGTTTAGGTTAGCACTAAATTGTTACTTATACAAGTTATAACCCTGGGTTCACATTTTTAAGTGTGGTAAAGTACACATCTTCTGAAAGTTAACAAACTGGAAATTCTCTATTACCATTTCACCATGTTATGTGGTGGCAATGTTTAAGATATGAACATGGATTTCAAATGTGCAGCAAATGTTAAAATTTTACACAATGAATCAAAAATGTGCATCTCAGATTTTCAAAATTTTGTGCCTTTTTGTCACCTGAGTCCGTTAAAAGTAGCTTCCATTAATTTTGATGTGTCATCTGATCATTCCAACTTTAAACACCTGTCTGTATCTGAGGAACAACATCACATATTTAAAATTTGAGATTTTAAATTTGCAGAGTGTTCTTTGGTTTGCCATAAATTTGGTGTCTTTTAATATGTGAAAAAAGTTGAAGCTGATTCAAAAATTTGTATCAAAGAGTGGCTGCATGCAGTCACTTTTTCAGCTCAGCTGACTTGCTAGTCAGTCATCTGGTGTCCGGTCGTCCTTTCACAATTCACATTTTTGACTTCTTCGAAACTGTCAAACTTGCTGGCAATGTACCTGGGGTGGGTCTCTACCAAATCCTCTTCAAATGGTCACACTTCAGTAATTTTTGGAATTTTTATTTTTTGGGGGAGGGGGGTCAAATTTAAAAAAAATCTTCTCCAAGACCACTCACCCAATTGCTTTGATATCACACAGGAACACTCCCAGGGACTCCTAGTTCCTAATTTGTACACCACGTGGGGCTGCAATTTTTGTCCTATTTTTTAATTATTTTTTTGGTTGTGTGTGTGTTTTCAGTATTTTCCACTTCTTTTCCAAAACCGTCACTCAAATTGAGCTAAAACCTGGTGGTTTTGTTCCTTGTGGAACGGTCAAACAAATTTGTTCAGTAGACACTGCTGTGGATTCCTGATTTGTAATGATTTTTTCAATTCAGGAACTTATCAGTAAATTACCTTTCGAATTGATTACTATGTAAGTCACTGGGCATTCTAATTATTCACATTTTAATGAATTTTCTTTAAGCAGATCTTAGAAATACTTCTAGATGTCATTTGCACTGAGCCGAAGCTCAACACAGGTCTATTCAGTTGCAACTTTGATTTTGTGACCAAGCTTAGGTCAGCTGAGCACGGGCTGTGCACACAGCCCTCTAGTTTACAAGTACATGTATTTAATTGCTATGGAAACAGTGCTTCCAGGAAACATGACTAGTGTCATAACGGAATTTTCTAGCTTGTACAGTTTGTGAAAATGTAGAAAGGCTGATAGGGAAGAAAATGTGAGTCAATACTCTATCTCATGAAACCTGTTTTGATGGACCACTGTGAGGAAAGACCGCTTGCCTTATGTGACCACTTTTTTACCACTATCAACAGTGGTTTTACTATATATATATATATATATATATATATATATATATATATATATATATATATATATATATATATATGCAACAAAAGTGTGAGGGATCCGAAAGAATCATAAACATCAAACTTCCATGCTCGGTTGTTGCGCATCATGTACTGGAAACCCATTCACATCTAGTGCAAGTACAGTGAAACTTCCATAACGAACACCCTTGGGACCAAGAAAAAAAGGTGTTCAGTATAGTGAGGTGTTCAGTATATTATATGGAGGTGTTCGGTTAGGGAGGTTTTACTGTACATTATTGACAGCTCATTGGTCTCTTTAATGTGAGACAACTCCAAAGAGATACCACCTTGTTTGAAAGACCACCTTTTACAGGTTACTTTTGATGGATAGTTTTCCAGTCACTTATGCCTTAAATGAGAGACTCTTTTTCTGAAAGACCACACAAGTTCATATTCCCACGTGCAAAACAGTGCGTTGAGATTGGCTTTCAAGCATCAGCTTAGACGGCTGTTTAAAAGTAATTGCCATGTTTGCCTGACAGAAAGTGCAATATTCTATGTTCATGTCACTCTAAAAGCCAAATCAGTGGCGATCATCTGAATTATTTCAGTTGGGGGGAATTTTAGTCATGTTGGTGGCTACTGTATGGAGATAATACGGATGAGGTGTTAGACCCGCCTCTGTTTCGACATTTGATGATTACATCTCAAGTTGTTGATAAGATCCTTTGATTGTGCAGCTCGTTAACTTCACTCTTTGCTTTGTGGCTGCATGAGGAGGTCAAATACAAGATCAAAATGTTGCTCAAACTTATTTTTTCCTTGGATTACAAAAGATTTAATGGCTAACAGACTCACTGGAGGGCATTTGGGTTCGAGCCAGTCAGATCCATCATTGTCCATGAAGGGTGAGCTGAAAAAGCGCCAATCTGTTCATTGTGTGCAAACAGATAATGTGATTGCCGCTTACTACAGGTAGCATATTAGTGGCTGGTGGGAGCTGGTGTATATACATGTGCATCCTTAAAAGTACAGTGACTGCTTGAAGTAGTGCGTTTACAGTGTTTGCACATGCAGGTTTATAATGTGTCTGATAGATCTAGTTGTTTAATAGCATTGCTGTAGAATTACAAGGCTCCCTTGGCATTTCGTGCTCCGGCTGTGGAACTTTTCTTCATTGAGTACGTTACAAAGGCCAAACAAAATAAGACTTCCTCTTCCAGTCACTAGACCAGCCTGCCGAAAAAACGCTGATCTGATTTTTTATGGAGGTGGGGAAAAAATGAAACCTGGTTCTTTTATACATGTACCTAAACACCTGAAAATATAGGCAATTTACAGCAAAAAGTGACTGAAATTGCAGTGAAAATCCAAGAAAATCGGCGTAAAACTAGAAAAGTGTCCAAAGGACATAGATGCCCCCATCAGCAGCATGTTATTGGCATAAGACTTCAAACATATAGTGAAATCTTCACATGGATAATAGTGACATGTACATGTATACATGTATACCTTTTCATATATTGATTAATATTCCTATCAAATTTCGTGGTTATACCTGAAATACTTTATGAGCAGCTGAGCTACACATGGCAAAAGTTAGACTAGAACCACTACTCATTTTCCTGGAGTTTTCATTATGTCTCCCGGTGGAAGCCGGGGGACATATTGTTTTAGTGCCCTTTTCTTCCGCTTCTTGTTGTTGTTGTTGTTGTTGTTGTTCAGGTTCTTCAACACTTGGTTTCCGTGCGATAAGTCTTGAAGGACTTGACAGAATTTGATGAAACTTGGTAGGATTATGTATCTAGGCAAGACCTAAGTAGGGATTGTATTTGGGTGACCTTGACCTAATTTTCAAGGTCACAGGGTCACTTATGTGAAATTGGTTTCCGTTCGATAAGTCTTGAAGAACAGGATGGAATTTGATGAAACTTGGTAGGATTATGTATCTAGGCAAGACCTAGATTGGGATTGTATTTGGGTGACCTTGACCTAATTTTCAAGGTCACAGGGTCACATATGATATTGGTTTCCGTTCAATAAGTCATGAAGAACAGAATGGAATTTGATAAAACTTGTTAGGATTATGTATCTTGGCAAGACCTAGGTTGGGATTGTATTTGGATGACCTTGAGCGAATTCTCAAGGTCACAGGGTCACTTATGTGAAATTGGTTTCCATGCGATAAGTCTTGAAAAACTTGATGGAATTTAATGAAACTTGTTAGGATTATGTATCTATGCAAGACCTACGTTGGGATTGTATTTGGGTGACCTTGACCTGATTATCAAGGTCACAGGGTTACTTATGTGAAATTGGTTTCCGTGCGATAAGTCATGAAGAACAGAATGGAATTTGATGAAACTTGGTAGGATTATGTATCTAGGCAAGACCAAGGTTGGGATTGTATTTGGATGACCTTGAGCGAATTTTCAAGGTCACAGGGTCAGTTATGTGAAATCGGTTTCCGTTCGATAAGTTATGAAGAACAGGATGGAATTTGATGAAACTTGTTAGGATTATGTATCTAGGTAAGACCAAGGTTGGGATTGTATTTGGATGACCTTGACCTAATTTTCAAGGTCACAGGGTCATTTGTGTGAAATTTGTTTCTCTGCAATAAGTCTTGAAGAACTTGATGAAAATTGCTAGAGTAATGTATCTAGGTGATAGCTAAAATAGGATTGTAATTTTCAAGCAAACTTGGTCATTTGTAATTTGTTATCACCTGTAGCTTATTCAGAGACATAAATGTTTCACCGGGAGACATTTGATTTTCTGTTGGAAAATCAGTCTGTTCTAGTTCTCATTAAGTTAATGATTATCGACAGAGGATATTCATCCCAAGAGACTGACAAAGCACCAGGGGTACATCTTCACATATTGATTATTATTGCTATTACGTTTTACATGAGCCAACATTTTCACTGAATAGACATAATCAGTAAGTTAAGCACATATGGCAAGTTAGCAGTGACTTTCACAAATTGCTGAGCAGGGGTCACATTAAGGATTTTTCAGGATGGGTCCGGACCCATCTTTCTCCATTTTCAGGAAAAATGCTGCGTCCATGAACTGAATCGATGCGTCCAGTCTGAAACTGTGCAAACTGGACTTCATATGATGTAATTTGATTAATTGATTTTATTTGGTATCATTAACATATATCACAATGATAGATAAATAAAACATGCAGGTAACTTAAGCCTAGAAATGAACATAACATAGGGTCTGTATGCTCATGTAGGTAACTCATTATTATAAAATTTAAGATTGAATAAAAAGTTACCAATATGCCAACTTGATGTAAAAGGGTCTAAAAGTTGTTGACGGTACCAAGGATGGATTCAATCTACCCAGGAACCTGCTATTATGACTAAGTCTATAGCACATCCCTGGTCTACCAAAAAATGGTTGTGAATGGGGCTGAACCCCTAGCACACTGCCACTGTGCCAGTATCTGGTGTTGTACACCGTGTGCCACTGGACAGTTTTTTAACTCGCTTGCACAACAAGAGGCATGCGTGATTGAACATGCCTGGGCTCTGTTATTTTTGCGATTGATTCCACGTGATGAAATTGTCAGAAATTATATGATTTATATTTCTGTGCACCTTCTACTTCAATATACCTTAAAAATTTGATACTGTAGCCGTAGGCGATGTTAAGAGTCTGATCTTAAGTGCGGTCACTTTTTTCACCAAGCAACACGGTAGGCCTACAAGCCGTGCAACACACAAGCGAGTGGACACAGCCTGTTACGGGCATGCACCCAGGCATGGTTTTCTGCTATATATTTTTCTGCCCTTCGATCATAAATTTTTTTGAATTCCTCTCTTGTTCTGTCATACAGATTTGTTCCATTCAAACATTTCAATGAAATCAAAACAACCAAATTTTGTTTAAAAAAAACACCAATAACCACGTGACCCATGGGAGACAGTGATGAACAACATCGGGTTACAGTTAGCCTACACTGTCAGGCCGGCTAATGCAAAATTTCGCTTCGTCCACGTGTAACCTTGCAATGACTAATCTGCGTATTTTCCTTGCTGTCTGTAATGAATTTTTACTCGTGCCTTTATCTGGGTCTAGATTTTTTGTGATGGAAGTCTCGGTGAAAATTCGATTTGAAAATTTAACATCTTAGTCCAATAATCTTTGCGTAATACGACTTGTACCTTCCCAACATTGCAGACATGTGACAAGCACATGGGGAATAACGAATTTGATTGGACAGTGAGCGGCACGTGATCAAATCCACCCAATGAGGAGCCTGGAAGTGCTCTCAGCATTTATAATGAGGTGGAGTGATGTCCATCCTTTCCCATTGTGGCAAATTTTTGGAGGGATACCCCAGGAATATTTTTTCTTAGCAAATAAGAGAGCTTGTTACATAGAAAGACGAACATCAGAGGATTCCATCAGTATAATAAATAATCATGAGATTGATAATGGTTGATACAAAACACCGTGACCGCTTGGGGTAATTTTTGCAGTTGTATCTTTCAAAAATGCACCGCGTTTTTTTTGCGTGCGTCCACAGAGACGCAAAATGACAATGTTTTATTACTTTCGAGGCATCATTTCTTTATTTTTTGCGTCTATGACGCAGGGCGCAAGCTTAATATGACCCCTGACTGAGTATGACTTTGGATTCAAATACAAAATATGGAAACTATACATTTTCAGAAAACTAACAAAAGGATGCTTTTTTTTTTCAATTACACTTGGTCAGTTTGTTGCAATGGTTGTTTAATAATTACACAAGTGATCATCATACTATTGCAGGAATATCGCTTCAACTTATATGCAAGTCTGACCATATTGGCCTCAAATCTGCAGTAAACTGAAAAAAGCATGTTTCAGATTTTCCAATTTTTGTTCCGTTTTTTGTCACCAGAGTTGATCTAAGGTGGCTGGCCTTTGGTCTGTCATCTTTTCAACTTTTAAAGTGTGTGTTTAGACAGTTACCAAAAGGAAAGTGTCACTCATCAGTAAGGCCATACATGTAAATCCTTAATTAACCCGACACCAACAAAATCCCAGGTGCACATCTTCATATATTGACAAATTATTCTATTAGGTTTCATAGCCATATATTTAAAAACTTCGTAAGATATGCGTGGCACAAATCTGACAAGTCCAATGTTGAATCAACATATTTTAAAAAATTTTTTATTAAGTATCAGTGGGTAATTAATTCAAGAGACAAACAAAGCCACAGGTATACATACATCTTCATATATTAATTAATCTTCCTATCAAGTATCATGGGTGTACCTCAAATACTTTATGGAATACATGCGACACAAATCTGAAAAATCTGGGTTAATGCTAAGCAATTGCCAGTTATCCACCGGCTTAAAAAGGGGCTGCTGGGCACCTGGATGTGTAAAGGGGTAAAGCATTTAATTTTTCCATGGGGACAATCCTGTGATGTGACCCCATCAACATGTCCAAGTCTGTATTCTGTTGTCCCAGAAGATTTTAATGTGTAGTGCATGCAATAATATTGTTTACCTGAATAAATTCACAAAAAAAAAACTTTATTCCTGCCTGAGACATGTTAATCTAGGTTTATTTGTGGATATCCTGTGACGTTTTCAAATGAGGGCCCCTGTGTCATATTTATGACTGGTCTGTGTAATCCTTCATAACTAATCCTGGTGTACAGTGTAATTAGACTATATTTGTATTGCTCTCAGTTTATCAATGACAGATGTACATACTGTATACAGGTACTAAGTGGCCTGGGGCACATGGCGGTAGTGTAAATCATACTAATGAAAAGAAGACAAATATGTATTTTACCAACCACAGAATATATACATCGGTGTCTGAGTCATGACAAGAAATGATGACTTCATATATGTACCATGTTGATGTTTATAGGTCAGGGAACTTGGCCCAAAGAGGAAAGAACATTCTTAAGATATTATCCTGATTTATTAACCCTAAATCGGCTGTTAATGGGAACATGGTAGTCAATAGATCATGTTAACCTTTGAATCTTGATTGCAGAAGATAGGTATAAATTTCCACCAACTGTCCAGTTCATAGGGCTATTTCTTTAAAACCGAATATCTGATTTGATTCAAATAAAAAGTGGGTTACTCTGTAAAATATTTTAGAGCAAAAAGATATCAGGGTTTTTCTAAGAAGTGAAGAGTCCTTTTTAAAATGAATGCCAAAATGAAAAGTCCACAAACTTTATTAATTTGGACAGAATCAGTCATTTTGCAATATTTATATCACTATTGTAAAAAAAAAAAAAAAAATCAGTTATCAGGGTTGTGAAGAAACCTTAATACAGAGAGATTCTGCAAAGCATTGCAGTCAATTAAGTATTCTGTATAAGAATGCATATTTCTGCGATAATTGGCCCAGAAGTGAAGTCACTTTGCCAGGTTGGACATTACCTCAAGCACACAATCCATTCCACAGAAAACTGTCTCCCCAGGGCATGCTATATCAAGATTTGTGCCCTTTGTAATTCTCATTCAGAGTGCTTTTTGTTACGGTGTAAATTAATCAAAAACATTGAAGCAGATGACATTTGACCATAAGTTAGTCCAAGGCAGAAAGTGTTGCCCCCAATAAAAATGCAGGGCAACATGTTTTTGTATTAATGTACAAACTAATTCAGTAATATTGTATACTTGATGTATTCATTTATAAGTGTGAAGGTGGGGGCGTCAATACGGTACATTCATATTAACTGTTGTGATGCTTTGGCCTGTATCACTTGAAAAGAAAGTACCCAATATGTACGGGCAGATCCCATGATTAAACAGAGCAAAATGTGTCGCCTTTGCAGAAGTGAGCAACTTGGAAATAATTGGTTGTTTAAAAAAAGTCCTGTTCTGTAAACAAACATTGAGCATGACATAAGAAGGAAGCCTCATCTGTTTAGAAGACGTATTCTTGAGTACTACAAATGTTATTAAATCCCTTGGTGTGTCCATCAATACAGCTGTGTCATGGCGGATTATTGTTACCATGGCTTTGTGACAGGCTGAGAAATTTTGGTGGAGTGCATACATGTCTCATAATGACAATGATGTCTACTTTCACCACCAAAGATTTAATTCTGTGCTGAAAGTTTTGTACCATATCTTTCTTGCTATTTTAGTTCAGGACATGTAATTAACATATTAAATGTACCTGTACTCATGGATACAGGGTTAACACATGTCCTTGAAGTGCTTGATAGTACTTGAATTCGCCACATTCATTTTCAAGGCCTTGAAAATCCAGAATTTTGGACAAAGGTCGTGGAAAAGTCCTTGAATTCTATTTTTTGGATCACCCAATGAGGCAAGTTCTACTGTTGCCAAGAAATGTATATTTTCCACAAACTTTAGCATTTATGAACTTGAGTCACATTTAGATGGAGATATTGCAGTGGTCTTATTAGTAAAGGGTTGAAAAGTGAAGATTTAAACAATTTGTTGTGTTCTATTGCTGGATCTGGTCTGTGGAAACTTGATTTTAGTGTTTGTTTAAGTCCTTGAAAGTCCTTGAACTTATTTTTCACAAACCTGTATGAACCTGTGAATACACATCTGTGTATGATGTTTTAATGGGAAATCAGTGAAAAGTTAATGTTTACATGTATACATCTTATTGTTGTGATCTGGTTTATTTATTTTGTTTTAAAAAATGTATAAATATCTGTGTTACAATGGCTAAGAGCTCGATGTTATTCTAAATACAAAAAAAAAATCAAGATGCATGTCAAACTTGCTGCAAGCCCAGATCAAATTGATTGTCAAAGCATCACACTATTACCAGGATCATCACGACACCAACTGCTTCAGTTTGCAGAGTTAGACCTTTCATCCTTAAGCTGGCCAAAAATGGCTGGTGGTCAAACATCATCTGCTCCAATGTTTTTGACTTATTTTATCAGAAATGAAAAATCACTTGAATGAGAATTGTAGATGAGACCTATCAAGATAACATGCCTCAGGTCAACAGCTTTCCTCGGTGTGAATCGGGCATGAAGCACCCACCCTCTGTCAATGAAAATTGTTGACTCGGTCCTAGTTGGAAGAGGAAAGGGTTAATATTTACATGTTGTGCAATGCAAACTCCACAAATGGAAGACTTCTGTCCCATGTCCTTTGTGGGCAGTGTACCCAGATCAGACTGGTCACCAATTCATGTGGGAGCTAATCCCTGAAAGCAGCGATTTTTGGATTGGTCTATATATACATGTATTAGCATTCTTTGGACGATGTATCGGGGAAAAAAAGCAAACAATGCAGCGAGTGTTTGATATGGGGCTTTGATTTGACAGTAAATGTGTGCTTCACTGTGCACATCTGTTTGAAGACCAGGGTGCTTGTAATCCCTGTTTTGTGTTGTGCCCAGCTTCTGGAAAACCAGTGAGTTGTCCTGTAGGGGGTATGAATAAAATAAAATCGACCTCGGATGTAAGACCATTATTGTTATTCATTCATGGAATGCCCATGTCATTGTGCTGGGTGTGTACTTAGCACTTAACTCGTTCTATACTCTGCCAGTAAAGGCCGTGGTCAGTGGGTTAGGGGTTTTTCTTTGTTGTTGTTGATTTGTTTTGATGGGGTTTTGGGGGGGGGTTGCTTTTTTTTTTTTCTTTTTTTTTCCTCCTGTATGGCAAGTCATGAAACAGCTTCAGCATGACTTACTTAATTACCATTCAAGGAAACCAAAAACAACCCACCCCCCACCATCATCTTCAGACATGTCACACGGGGCATGCATGAAAATATGTATTTTAAGTGATGCCTGTTGATAAATATAGAGTCTTCAACTAAAATGAGTGGGGGGGGGAGGGCACAGGATGAGTTCATAAAGGGGTACATCGGTGTGCCCCTATACATACACTTATGGGTGGATCAGTGCTCTTATATTGTCTGAAGCTTATCCTGTCACAGTTGATCTCTCACAGCTTGCTCCTGTGTGCTGGCCATATGGTTTTGCCTGCTGTGATGTCTCCAGGGTCTGGTCTGGTCTGGCCAGGTGGGTTGACATGCAAGCGTTAACTCTTACAGTGCCAGCTGCTACATGTACTCAATTGGAATGAGTTAAAACAGAATGTGCTGAATTATAATAAGGGTTGCCAGATTCGTGTTCCTTGTGAAAAGAACTTTCATTCAACTACAGTGGTTCCCATCAGGAGAGGCCACCCTCTCTACAAAGGCCACCTCTCTAATATAGCCACTTTTTGGTTTGCATTTGGGTTGGCCTTATTAGAGGGGGAGCACTGTACCAGCAAGTCTGTGGTCACACTCTAGACAACTCCTAATACAGTACTTGTACTGGATTAAGTACAATGAACTGGGCCATGGTCATTATGGCATTCACGTATACTGGCCTCCATTGAACCATTCTTTTACAGAATGGGGAGGATTTGGTGCAGCAGGTATGTGCGTTTCCCATTTTAGGCCAGGTGATTGGTGCCGCAGGTTGCTGGTTCGGGACTCAGCTGTTCCATGCTCACAAAACATAATAGACTATAATTGTCAAAGTCAACAGCTTTCCCCAGTGGCTTTGAGTGCAATGTGTGCAAAGCCATGTTGAGGAAAGCTGTTGACTCAGTCCAAAATGTGGCCCTGAAAGAATTTAGTATATAACTTTATTTTGAGAGGGTTACTCAGTGTGTGAGACACACTAATCTTCCCTGAGGCCCTATAAATTTTACAGTATGTGCAGTCAAGGATCAGGTGTGAGCAAAAATCTCACATGTACATAAGATGAGTGCTGTCTCAAATACACTGATAATAGCATTCAGTTGTGTTTTTGACGTAGTTCAAGTAAACTTTTGGTGCAGTGTCTTTTGAACATACGTAAGGGAGGAGAACATCGAATTTCCATTGGTCATCTATTCCATATGGCTGCACCAGTGTAACCTATTGTTCTTTTCATAAAGTCTGTCCTCTAACAGGGTTCATACAAGCCTTGAAAAGTTTGGAGAAGTTTGGAATTTCAGGTCATGCCCTTCAAGGCCTTGAAAAGTCTTGAATTTCACACTTGTGTCTTGGAAAGTTTGGGAAATCATATTTTGTACTCAGACTTGGGTATTTTAATCCATTTGGGACAGAAATGTTGAAGTCTAGTTAAATGGTATTTGTAACTTTTGTTATGTATTGGCACTGATGTTACCCAAAGTTAGCTTGGAATTTTGGACGCATCAGTCTGGAAAAGTCTTGAAAAAGTCTTGAAATTTGTTGCCAGACAGGTGTATGAACCATGTCTAAGGTCAGCTAAGGTATAGTGGGTCATCAGTGGCTGACCGTAAATGCACAACATGGAAATCCTTCACATGTACAAACATATCCTTCATATATGTTGAAGCCATTTCATTCAAAGATTTGTACATAAACACTGCCTTTTTAAATGCAATCCTTTCTTCCAATGTCATCCATTGGAGTTTGTGAATCAAGTCCTTGTAACTAACAAAGCAGTTTGTGCCCATTCAGGGACTTGCCCAGTGCAATTAGCCAATTAGCGAAATGCTAATGTTTCATTGATTCCAGTCAGGAAATTTGCAACTGGCCAATTTATTTTAACATGAATTATATAAGAGTCGGTTCAAATTCTGCAGTGCATACTGTTTAATTTCCCAATTTGGCTACAAATTTTGAAAGCCCTGATCTGTCCCTCTGATTGGTCCAGGGTTTGACATCATGAATGTTCTTGGCATACAAATGCCAGTGAAATTATTTTCTATGAACAAGAAACTAGTTACAAAACGTTAAAGCAGAGGACAATTTTGGAGGGTTGGGTGGGCTGATTTCAGTGGGAAAAGATTAACATGACCTCTTTTTTTTTCATGAGAACTTGATTATTTGAATTGAAGGCATGGGACTTGTCAATTTTAACAAGAATTACATCTAGCGTATGGCTGTTAAATTTGCATTAAAAAACGTTTTTTTGACTTCATACAGAATTAAAATGCTAAACATGCCAATGTATGTGTGGGTTTTAAGGGAGGGAAGAAGGGGGGAGAGAAGGGTCTTCCCCCTCTGTTCTCTACTAGTTCAGAAAACGTGATACTGAGCTTTTTGGGGGGAAGAGAAAATTCAAGTGCATGTAGTGAAAGGAGGTGGTGCATGCAAGATATTATGACACTTAAAAGTCTTTGAAGAGAGACAAGTCAAACATGTTTGAAATTGTATTTGGCTCCACGTGTACATGTAAACTGCCTGTACGTCTGTGACAGCAATGCTGTTTGAATGCCGGAAGTTTGGCTGGAACTGATCAAATGTATTGGCTAGTTTTATGTGAATGGACGACATTTATATTTTGCACACTTTTTTGGTCCTGGACAACAATGACTGGTCTACCTTCGAGAGAGTCCATTCACAGACCATGGGCACTAGGAACTTTCGAACAGACAGGGACTGGTGGGGGTTTCGCCAAGTGGCTTAGGGTGGTCTGGCCCGGGTAATAAAACAGGTATACAGGGGATAGTTGGCACTGGTACAGGTGCAGGCTTTGTGGTCTGAAAATGTCCCCTGACACTGTCCCAAAGCTCCTCGCCACAGGATGCACACCAATTAACCCTCTCACCTTTGTGTGGAGCTTATTTCATCTGACAGCATGTAGTTGCTGTGTGTCAGACCTTGACAGGCCCAGAGTACAATGTCAACTTTGTCTACTTTCACTCGACTTTGTAGCACAGTGAAACCTGACAGCAGAGAGCCCTCCAACAAGAGACCACGGGTCACTTCAAGACGACTGTGCTGTCTGTTGCATTTGTGTGATTGTACATCTGATGAAAGACTACCTGTTTTGAGAGATCGCTTATAATTGTATCTGCCCCTGGGATGGTTTCATGAGTGTTCTTAAGGTATAAATCTCAGCAAAAATTTTGAAGGACCACTATGTACCTAGCTTATGCTGTGTGCTTGCTGAACTGGGATTTGTATCAGTGCCTCTGACTCTCAGATAGATTTTCATACTTGAGTGTTCAGTGCAGTGTCTTTGGTCTCTGTGATTATTGTGATAGTACATGTGCATCATGAAATCTGGCTTTAAACGCACTAATATCATAAAACCAGGTGCATGTTGTTTTTTGGTTTTTTTTTAATTACCAGGGACTGTTTTCAAGACTGACACAGTGTGGTAAAATTCCAAAAGTGATCAGCGGAATCACAATAACCTACCAAAAAGTTGTGTCACCCCGACATAATATAATAAAATGTGATAAAAATTGCCATGTTGCTAACACAAAATCATGTGAGGGAAGAAGTGAAGTATAGAATCTGCAGATCTGTTTCATGAAAACTCCTTTAATGAGGCTGGAATGCCATGTATCTAGGGCATTCTAAAAGACAGAACTATCAGCACCATGGGTCATGACATTAAACCCGCAATTTTGCTAAAGTTTGCATGATATGGTTGTCGAAAGATGATGGGCACGTCTTTGTTAATTTCCAGGTATTTCTTGTCGATCTCAAAATGGTCTAACGTATACACATGTACACGATTTATAACTCACTTTGGGTTGTCAGTGGATGACATACCATATTCATCTTAACCCATAAAGCGCTGATTTAAGACTGGGTCAACAGCATCCCCCAGGCCCTTTGCACACAAAGAGCCCGAGGAAAGCTGTTGACTAAGACTACTTTTTGCTTTAGACTAGGCTTGCTGGTATTTGCATGAAAAGTATCTTCATGAGGAATTTGAATCTTTTCACCACTATATGTTGAACGGTAATGAGAAAACAGCCATAGCTGTGAGTAGCACTTTAAGTGTTGATAAGTGCACGGTGCGCTATAAAAAATATTCATCTACGAAACAAACCTGAAAAAAAAAGTAAATCCTAAGTGTTATAATAAATTCTACCGCTCATTTGAAAACTATGGAATATTTTGGGGTTCTTTCTTTAAAAAAATAAAAATAAAAAAAAATCTGAGGGTGTGGGCTTACTAAGACTATGTTAGCGCTAGCAGTAGCCAAAATAGCCAAATGCTACTAAAACTTTAAAATGGCTATTAAAAGTAGCAAATGGCTACTAAAATTTCACAAAAATTCTTTATTTTCATGCAGAAATTTAACAGATTTGAAGTCTGTGTAGCTCTTTCCTAGAAAAATTGAAATTTTGGCCACTAATTTTAAAACCTAGCGCTAACCTAGCTAAGATGAATACAGTAGATGTACAAACAACCAAACCATACCCAAGTAATGCTCACAGTTTACTAACAGTTTCTAGTGATGCATTATAATGTAACACTCATCTGTTTGCTCGTGTCATCCCGTCTTCACTCCTCATGGTGGTTGATATGCCAAGGCAGGTGTCACGCACAGAGGTGCAGTAATTGTCACAAAGGAATCACTGCACTGGGTCTGTGTGACAGAGCCAAGCACATATTATATCAAAACCATTTACGCGGAACATAGAGTGACTGACTTAAAACAATGACAGTACGAATCAGTTGCACCACACTGAGCCTGCAGTGAACTAGATGTCTCGTTTTTGTGACACCTTGAAACTGAAATGTCTTTAAAGAAAAAAACTGAATCATCAGCTCAATGTAGATGACTATGCCTACATTGACATTAAAATTACACAGGTTTATATTGAATTGATTAGTCTGCTCTCAGAATGACAGTAAAACTTAAAGATATGGAGAAATTTACTGTTACTATCTTTGAATCTGTAGTACAGACTGTTCACCTCAAACAATATTGATATGTAAGATAAGACCTGTAAAAATGGTCTTGGTTTGGTTTAATCAATGTTGGAATGATAACTTTTCTATTCAGAGAGTGATGAAAATTGATTTGAGATAGTGTATTGGACAGGTTTAGTTTATTAAATGTTGTAATGATAACATTTCTGTTCAGAGATAGCTGAAAATTGATTAGCAATTGTGTATCCAACACAATTGTTTAGTTTATTAAATGTCAGAATGATAACTTTTCTATTCAGAGATGAAAACAGATTTGCAATGGTGTTTTTAACAGGTTTAGTTTATTAAATGTCAGAATGATAACTTTTCTATTCAGACATGTGTTGTAGAGTGTAAATCTTTAATTTTGTCAGGATTGGCTTCCATTGGGGAACAACCTGAAAATCTGGTTTAAAAGTTGTACTTTTCTGTCCACATATAATGATAAATTATGCACCTAAATCACGTTTGTAATTTCTTATATTGATTAAATTCAGAGTGAGATCACATATCATTTCAGGGCATGTGTAACAACTGTTTTCCATTGTTTACCTTGATGTCAAACGTGTGATTCACAAACCATTGTTCACTTGAACTTCTGACAAGCTTTTCTTTGTGTAACACGCAACCTAACTGTGAATCCCATAGGCCTTTGTCTCAGGTGACAGTTCTTGTGTCTTTGTGTGTGTTACCTGACTGCTAATAATTTGTTGCAACCTCATGCCTGTGCCAGAGTCAGCCTGCAGCTTGAAAACAGTGGCATGGACAAAAGAACTAAAGGTAGTGTGTTTGCGGCTTTCTTTTGTAAAACTAAAAGTGTTCAATATTTTGTTTGGTTCTGGTGCCTTTTCGTTGGCACGGTAACCAGGGATATGTCATTGGGTGACTGATTTGTAAAGACACACAGGCAAACGGAATCATGGAATGTACCTGTAGAAGTGAATCTGAGATCTGCAATTAGCCAAGCTTCGATACCAGAATGACACCACAATGGATTGCTGAAAATTGATTTACAATCATGTATTCAACAGGAAATTGTGACAGATTCGAAATACTTCCATATATGGAAGCAAACATTAAAATCATGTATATGCAAGTTTGATGCTTCTGATATTACAATGCAAAGCGTCACACGTGTGGGTATATCTGGGCTCAGTTCAGCTGCAAAAGTACCAATGCCTAAAACTTTCTTCTAAATGTCAAATTTTATGAATATGATTTGTTCCTTTTATAAATTGATTTGCTATTATGATTTAGAACTATGCAGTTTTTCAGTGAATGGTACGGAATAGGACTTTGCTCTTAAAATGTGGGACTTGTTAGTGTTCAAACGGTACGTGGGTTTACAGAATTAGGTTTGATAAGTTTCTCTTTGTATTAAATACATATATTACATGCTGACTATACTGTTACGCTAGTAACCTACATGACTCTCGAGTACATGTGCACACATGTTATTGTACCACCATATTACTGCAGCATACTATCCAGGGTGCTTAGGGAATTTTCATAATGTGAGTCCAAAGTTCATGGCTATGCTTTGAATGTTGTACTGTTATTTTATATAATTATTGGTAACAATTCAAGTTATACACACTATTTGTGCATTTTCTGAGTCAAAAAAGTGGCAGGGTCACCCAAACAGAGGCGGGGCCTGCAGAGGGGATAATATATTAGGCATGAAACAATCCACTGGTACGTCATATAGTCTGCACTACACTGAAACCTCCCTATACTGAACACCCTTGGGACCGGAAAAAAGTGTTCGGTATAGGGAGGTTTGCTCACATTGAAAGCACATATTTGGGACCGAGAAATTGTGTTCAGTATAGAGAGGTGTTCGGAATACGGAGTTGTTCGGTTAGAGAGGTTTTACTGTACTTTTATGAAGGTGCATATGAGGAAAAAGTGCGACATATGTTGTACTTTACCATGACATGCAATTTTAGAAACTAGGTGCACAGGAATGAAAATTGGTGATTTAAAAATAAACAAAATGAAAAAAAAAGTAATATGCAGCGTGCCTTTCAATATCCCACCACAACTGCATACCTTGTCGTCTTAGTAACTATAGTCTGACCGGCCTGGTGAGATACGCCTGCTGCCTGGGGGGGGGGGGGGGGGGGGGGGATATTACTTATATTTTGGAAATAAGGAATACTTAGCGCAGACAGATTTAACTTTATTCTTGTAACCAATTTAGGAAGTGCTAAATGAATATGACTTTGGTATTCATAAACTTCAATTTTTGTAAAAGACACTAATTTTGTGAGAAAGGGGTATGATGGCCTGTGGCAGTGATACACCCATGTGTCCTCCGTGATTGACAGGCGTGAGTCCCATGCTCTGTGGCATGAAATTAATATGCATGTCCCCTATTGGAAAGATGTATGGTCTCTAAAATCCTCAACAGAAGGTTGGTCTTCAATAAGGAAAAGTGCATAGCTGTATATAGCTTTTACTTTGCAGGGCAGAACAAGATGTTGCCACAGTTCCTTGCTCTGACGTTTCTATAGTTGGGTGAAAATAATCACAGCAGACCACAACATGCGTGGCCACTGAGACGCTGAAAATATCATGTTGTCAATCATATCGGGAACTTTATATCAAAAACGTATTGATTCTGAACAAAGTGGCAAGCTTACTATATAAAGCCAGGATAAAAAAAATCATTTGCTGATCTGTAGGCCCATAAGTGGTAGCTATATAAGCATAAAGATACACATACATCACAAGTGGCCACTCAGGGTCAGACTGGCTTATTTAACTCTTTCCAGCTGGGCAAAAAAAAGCATGGATGTCAAATGCTGTATCGTAAATTTCATGTCAGTAAAATAAGATTGCAGTGTGGTGCCCATAAGGACAGAAGGGCTGGTCAACAACTTGTCAACGAAAGCTGTTGACTCCAATTTTCTTTTAACTCATTCATTGCCATATTTTGCGTAGAGTCAACAGCTTTCCTCAACATGCCCAAAAGCTCACGAGGAAAGCTGCTGACTTAGACTATTACATTCTGTGTAACATCAGGTGTGCTGGCACTCGAATGAAAGGCCTTTTTCACAAGAAACATGAATCCAGTACCCTTATCATAATTCATAGCAGTCCGTGGTGAGTAGTTCGACTTGAATTACAGTTGGCATTAAAAGAGTTAATCAGGAAAGGACTGGCCTCTAATTTACCACCGTGGCAAAATCGAGATTTGTGCAGTACAATATACTAAAACTGACCTGCATTGTTTCTTTTTTTTCACATCCATGACTCATTCCAGTATTATGCATCTATTGCACTGATTTTTATCCTATCTGGAATTCTATTACCAAATTTAACAGAAAAAAAAAGGTTAAAAAAAGATAAAGTGCAGGACAGGTTTATGTATACATGTAGTTATAAATGCCCTTCATTGATGGTGATAGATTTAGGTGGGAAAGTGGGATTCTTGGAATATAATGTCTGGTTTTCAAATGAATTCGTCACTGAGAACGAGGGGGTTTTGCCTTGGAATTGATGCAAAAAGGGTATTGAGGTGATGACCAAAGCTAGGGGAATACCTCGTTATGTTAGGATCTGCCTGCCACTACTTGAAGAGTAGCCACATATATCCTGTTCCAAGAAAGAGAAGCTAAAAGGTGGACTTCTGGTGTCGAAGGGAAGTAAAGATAATCACATTAAATGTAAATTGTCTGCCGTAACTGCAGGGTAAAGATGATCAGGATGTTTGCATTAATTTTACTAATTCTTTCCTGACTCATTGCATGCGTAGAGCATGTACTGTTTCTGATGAAGGGGGTTCTTTGTTTCTGTGCAGTGGGTCAATCGATACATAATTAGGTTATAATTGAGAACATGATCATGATAGTGAGTTTTAATAGGAAACACTGTCCGTGGAGTTCAAAGTGGGCAAATGTGCCACTAAAAATATAGTTCTAGTTTTGTTCACTAGAGGGCCTTGTGCACTCTGCAATGCAGACTTCTGTGCTGCTACACTGAAGAGTTTCAGAGAAAATACAGTAGAATCTCCCTAATAAGGGCACACCAGCGATGCAAAATTTGGTCTTAATGGGGGATATAATTTAACTAGGAATACACAAATATGGGTCTGTAAATTGGTGGTCTTAATAAAGAAATGGTCTTATTTATGGAGGTGGTCTTAATTGGAGAATCTACTGTATGTTATCTCTCATTGGATAGGTCTCTCAAGACAGGGACAACTATAACAAAGAAATTGACTCATGTAGCCAGGAAAAATGTGGCCACAAAGCGCAAGTGACTTGTCTTCATTATGGCTGCAAACAGCAGGTACCACTGTACTTTACTTTAGAACCAAGGTGGCAAACAAAAGAATTGACGAACTTCTGTGATCAAGATGACTTTTAATAAATACTTGTGTCAAATAGAGAGAGACTAATGTCAGGTTCCTGACCAAATCATTTTTGTAGAATATGGTGACCAATTCAAGATGTAGATGTGGTACAAGGCTTCAAACTTACTCAGGACAGAAGGCAAAACTACCCTGTTGTTGAACTGACATTGAAGCCAACAGGCCTGCAAAGGTAATACATGTAGCACCAAATAGCAGTTTTATTGTCCTAAGAGAAGTGATTGCTACCCCTCCATGGGAAAGGTGAAAATTTTGTTAGACCTTATAGTTTCCATTCAAATGGAAAAACAGTCAGTAAATGTGCTATTTTGGGGGGCGGGGAAGAGTGGGGTTCGACCAGAACAGAAATATTCAATAATATAGTGGTCCCTGTTTTGAGAGACCACCTGTTGAAAGACCACCTTTTCATGATGCATTGCTTTTCCTTGTATTAACACTTCGTACATGAAAGACCACCTGTCTCCAGAGACCACAATTTGGTCTTCCCAAGGGGGTAGTATTTCAAGCAGGGTCTGCAGAAAGCCACATTTTATGTAAATTAAAGGCGCATTGCAGGTCAAAAGAAAATCTGCAAAGTTTTACTGCGGGTCACTGCACAAAAATGTGAAAAGATCATATTTCTGTCATGAGGGAAAAGTTGGGTTTAGGCAGTATTATTTTTAACCTCTGCACGTCATTTCACTTCGAGTTGAGACGTTTCATTGTGTCTACTTCATGTATTCATCTTGTAGCTTATTGTACTTTATTCATTTACCTCATTGTAATGTAAGGGCGTGTTTCCCCTTCTGTGCTGGATTCGGTGCAAATAAAAATTTCAAAAGCTTGAAACCTCCCATTACAATAGTGGTGAGAATGTCCTTGAACTTATCTGCACTTGTATGTTGTGGGTATAAAAAGGGAAACTAGCAACTCGTTCGTTCATCAGTCCACAAAGTTATCAGCCTATAATCATTATAATGCAGTCAGGCACCAGGTTTCTTTTCATTATGTGCTAGTTGCCCTGTACCTGATGTTACTTGATTGTATCTTTCTAGCCGTGGGGCAATTGATGTGTCTTCGCTTTGTTCCATTGAGGGGACCCCAAGAGCAGTCAGAGTGACTCCTTTCAAAACACTTTTTGAGCGATAAATGTACATGGTTCATCTTTTTTTATTCCAATAAAAAAAAAGAAACCCCTTTTTTTGGGGGGGGGGGGGTGTGCCTAAAACTGTTCTCATGGGTTGACATTCACAGACTTCCCTGTTGCCCAGGGCAAGTAAAATTGAGATTTGGGCAAGGTAAAATTTAGAAGCCTTTGCAGACATTAACACTGGACTCAGCCATATTTCTTTAAACCTTGGCAAGCAGCAAGTCATGAAAACTCCTAGTATCAAGCCCTGATAACGATACAGTAGTACCTGCTATTTAAGACCACCCCTACAGTCAACAAAAGTGGTCACATATTGCAGGTGGTCTTAAATTGGAGGTATATTTAACAAGGAAATACAGCAAAGGGTCTTGGAAGAGCGGTCTTAAAAAGACATACAGTCTTAAATTGCAGGTGGTCTTTAGAGCAGGTACCACTGTACTGCCATCTTTGTCAGTGTCATAAATCCTCTTGGCTGAAATTGTGGGTGAAAGTCAAGATGTGTGACTGAGCAGAGGTGTCAATACAAGACAAATGTTTCACAGAGCCACCAGTCCATGCATGGGGCAAGTGATTTCGAATTATCACTTGTCCCCCTGGTAACGTCACTTGTCCTTTTATGGCTGGCATTGATACTGCACCACAATTCATTGAGAATAAGAATGTAAAAAAAATGTAAATCACTCAACTAAGGTCAGATTCAAAAAAGAGTATAAGGCTGCCAGTTCGTGCAAAGATGTTGAATGAGGTTGAGATTGTGACTCTTCACTTTGTTTACGACAAGAAGATAAATTTGCTTGTCCACAAGACAAGTGAAGTTTGAAAGTTAGTCATCATTTCGAATATTTCACTCCATGCAGACAATAGGGCATAGGAGTTTTCTCGCCCTGTATTATATATATCTGTATAGTTGGTATAGTTTAGGTATCCCTACTGTATTTAAAAAAAAAAAAATGAATGCCAGGGCGTATGCTTAGAATGTATGATAATGCTGGTCGGAGACAGACAATAATTTTGCAGGGATCAAACTGCAAGCTTTGGTACACATGCCAGTCTTGTTGGAAGTCTGCTGTGTGGATGGTTGTGTTCATTCACGGGTGTGCGTGCATAGAAAGGGCCCAGTGGCGGCTCGCAGCAGGGACCACCACACAGGTATGTGCTGGTGCCGCCAGCAACGTTACATCTATGCAACAGGTACAGCTCATTGAAGGTCATTATTTCTCACACCTGACCCACACAGCCGGTCTCAAATCGCGATACGAGTGACCGTGCTCATGTTTGACTTCAGTTGAGGAAATCGTATGGCACCAATGTGACAATTAAGGATCACAAATTCCACTTCAAGAATGGTCAGGCAAGACATGTAGTTATTACAGCAGTTTGGTTTGTTGGGTCCTTGTATGTTGACAACATGAAGGTAAGCTGGCCATTATGAGAACGATTCTGTATTTATTTTTCCAACTAGCAGGAAAGCCTGGTGACTCTTTGTGTGTGGGTAGTCAGTGTCTGGGAATGTCAATTACTTATTTCATGAAATTTAGGCGCCTTTTGTGCACTGGAGGAAATTGTTATTTGCTAAATTGGTCAACCATGTATCAGAAATTTGTGTGCACGTGACCGAAGGAATCAGGGTCAAATAAGGAACCGTGCTGTGAAAGAACGCGTTTGTTATCTCTGTATCAGCCAAGCTAGGTACAGATCATGGAAAACTTGTCAACAGGACCCACTGATATTCCTTTTCCACCTGTTTCGGATGCTGTACGTGCACTGTCACACGGCATCGATAGTACTCTTTGCACCTGTCACAGATAATGTACTTTTTCAAAGAGACTTCTCAGGTAGTTTGTTATCTTGCCATGAAGTGCAGGTTGGGGATTTATTTACATGTACATCTTGTCCATGTTGACCATGAGCAGTGAAAGAGATTTAGCATGGCCCTATCCTACCAAACATTTCTGGTAAGTAAAGAGTAGGAAAAAGGGGAGGGGCTAGGCCCTGTTGTTTCGGGATTGGTCTGTTATTTATTTATTTATTTATTTACTTATTTATTTGTTTATTCATTTATTTACTTATTTGTTTGTTTGTTTGTTTGTTTATTTATTTGTTTGTTGGCTTATTTATTTTGTTTATTTGTCTGTGTTCATTTTTTCATATACAGTGTAATAATCAGGGTTCATTAATGCATTGAAAACATTTTCAGAGTCCCTGAAAATTGATTTTGAGGTAAATATGCTTTTTAAATGTTTTTTTTTTTTTTTTAATGTTCCTTTTCCACATCTTCCATGGAACTCATGTCAAAATACCACGAGAGGCCTATCTGTTTGTGGTATTGTACTTATAATGTACAAAGCATAGCACCCTAGCTGGCACTAAGCTCACATGTATCAGGAAGAACTTGGTACACAAACTTATGGCCAGGCTGACACCATCCATGACCGTGATGTGATGTATGTGTAGGCTGATCTTGAGTATTACCTCAATGGATACAAGGACAACAGACAATGTTACAACTGGCAACTGGTTCTTTGAAAAAAGCCACTCCCCCTTCCCTCCCCCCCAATTTTGCCAAAAAATATTAATTTTTGTCAGCTGTTATCAGGGAGTTCCAAGGGGGGTGTCCCGGCTCAAGATTGTACACTGTGATCATGGGGAAGAAGGGGAATTATACTAAGTTGTCACATGAGATGAGTCTGAAATGGAAAAGCAAAGGTCCATATAAAAATCCTGTCCTTGACCTTTATATTCTCCGCGTAGCACGGCCGGCAAGAAAAGTGGTCGGACAGTGCGCGCCCTCTGTAGTAAGCACCTTGAACCCTGCGGTTTGAGCCAGATTGGTACATCACCTTTGGCGACTAACTGGTTCGGTTTTTTTGTGCAGAATAAGTCAGCGCCTTCGACAACTGTGTACCTTTTTCTCCTTTTTTTTAAAATTTAATGCAATAACCTTTTTATCGGGACAAAATATGACAAACCAGTCAGGAGCCAGACTAACGTAGACCATGACAGGAGTGACAGGACACGTAGACCATGACAGGAGTGACAGGACACGTAGACCATGACAGGAGTGACTGGACACGTAGACCATGGCAGGATTGACTGGACAGGGAGGGTGTACTTGGCTGACAGATATATAGTGTTATTGATCTAGTAGTGGGGCAAAACGTTTGATTTTTTTTTTTTTTTTTTAGATAAAATTGAAGATAAGTCTCATGAGGGAGCTTATTTTGCGACAAGAAGTCGTATAAAGTGCCAGGTGTGATATATACTAAAATATAGGGTACAGAATTTTTTGTGGGATCACTTTATGTTTACATATGTGTTGAATGCACAAAATACTGATATAGACAGTATCTGGGTCATTTTTCAAAGTTGTCCCTAAGTTTTTTATGGAGATGAGATCATCAGATGCTCATATGCTGAATGTGGGGAAAATAATGATATGGACAGCATTTGGGTCATTAATTATTTAAGGTGTTCAGTTGCTTATTTCCTTTATTCTTACCTCAGGGGTTTATTGTTGTAATAAAGGGGACTGGTGATGTTTACATAGTATTCATATATGGTCTGTGGCTACAAAGACAAACCCAGTGCTCTAACATTTTGGTGGGGGAAGATTCAGTCTTGTGTGCAAATTGCATCTCATTAAAGTGTATCTCAGCTCACTGTTTTCCGGTGCAATTCATGGCAATGAAATGAAGTTGACAAGTATGTCAACACTGCAACAAGTTCCAGCATTATTTGACATTACATTTATGTAGAGCAAAATTGCAAGAAGACATAAACCCAACGTTCGTAACTTGAAGAGACATCTACAGGGGAACAAGTGAATCAACTGAGTTTACTCTTCCTTATTTGGAAACATCATTGCACTGTTTCACATTATATATATATATATATATATATATATATATATATATATATATATATATATATATATATATATATAATACCTGCTATTTAAGAACACCCTTTGGTTAAGCAAAAGTGGTCACATACAGCAGGTAGTCTTAAATTGCAGGTACCACTATGTGTGTGTGTATATAATATTAAAATAGACACACAAACATATATTTATAATTTGTTTCTTACTTCAATGATGATATGACCAGAATGCATGTTTTGATGCAATTAACCTCCTGTTTTGGACATATTTGGGATTGCACATCCATTGTAAGTAGTAACGCACAGTAAGGTCAACTTGTGGGAAAGGTCAGCATGTGTGGATGGTTCAAACAGATAAGTAATATAAGATGGGAGTGGGTGAAAGCAAGGACAGCAAAACAAAGCTGCGCCTGCCTGGGTCACTGAACACAGATCCTTGTGGTGGCAAAACCACAGGGATAATTGCCCATAATGAAGTGGGCCGGCCTGTAAATACAGAGCAACTGCCTGAAGCCCTGCGCTAAACTCCTAGTTCTTGTGAATGCACAGAAGTCTTGTTCGTGCTTTGACTTGTTGTTCTGTCTAAGAGATAGGGATTAGGTAACAGTTTAAATGGCCTTCATTCAGAGAAACAACAGAACTTTTCTTTGAGTTGAAAAGTTCTCCCGCTGGCTTTGTGTACAAGACAGTTATTCTCGGGGAAGCAGCCACCAAAAGGGTTAATGTTTGGACATACAGTGGAATCTCCCTATTAAGACCACCCGAGGGAATGAAAAAATGGGGTCTTAATAGGGGAGGGGTCTTAATGAGGGATATAGTTTAATTAAGGATAAAGAAAAGTGGGACTGTAAATTTGTGATCTTAAGATGGAAATGGTACCTTTATGGAGGTGGCCTTAATATTGGAGACTCTACCGTAGAGGCAAATCCTGGCTGCATTAGTTTTGTGGTATCAAGGCTCAGGTACCCAGGAAGGAGGTTGGGTGTCCCCTGTGGCATGATTTATTATGGGTATATGCCACTGTGGTTTCACAGTTTGTTGTGACCAAGTGTCAGGCAGGCCAACATGTCAGGTTTGCCATCAACAGTCTTAGCTGACTTGTCCCAGCTAGTGGTCTGGTCCCCGCCAGATGGGAAGTGCATTTATCAGTGTGAGAGCACGGGTGCACATGTCAATCTTGACTTGGCTACCTCAGCAGATACACATCAATATTGTGAAAAAAGAAGCAGGTTAGATTGAGTATGTTTGAACTTTAATACCGAGTTAACCCAGGAACAGAGAGATAAAGCAAGAAAACAATGGTATGAATAAATGTCATGTTGTTGAGTAAATACAAGCAAAGGTCGCGTCTCAGCAGGGTGACCTCAACTGTTGCGAGTTCCAAGTGTGTAGAGCACTTCCACCCGTGACCACTAGATGTCTCTGGGGCAGGTGTCAGCCTTGAAACCTCATCTTACCTCACAAGCTTCAGTGCTGCCAGTCCAGCATCAGACCACTCAGGGCTCAGCTGGCCAGGCCTGCACCAGAGGGAT
This sequence comes from Hermodice carunculata, assembly GCA_964020975.1. NCBI lineage: Eukaryota > Metazoa > Annelida > Polychaeta > Eunicida > Amphinomidae > Hermodice > Hermodice carunculata. Next base: position 75,700,109 of record OZ026620.1, on the reverse strand, counting down.
ACTGCTTCTGCTACAGTCACTTTGGCCAGGCACAAATACATCACCATTCCGCAGGAGCTTACTGTAATTTGCGGTCAGTCTTGCATTGAGTCAGTCTTAAGGTGGGCTAGACCCAACGGTCATTTGTGGCTGTGCATTTGAAAAAGGAGCTGGTAGTCTGATGTGGACATAGGCTTCTGTATCTAGACAGACACACAGGCCAGGAGCCTCTCACACAGCACCATGGAGCAACCAGGTAAGACTGCCACATCTTTTGCTTCTAACATCCACTCAGGGACAGTCAACCGCCAGTCATCGTATTTGTGGTAACAAGTCCCTTGTATGCAATCATCTTGACGTATTAGTCACACAGAGTTACTGTAGTAACATTGAAAGCTCCGTGCACAAAACACAGGTGTAGTTTGTCAAGTGACACTAACAGTCTCACAGATGAAATCTCCAATATACATCTCAGTTTTCTGAACTGCTGACTGCTGTCAAAATGTCCACATGTGGTAGGGGTCTGTACAAATACCATATGGGGGGGGGGGGGGTCTAGAAAATATAGGATGTATGAAGTTGGAAGTTACAAGTGAAGTATGTGAGACCACATTAAGACCAGAGCTGATGTTTCTTTGGGTGTCTGTATAATAACCAAATATAGATATGAACGCCATGTTGACCTGTGTCTTCAAAACATATATATAGTAAGGTTAAAGGTGTCACTTTATTTACAGAAAATATGTCAGGTAAACATTGATTGATTTGTTTGTTTTTTTTTGTTATTTTTATCTCCCCTCTGGAGAACTGGAAGCTCATCTAAGCTGCCAGCTTTATTATGCATGCATACACAGGTCAGATATTATGTGTATTTAATTGTTACCAGACTTTTTAGTATTCTATCATAAACTTTATGGCAGAGTTTCATGTAATTAATTTGAGCAGACATCCCAGAAATTAACTATTTGATCTTGAAGGCAGGCTCTTAATAATATATTCACAGGCCCTGTGGCAAGGAGGACCTATTAATGTGTGGGAAAGAGCTACGTTTCTACACTCGTTTTGGTTCTACTTTTCTGGGTTTCTACGCACTTTGTGAGCATTTTCCATGCTGAGCAGCAGAGAATTGAGTGCAGTAAAGGCAGCTGTTATACATTTATATTACATGTGTGCCAGCTGTGTGGGATTTTGTATATGAATTGGAATGTTCATTGATTAAATTAATCCATACTTGCTCTACCTAGGGGTCCCTAGATAATGAAACAGTCAGGCTATTGTGTGGAAATATTTGGAAATTACATTTGGTGGGAGTGTTTGTGCAGTCATGCAGATTAGCCAAATAAGATTTCAGAAGTATGCTGGCTTAGACACACTGGTGTATAAGTTTAGATTTAGTGCTTTTAACCTTTACTTGGCAGAAAAGCTGAGTAGTTTAACTGTCAGCGTACAGGCAAGTCTGAGGTCCAACTTCTTTAGTAAATTTTTTAATCACTTCCAGTGGCCATTAAAAAAAAAAAAGACAGCAAAAATTGCATGTTATTAAAAGCTGTTGGGGCTGGTTATCAATCTTCTACATATTACCATGTGCAGTGAAACCTTCCTGGAGAAATCCTCTTGGGGAATGACGAAATTGAGGCCTTTTAAGACAGTTTGTCTTTCATCCCAGTTCATGAGAAGTGTAAAGATCATCCAGAAAAGATATCGAGTGTGTTTCGATAGAGGTGTCTATTCATTGTAGTTCACAGGAAGTACAATGTATGAATAACATAAAAAATACAATGGAATCTGCCTATTAAGACATCTAAGGGACTGGAAATGTGGTCTTAATAGGGGAGTGGTCTTAATGGGGATATAATTTAAGTAAGGATAAAAAAGGGTCCATATATTAGTAGTCTTCAATATAGAAATTGTCTATTTATGGGGGTGTTCTTAATTGGAGATTCTACTCTACTTATCAGAGTATCCAGAAAAGATTTTGCTTCAACGAGAAAGGTGGTCTCTCATTTAGAGCGGTCTTGGAAGACAGGGGGCCACTAAGATGGATGTATCTCTAGTGGACCGGGTACACAGCTGGTAGAAGAGGTGTGAGGTTCTGGCTTGCAGAGAACAGGTTTACACGTCAGAGTGCATCAAAGCATTCCACAACCTGGGGCCCTTGGTTGTGATAATTTCAGTGCAACAGTTTTAAAAGGCTTATAAATATGTCTTTATCTTGCAAATCATTTCACAAGAAAATTTTAAAGCTTTGAAAGGGAAGCAAATAAACATATAGGATCAAATTTCCTACCAAAAGTCATATTTTTCTGCTGACCAGTGCTTATTTGTACAGCTGAATATTATGCTCCATTGTGTTGAGCCCTGGGCATAAAATTATACCCAGACTTGCAAATCAGTATTTATGTAGGGAGGAATCCAATATATATGTTCTACCAAGCTGACGATAGGCAGTCCAGGGGGGGGGGGGGGAACAAAGAGAGAATGTGAAAGTGATGCCATTTCATCCTCGTGCATTTGATAACCTCCAGATCTGGGGGTATGTAGGACATTTTGGAAGACATGTATATCTCAAGCCCCACCCACTAAGTCACAAGGGGTGTGGACACCAATAAAAAAATATTACCAGCCAAAATATATTTTATAATTTATCATTGTCAAAATATATTGAAAGTCACTGAATGTCACTTCTGAATCATGGTGGGTCTCGCAGAAATCTCAAACAAACGGCTGCCTGGGAATGTTCTATGTTTGGTGACTCATTGAGATCCTTCCTCCCAGTAGGGCTGTGAGACAGATGAGACAGACCAGGGATGCAGGAATCTGGCAGGCTGTGGAGGAGATGCTAACACAGGTTGAGTAATGAAGGAATCTGGGTCAGGCCAAGTGCGGGTCTGGTATCAAGCAGGCACAGATACTGGGTGCCTTATGACATTTCTGCTGGAGTGTGAGGGATTGGACCACAACAGGCTTGAACACACCGTGAGGGGGGGTCAATGGGATATTACTCGATTTTATGGAACACTGGGGGAATATTTCATTGATATATGAGAAGAATAAGCCCATGCCGGTACATGTACAGTTAAATTTCTCTAACCTAACACCTCCATATACTGAACACCTCTCTATACTGAACACCATTTCTCGGCCCCAAATGTATATTTCCAATGTAAGCAAACCTCCCTATATCAAACACCTTACTGTACCAAACACTTTTTTCTGGTCTTAAGGGTGTTCTGTATAGGGAGGTTTTACTGTATATATGTTTTAATCTCTGTTGTGGACAGTTTGATTATCCCATGACTTGCGAGAACTATTTTCTGTGAATCCTGGCTGCTCAATATGTTGTTTCTCCACGGTAGATGTTTACCCCTGGTCTCCCCTTATGAACATCAATAGAGTAAACAGCGCCATACAGACTCTTGCCATCTGTTACAGCATAATATACGGTCATAGGCCAAGAACAAGGCCCCACGGGAGTGTCCTTGATGCTCTGATATATATATGTTGTGACAGATACACACAATATAAAGCAAATTTATGCAGCACAATATGTTGGGGGGGGGGGGGGAGTTTTATCTTTCCCACAAAAAGTGAGATGCCGATATTACCATGTGAAGTATAAAAATGAACCTAAATCAGGAAGCATAAAGACCACAAAGTGTTTTTTACCATGAATTTGTCACAGGATTCAAACCTCCTGTCTCCAGACACTCCTCCTTGAAGACAAAAAAATATACATGTACCAACTTTTCTTTTTTTTTTTTTTTTTTTTTTTTGTTGTTACTTTTGTTTTGAAAAGGCCCAGCTTCACAGATTATAGATTCAACTTCCCAGTCCTTCTCTTCAGGGGGGAAAAAGTATTTTAAGAATGATATTGTAAAAAGGACGCTGTAACCTACTGAACGCATATCTGTCTATTTCAGTTGGTCACTCAGCATATTTATTCAATAAAAACTGCCTATCAAGAGGATCCTAGGGGCTGGGGAAAGGTATAAAGTGGGCAATGGTGTTAATATTGAACACACAGATATTAGGAGTAAAATAAATGAAACTGTGCAAGGGAGGTTGTAGGGGAGGGGGTGCTGGGAGATTGTTGTGTACAGCTATCTACGAGACAAAATCTGATCAGGTGGCGGACTGGGACTCTCCATCAGGTTCAGTTTGCAGGTGGATATCATGTTGCCAGGTTTGCTGAGAGTAAAGCATTCAGCCATAAACTCCAGTCAAGTGCAGATGTATGTGTGATACGCTGTAAGGTTATGCAACATGAAACAAATCAAAGGCTGATAGCAGTCAGTCATCTGAGAGGGAAAGTGGTAAAGCCCCCCAAGCTGAGTACCCTTAATTAGAACCAAAGAAAAGTCGTAAGCTTTATGGTCTCCAGCTTCTGTTGATGGGTTGCTACATTACTGAGAGAGAGAGAGAGAGAGAGAGAGAGAGAGAGAGAGAGAGAGAGAGAGAGAGAGAGAGAGAGAGAGAGAGAGAGAGAGAGAGAGAGAGAGAGAGGAGAGAGAGAGAGAGAGAGAGAGAGGAGAGAGAGAGAGAGAGAGAGAGAGAGAGAGAGAGAGAGAGAGAGAGAGAGAGAGAGAGAGAGAGAGAGAGAGAGAGAGAGAGAGAGAGAGAGAGAATATTGATGTTGTTCTTGTATTTGTTTTACAAAAAAAAAAAAACAGCAAGTGATTTTCCCACCACATCTGAAGTTCTCAAGGAGAAATGCCATGTTAACAACAGTATATACAAGTCTCGGTACGTAATTGATTGCTACATACGTGTGTTTGTGTATGAAATTTCAAGTTGGCGACCCTTGCAATGTCCGCAGTGAACCTTTCAAGGCCAGATGCATCACTGACTCATTTGATGTAACCAGTTACAGATGATATTGATGCTGCAGTCCTGCTTACATAAGGAGTTCCTGCTCATGAAGGCATACATGAGGGGGAGGCAGTGTGTTATTTTTAAATCGTGACAAAACCCGTTATCCACCAAAGCAGACCAAGCTGGTATTACCTCAGCTACAAGTGGAATGGAAAAAACACGGAGATAGGTCTGTTTAGCCTTTTGCAGGCAACAAGTCCATACCTGAAAGGAAAATAAAATCAGACATGGTAATTTTTTTTCTTTAACACACCTGAGCATACTTTACATGCCTACCATGTATACATGAAATACATGTGCACTGTATAGGGACCAGGTCCATGTAGAGTCAGTAGAGGAGGTTGCATGCTCTACAGTCTCCTAGAAATTTCTTGCCAGAGCATTAAATGCCAACTGATGGGAACGAATAGGAAATGTAGAGCAATCTTAACTTCCTCTACGTGCAGATGTTGCAGTCCAGGATGTGTGGGTCGGAATGTACCATCCTGTTGCCTGGGGTGTTTGTTCCTGTCAGGTTTTGTACCCAGGAGTGAGTCTGTCCCGTTTCATCCTGCTGCCTGGATAGCTTCCTGGAAAAGCTGACTTTATGGCTGCCTCCTGTCAGACACCCGCAGATATTTGTGCTTCCTAGGACAGCTGACTTTATGGCTGCCTCCTGTCAGATGGCCGCAGATAATTGTTGCTTCCTAGGACAGCTGACTTTATGGCTGCCCTCTGTCAGAAAGCCGCAGATATTATCGCTCCCGGACAGCTGACTTTATGGCTGCCTCCTGTCAGACACCCACAGATATTGTTGCTTCCTAAGACAGCCGACTTTATGGCTGCCTCCTGTCAGATACCCACAGATATTGTTGCTTCCTAGGACAGCTAACTTTATGGCTGGCTTTTGATTGATAATCTCAGAAGTTGTTACTTCCTAGTACATGTACAGCTGACTTTGTGTCTGCGTCCCGACTGATACCCTCCGAAATTGTTAATTCTTAGGACAGCTGACCTTATGGCTGTCTCCGATTGAACCCCAAAGCAGTCCTGGAGATGTTTGTTGCACTATCAGAGCAAAAAAAAAACAAGAAAATTGGGCGAATAATAGAAGTGAGAAGCTTGATCAGCAGGGTTTTAATCATGTAAAATGGGTGCAAAAACATATATTTGATGTGAAGCACATGTAATGTGAGTGAACATGTACTGTAGTTTGCAAGACCCTAATGTATATTTAATTTATCACAGTCCAAATATGACATTTTTATGACTGTAAATATACAACCAGAAGTCAAAAGACATCATTTTTAAAAGTTTTTTTTTTTTTTCGTGGATGGTATGCAAGCTTTTTACACATGCTGTCACGATTTATGTTAGGTGTTTAAAGCCAGCTAAGAGTGGGTTTGGTTCACGTGGGGTGTGCCACTGAGTGCGTGTAGAGGTATTCAAGCATGCACGCATATAACAGTAGTTGTGCTGTTAGAAAAACAGCTTTATTACATAATTTGACATTCTGTCTTTGAATGTGCCCACAGAGTTACTTTGGCACAGGAAAAGCGGCTGGGTTAACCCTTTCAGGATCACATAGGGAGTCGGGTCAACACCTTTCCTTGGCATATACCTTTGGCGCAATATGCCCATACATACTACATCAGGAAAGCTATTGACGTGGCTTGCTACGATGATAGGTATCATGAACGACTCTCACTGAAATGTAAATTTGTTTTCTAATGAACTGGAAGTGCAATTGAAGATGTTGAAAGGGTTAACTACAGCTTGGTGCTTTCGAGTTGCAGATCAGATGTTAACTTGTCATGATAGAGTTGTCATGGTCAGCACAGATGTGGGTAATGAGCTCAACGCACACAGCCCAGTGTACACCAACATTGGCCAGTGTCAGGGTGAGGATGTAGCTGAGCCATGACTTGTCTTCATGAACTCCTACAGCTACATGTGTGGTTGAATCTTGTAAACTGCATGATACCCTGCTCCGTCTACATAAAAGCCCTCATCAAAAAGTGGATTCTGAGGGACCATTGCACTGAGGAACCACCTGACTTTTCAAACGACATTCACCCAGTCCCCTTAAGGTATCTTTTCCATGCTAATTTACCAGCAATGAGAGACCACCTGCTTTAGGTGACCACTTGACGACCTGCCCTAGGGGTGGTCTCTCAAAGCAGGGACTGCTGTGCTTCCAAATGTCCCCTTGTTGTCAGTAGGTATTTGCTGTAACACAGCCTACCTCTTGAACCCCAGTAGCATTATTGTGAGGAAGCACTGTAATTATACAGCTAAAAAAAGTTGCCTCTGAAGCAGGCCAAGGGTTCTGGTTTATCTACTCTAGCAGAGTACAAAAAAGAGGACGTGCTTTCATCAGCAAAAAAAAAAAAAAAAAATACTGGCTACTTTCACAATAAAAAAAAAAAAAATACTGGTTACTGTCACAATAGCATTCATAACTAAAATCTGGTTGAGTAGGGCTTGGCATGCGAGCCTTTATCTCACTTTTGCCTCCATCTAAAACCTTGTTTTTCATGACACACAAATGAATAATTTATCACAACTAGTAAAAACTCGTGAGTTCTATATGCAGATGGAACTCAGTACTTGTCCGAAAGTGAGGCAAAAAGTGGTGATCAGAAAAGTAGCGTGAAAAACCATGACGTCAAGCCGTGAGGAGTATTTGATGTAAGTGCTGTTGGTAATTTTCGTGACATTTCCCACCTATTGCAGTTTTCAAGACAGTACAAGGATATTAATGCCCTCCATGGTCACCTATGCCAGTGACTTATCGTCTTATCGTCCACGTTATTGTTTGCTAGAGGAAGAGTTCTTTTCCTCTCTCTCTGCACACATTACTGCTCCAAATATGAGCAACCTGCAGTCTGAGACTCGGGAAGGAATGTGTGACATAATGCTAAGGAATTCAATGGATCAGAGAAAATTAGGCTGCAGATTTGTGTGTTTGCATTTATTCATGATGTTTGGATGGTAATCAAGCTAATTAGAAGCACGCATGTGGTTGCTTATTCTGTGTAATGTGTATTTACTCCCTAGATTAACCCTTTAGCGTGTGGCGAAAGCTGTGCACATCAAATAACGGCAGACATTGCAGTGTCTGGTTTATTAGTAGCAGTGCAGTGCATCCGTGACCAACTATGCCTACGCAACAGGTACATTTATGAAAGCCTGGCTTTGAATTTGAAAAGGCATGATTATTGTAGACTAAAAACACAGAATTTTCAGGTGATGGTCCCATAAGGACAGCGTTAATGTTAATGCACTTGGCATGAAGAGGTAAAATCCACATACATCACAAAGTCAAATGTCAACATTTGTGTGCTGAGGGGAATGAGGCAATCACAAGACCCATATACACGTATTCTGCAGTGTCCCTCAGGCCTCATGTGCTCAAGTAATGGTGAAGGGACAGGATTTGACAATTTTGTGTCACTCCTAATACACTCCTTTGAGTTTAGATGATCATTGGCAAGTTTTATTAATGATGATGATGATGATGATGATGAAACAGTAACATTATCAAAATTCCTCATCTAATTGGGGAACAAAATATTTGCCTATATGTCGTCATTTGTATCCAGTCAAACTGAATAACTGACCATTTATTATCAGAGTTGGAAAGTTGATAACAAGATGAGAAATGCTGCATAATCATTATAACTGGCCTGTCCACATGAACACAATTTTAAAAATCTGCCCCAGAATGATGTTACTCAGATGCAGAAAAGATCACTCTGATGCAACAAAGATTGCAGTGTTCTTGATACTTACGCACACACCATACCTTTAAAGGTTAGGGTGAAATGTACTCTCCAGTGCATAGAACAAATAAAATCTGCAAAGCCTAATGCTAAAACCCTCGATAAAAAATCCTGCACTCCGGACACAGAATACTGCCACCAGTTCATACCTTGCTACAGCTACAAAGCCTGAAGTACATGTACATGGATAAAATTTCTGTGGACGTGGCAGCAGAACATCAATGTTCCCTGATTTCTGGGAGCTGATTTGCAAAGTTCTATCTGGATGAGGCAAAACAGCTGCTAGAAGGAAGTGTATACCACTATTGATATTTAGATACACACAGGAGTAAATTTATATTTATCTTATGTGAACCATTAAAATGTAGGGCAAATGCATGTGCCTAGCTAAAATGATATATCTGTAATAAGAAGTAACACACTTGAATAGATTGACAGTTTCAAGTAAATTTGGCATGGAATAGAGTGACAGTATTTTGTCCTTTTGTGAATTGGCTTACAACAATTTCCATGTTAGAATGAACTACAGGACTTTGAACGTGGCAGTTTGCTATGATGTCATGACCTGAATCAACCCAAGCTCTTTCTGGTGTAAATTCATAACACAAATTCAAGTTTTTAGTGAACTGCGTAAAAGTTTATCCTGAAATCTAATGTGCAGGTGAGCAGCCTATGGCTCTGCTTCATTTACTAGTCGAGGCACAGTGAACCTGGTGAAGGGGTTCACGAGCAATGAAGCATGTTGTCTGTAGGTGGCACTGCAGGTAACTTCTCCCTCGTGTCCACCTGTTGCAGGTGGAGACACCTGGAGGGTGAACGAAACCTGCTTCATTCATTGGTTGAAAATGTCATGTGATCCACAGTGTTTCTCCCAGAGTGAAATTTTAGGGTACTCAATTGCTCATATTTCAAAGTGAGAAGTCTGACAATGAAGATTTATGGGGTATTTTGGGATGATAAATACTAAAATTGCACTTTGGTACCAAAATTTAAGGGTAAGCAAAAGTACCCTGGAAATTTTTTAGGGGTATGCTATTTTACCTGTTTTACCCTTTGGCGGAAACCCTGACACAGTAAGTGAGTGCTGCCACCATGCAGAATGGTGTATCAGACATGCCCTGTTGCTTGTCTTAACACAAGCAGTGCGTCTTCAATTCCAAGTCTCGCAGAAAACTGTGTGCATGTATCAGATTGGACAAAACCAGCAAGCAGCCCAACATTGTTGAATTTTAACATCCAGAAGCCCAGTGAACTGGTCATTAAGACACCGCGTTCAGCATGAACACTGATGGTTTTTTTTGACAGGGGAAGGCTGTATCATAACTGTGAGTGGTGATGAAAATAATGGATTTAAACAAGCATGATCTTTTCTAAAAGAAAAAACTGATAATGCATGGTGCATAAGCCTGCCCTTGATGATAAGCAAAGATATGTAGGTGTGGGCAGGAGGGCTTGTTATGCCAGGCATAACAAGCCCTCCTGTCGTAAACCGACAGGTATAGGGACCAGAAGTATTACAGCGTAGGGAATAAGCACACTTATGTATATATGTGTGTGTGTGTGTGTGTGTGTGTGTGTGTGTGTGTGTGTGTGTATATATATATATATATTTATCTCATGTTTGGGTCAATTTTAGTTCTATAACAGTCTTGTATAAATACTGTATCATAGGCCTAAAAGCTACAGTGCCGCGATATGATATGTCAGTACTCTTCTGGTAGTACCAGCACTCTTCCGGTGGTATCGGTACTCTTCCGGTTGCATCGGTAATTGTGTTGATGAGGAGAAAAACTTTCTGCAAATGTCGTTTTTATTTTTGCTTTGTGTATTGAGATGTATAAATCGACCCAGGCTTGAGAAAAATTTTATAGCATGCTTATATGAAGTTATCAACTCATACTGGATACCATATAGCAGAACACATTCGCTTCACTCACTCGTTCTGCTATATGGCATCCAGTGTTCGTTGATATACTTCATATTGTCAACAAAGCATGCTATAATGTATCGGCACTACCTATAGTATTATGTAATATAGGTCAAAATATGAACATCTTTTGACCGCAATACCATCCACAGTTTTCAAGTTAGCCATATGTAACTTACAGGACTTAAAGGATGTATAAAAATCTTGGTTCATTTGGATATTGGTTGCACCACCTACAACATTATGCAATATAGTAGTCAAAATATGAAAATCTTTTGAACACTCTAGCATCTTTAATTTTTGGCAGATCTTCACCAAATATGCTGGGATTGTGATGGAGGTCAAAGTCTAAGTTGCTAATGTAGCGCTAGATCTGTAAGTTGATGAAAGTTATGAACCAAACTGTGTTTTAAGATATCAAATTCCATATCTTGAAAAGTAATGGGATTAGACTTGTCAAATTTATAGGATATATAGACCAGTGTTGTCTTTAACTTAAAATAGAAGGGAGATTTGCCCTGCCCTTTTGTTTTGCTCCCTGCCCTTTTTCTTTACTCCCTGCCTTTTTCTTTAGCTCCGTGCTCCATTCTCCTATGTTTTTTTTTTTTTTTTATATATATTCTGCGCAATTACATTCATTTTCTTGGAAAAATTTCAATATAATTTAAACTAATTGGCAAAACAATGTATCGATTCATCTATTGACCATGAGTATAACATACAAATTCAGAACTATTTCCAATAAAAACAACAAAAAAGCTTGTTTTTTGGACTGCTACTTTTGGATGCCCTTTTTGATTGTCATTGTGTGCTTAAAAGTGCCTTTTTAGATGGAAGGTGCCCTTCCCTCCTGAAAAGCTGGGGACAACACTGTAGACAATGCTTAAAACTAGAATTTTACATATCAGTGACCTTGTCCTTTTTTGTGGGGTCACCATGCCTGTAAAGTTGAAAGAGGTGATTTTGTAATGGAAGGGTGTAGCTTGGACGTTAATGGCAATGTCAACACAGCACCAGGTAGGCCTATAGGCCTCTTGTATTACATAATCTGGGTGACCTTGATCTTTTGTCCCAAGGTCACTGAAGACAAGGTCAAGGACTCGCTCATTGTTGTCTTGGCCCATGCAACAATATCCATCACAGGAATTGCAGAAATAAGCTATGATTATATGTGGAGCAAAGTGACATCTGGTGGAGGTTTAATACACTAAATGTACATAAGCTTTATATATTCAGAAGCCACTTGAGGACTCACAATTTTAAATGAACAGGTGCAGTATAGCCATGGTGCCAGCAAAGCATTAGGCCCATGGGCCACTTGTTTTTAAGTTTTTTTTTTTTCTTGAAGTGGGATGCTCAAAAATTGTTCAGATAATTTTGGGCACACATAGGGTTAAAGTCTGGCACAGAGAGTAGGACACACCGGGACATAAATCCAGATGAATTTGGCAGACAGACTTGACACAAAGCCTGTGGGCATTGTAGCACAGTCTGCCTGCTTGACATTAAGACAGATATAGCATACAATATTTTTCACTTCAGTATCCTGTAGGTCACACATTCAGTGTATTGGTGACCCATTGTCAAGACCTTGTTGTCTCAGGCTGTTGTCTTATCGGGTAGAGTTCCTGGGTTCCATCAATTTTAGCACGAGTGGGTGATATGGAGCAAGAAAGAACTGGTCCAGTTTCCACTTTAATGGCGTAGCTAGAAAATTATCATTATTAAATCTCACCCACATCAAATTCCAAAATGGAAAATAGATAAAATTCCTCCTGCTACCCAACTTAGTGGCCTGTAATTTAGGTGTCAAAAGACATGATCTCAATGCTACAATTCACCCCAAATTAGATTACCCTAAGGCCAGGGCACGAGAGTGATGGCCACATTACAAGGAATTGTCTTTCTAGAAGATGAGGATAATATAGATGTGCAGTGAAGCCTGTCTTGAAAGACTACCTCTGGGGATAACCATATTGTGGGCTCTCAAGGGAGGTGGTCTCATAGGAGGTACAAATAAAATAACAGGAAAAGTACTAAGCAAAGTAGGTCGAAAAGGTGATCTCTCATTGGAGTGGTCTCTCAAGACAGGGACCACTGTAATAAGAATGGCACCTCCGCTGCTCCAGAATTTGATCTCCATTGAGAGAGGAACCACTGTGAATAGGTAAGAGCAGAATAATCTGTCATTTTCCCCGTGTCAATTTTTCAAGGATTACAGCACATTGTAAACATATCTCGAGTCAGGTGGAGGCCTTGTAAACATGAACCCTGACAGCCACACACCTCCCACATCTATCTTATCGACCAATCAGGAAGTAAGGGAGCAGAGGGGAGAAGGCTCGAATAATGATCAACGGGGGATGATTATAGCGTACGTCTTGTTGGCATTCAACCCTTTAAAAAATTCTGTGCTCGTATGGGGTCCGTGGTTGTGTTGGGGTGACATTGAAGCATATTAGTTTCTCACCTTAGTGGCAACGGTGCCTTCAGGGGCTCAGGTAAGTGTTTATGCGATGAGACAAAATCATGTTTTTACAACAAATGGAATGACAATGTCTTTGCAGTGTCAACAGTTGTCTATTTAATGTTTTGCGTCTTGTTAGAATACAAGTTAGATGTGGTATTCCGTGCTCTAAATGGCAGCATGGTCACGCTGGTATCATTCCTGTTGTGACAGACGTGGAGGTAAGCCAGTGAGCAAGTGGGCCAGTTCAAAAAAGTTCCGGAGTAGGTTCATTAGTTTTCATATACATTTTAATCTGTCACCAAAATATGGTTAAATGCCTTGCCTTCACAAGTAAAGTGTTTCCTTTCTCATTAGCATGTTTAGAGTATATATGTCGGATCTTAGGACACTCGTCTGCTCAACACGTCTAGTGTTTTTCGTTTTGATGGATGGGTGTCGGGGAAGAAGGGAAAGGGTATTTACACTCATGAAGTTATTTTGCTTAGTTATAAAAGTTCTATGGGTGTAAAAAGTTGCACCATGGTATTGTTTGTTTTTGTTTTTTTTTTTTTTTTAGTTTATTGTTCATTGGGCAGTCTACATACTCTATTTCTTGCTCAGATACCCTAGGGCAGGGATGATATTATGTGGGACATAAGAGACGTAATGATGAATACACTGTAGCGTGCTGCGGGTTATGCCAAGACAAATATTACTGTGACATTTGTGCATGTTGCAAAAGACAAAACCAAGAAATGAAAATGGGTGACACATGATGTCATATGTAGGTGGTCTAACAAACATACTTGTATCTGTCAGAGTTATGATTAATTCTCTTAGAGCTGCTTCAAGAGGTCATCTTGGCAAGTATATAGCTTCAGATATGTGTATTATCTGCTCTTGTATCGTCTCGGCCATACCTATCTCAGTTCTGAGTAGACACAAAATTGGACCAATCAGAGGACAGATCCAGCATGTATCTTACCATAGTTTGAATTCTAATGGACTGTTAAACTACTTGCACAATATGTTTCGGGTAAAACTTAGGAACAAGACAGATCTGCTCTACCTGATGACAGACATCTGGTTATGCCTTACAAATTGTCAGCTCTACCTTATAGAGACTGATATGATTGTACCCAGTCCTTCCAGAAATCGATATCATTGTACCCAGTCCTTCCAGAAAACGATATCATTGTACCCAGCCCTTCCAGAAATGGATATCATTGTACCCAGCCCTTCCAGAAATTGATATCATTGTACCCAGCCCTTTTAGAACTTGATATCATTGTACCTTGCCTGCTAAACATCCGTTCTTGGCGGTCTACTACCCCCCGGCAAACGTCTGCCTTTCTTTGGCAGCGTCACTGTCTGGAAGCAGACAGCGCCGTCCTGGCATCGCAGCCAGCCAGTGGCCAGGTGTGGGGATGCGCGCAGTGGATTGTGGGATAGTGACTCTGTGAGCGCCATTTTGTTTCCAGGCTATTACGCGGCCCAGTGGGTATTGACCACACGGCGCTCAATTAACTGTTTGGGTTCACCTGCTGGGAAGGTGCGAACAACATAATGGGGGTAACGGGATTAACACCTCTGCTGTGCGATATCCAGCAGGGGTCACATTAAGGATTTTTCAGTGTGGGTCCGTTCTTTCTCCATTTTCAGGAAAAATAGTGGGTCCATGAACTGAATCTATGGGTCCAGTCTGAAATTGTGTAAACTGGACTTCATTTGATGTAATTTGATTAATTGATTTTATTTGGTATAATTAACATATATCACAATGATAAATATATAAAAACATGCATGTAACTTAAGCCTAGAAACGAACATAACATAGGGTCTGTATGCTCACGTAGGTAACTCATTATTATAAAATTTAAGATTGAATAAAAAGTTACCAATATGCCAACTTGATGTAAAAGGGTCTAAAAGTTGTTGACGGTACCAAGGATGGATTCAATCTACCCAGGAACCTGCTATTATGACTAAGTCTGTATAGCACATCCCTGGTCTACCAAAAAATTGGTTGTGAATGGCGCTTAACCCCTAGCACGCTGCCACTGTGCCAGTATCTGGTGTTGTACACCGTGTGCCACTGGACAGTTTTTTAACTCGCTTGCACAACAAGCGGCATGATTGAACATGCCTGGGCTCTGTTATTTTTGCGATTGATTCCACGTGACGAAATTGTCAGAAATTATATGATTTATATTTCTGTGCACTTTCTATTTCAATATACCTGAAAAATTTGATACCGTAGGCGGTGTTAAGAGTCTGATCTTAATTGCGGTCACTTAATTCACCAAGCAACATGGCAGGCCCACAAGCCGTGCAACACACGAGCGAGTGAACACAGCCTGTCACGGGCATGCACCCAGGCATGGTTTTCCGCTACACATTTGTCCGGCCTTCGATCATAGTTTTTTTTTAATTCCTACAGATTTGTTCCAATCAAAC
Organism: Hermodice carunculata; assembly: GCA_964020975.1. NCBI lineage: Eukaryota > Metazoa > Annelida > Polychaeta > Eunicida > Amphinomidae > Hermodice > Hermodice carunculata. The sequence goes on along the minus strand of OZ026620.1, from coordinate 75,684,661 downwards.
ATTTCAATGAAATCAAAACAACCAAATTTTGTTTCAAAAACACCAATAACCACGTGAACCAACGGAGACAGTGATGAACAACATCGTGTTACGCTGTTAGGCCGGCTAATGCAAAATTTCGCTTCGTCCACGTGTTACCTTGCGATGACTAATCTGGGTATTTTCCTTGCCATCCGTAATGAATTTTCACTCGTGCCTTTATCTGGGTCTAGATTTTTTCGATGGAACTCTTCTTGGTGAAAATGTGATTTGAAAATTTAACATCTTAGTACAATAATCTTTGTGTGATACGACTTGTACCTTCCCAACATTGCGGACATGAGACAAGCACATGGGGAACAACGAATTTGATTGGACAGTGAGCGGCACGTGATCAAATCCACCCAATGAGGAGCCCGGAAGTGCTCTCAGCATTTATAATGAGGTGAAGTGACGTCCATCCATTCCCATTCTGGCAAATTTTTGGAGGGATACCCCACAAATATTTTTTCTTAGCAAATAAGAGAGCTTGTTACATAGAAAAACGAACATCAGAGGATTCCATCAGTATAATAAATAATCACGAGATTGATAATGCCTTAATGGTCGATACAAAACACCGTCACCGCTTGGGGTAATTTTTGCAGTTGTATCTTTCAAAAATGCATCGCGTTTTTTTGCGTGCGTCCACAGAGACGCAAAATGACAATGTTTTAGTAATTTCCAGGCGTCATTTCTTTATTTTTTGCGTCTATGACGCAGGACACAGCTTAATGTGATCCCTGATCCAGCTTCTGTTCTGCCATGTACGGCAACTGTGTTACGCACTCAGCCCAGTTGTAATTACTAAATTAGCTGCCTACGAACAGCATCAGTGTCACGGGAAAAAAGAAAAAAATTGGATGAGAAAAAAATCCGGGAAGTTCTTGAGAACTGTTGGCAAGAGATGGGAGTTATCAGACGACCAAACACCAGGAGCAAGCATTATTTAATGTTATTGTTGAGAAGAAAGACACTTTTGTAATTTTACCAACAGGCAGTGGAAAAAGCCGAATATTCCAACTAATACCTGACCTGGTGAAACGGAAAACGCCTATTCCAGCCAAACCTGTAGTTATCTTTGTTTGCCCGCTCGTAAGTCTAATGAAATCTCATCAGCAAGAACTGAGCAAGTTAGGGGTGTCGTCTTGTATTCTGGGTGAAGGTGACGCCGGGAACATTTCCCGATCGCAATACACAGCACCGTGTTCCATTCTGACATCTTTTACTCCAGCAAGTCACAGATACACAAGCAGGTAAACCACGTTTGAGAAGGTGTCAATTGGATTACTCCCTTGGGTCCTCGACCTCGTGGAGTTATTTTGACTGCTGTGTGGGAAGTGACGTGTTGCTCGCATCTGATTGGACGACGCACAGCTCATTAATAATGCAGTAGGCAACTTTCACGATAAGCGAAGTACAATTCATTGGCCCAGCGGCGACTGACAACGTTATCGCCAGATCTGCTAATTGCCTCTTGAAATGGAATTGCGACACGGCTGGGCAGACTTTCGCTGGGGGCCAACATAGTGTATCGCCCCCAGAAAGTCTGCTTAGGAGGCAACATTGTACCCAGCCCTTCTAGAAATTGATATCATTGTACCAAGTCTTTCCAGAAACAGATATCATTGTACCCAGTTCATCCAGAATTGAAAGATACTCTGCTGACAGAGACTGTACTCATGAATGGAAAGTTTGATCTTATCCAGAATTTGATCCTAAAATTATATCGATGCACTTTTAATCCTGAATGGCTTAATCCTTAGTCTCATATTTAATCAAAACTTGCAGGATTAACCAATCTACGTTAATCTTTGGCTATGGTTTGAACTTTGTGTTTGTAACATTTCCATTTTATTGAATCAATCTGTTTGATCCGGCCAGTACTTGATCTTAAAATCTCGATCAAATTAAGAATAAGCCATAATCCTGAACTGTTAATCATAATGTTTTGTGCAATAGCCAATAGAAGCTGATTCATGTAACAGTTGTCACTACATTATTGGACGCAGAATAAAGTAAATTGGGATCAAACAAGTTGATTTTAATTTTGATCCTAAATTCTGTATCAAATCAATATCTTTGTAAATAAGGTCGCTTGTTTGTTAAGCTGGCCAATCAAGAAGTATGTTTACTGTGATTCCATTGGTCATCTGATTGCCAGGAAACTTCTGATTGGTCACATTTTTGATCACCAGATGGCAGAGTTATGTGTCCAGTTCTGACATGGTACTGGGTACAGTCATGTCAGACGCTGTGAGGCAGACCCGAGTGTGTCATCCGGTAGGATTACCCAGTAAATATTTCAATCTAACCACATCCCTGGCTGTCCAGGGTATATCAAGGCGAGGCGATGACTCAGTGTGCTGACTAGTCAAGAATCTATCTCTGAGTCTCTATAGTCAGGCATGCGTGATGCCAGTCTGTAGGATTACCACCAGTTTGCTCATTAACTCCTCCCATACTACAGTGGTAAGAACTTCCAACTCAGGACCAGTGGTTCACCGCCATTGCAAGTCATTCTGCAGTGCCCTATGGGTAAGCTGCAGCTTGACTTTCCAGCCAATGCAAAAACCACTGACTGAAGACCATAGGCATCGTGGTGCTTGGATGAAGTTTCCAGTTTAAGAATTTGAATGTACTTAGTTTTTGTCAGGCTTTAATGTCACTGGTGTAAATGTATTATTGGTGACTGGTATGGCAGGGGTTAAAATAACCAGGCTGGTGCTCCGGTCCCAGTTTGTCTGATTTCTATCAGTAAAGCCTATTTATTAGCTGCACAGAGCTTGGATCAACATTGGTAATGTTCTGTCTGGGTTGTGGCATGCTTTTTATTTTCCTTCCTGTATGTTTACAAAGCAACTTGCAGAATATCAAAGAATATTTCTAGATTAAGTGACACATTTTCATGATATACCAAGTACCAACGCCAGTGGTCTGTCTGGCTCTGTGAACAGAGGTAGGTCTGTTTAACTCAGTTAAATATGTTTCTGTGTCTCAAACAGCATGGACAAAAATGTGAATTCATATTGAGTTAATAAAGTGTCTTCTTAACAGTGACTCACCTTATAACAGCGCAGACTTCAAATAAATTTTATCCACCACCACCACCCCCCCCCAAAAAAAATATAAAAAATATACTCTGTGCATAATCAACAAAACACTTCTCAAAACTTTTTGTTGTACATATAAACAGTGAAGGAACTTATATCTCTGGACAACAACCAGTTGGGGTTGTTGCAAAATTTGTGCATATGTCACCAACATCTTTGGGAAGTTCCAGAGAAAAGAGAAGAAAAAGGAGGCCCATTGGTTTTTAAAGTCATCTTGCCATTAGCGTTGAGTATCTGGTAAATTAGTGTCCAATAATGGAGCAATTGTAGAGCCTTTGAATGGCAGTATCTTTGGGAGTTTTCTTTTAACTAGCTCTTTCCAAGAGTTTTAACTCGTTCAGTGCCAAACTTTGGACTGAGCAGCTTTTCTTGGTGCGCATTGGGTGCAATGCACCCAATGCGCGCCAAGAAAAGCTGTTGACCGGGGATATTCTCTCTGGAACTACAGGCATACTGGTACTTGAATGGAAGGTCTTTTTATGAGGAATACGAATCTGAGATCCTAATGATAACTGAGAGTAGTTTGACTTAGGTAGATCGACTTTAGGTCGTGATTGGCACTGAAAGAGTTAAAAGTAGATGGACAATAGGTACATGTATTCCAAATTTTGACCTGGTGAAGCTGTAAGAAGATGCTCAACAGAATCAGTGACAACGAAAGCTGAAAGATTCACCCAAGTCAGCAGTCCTTTGGGTGGTTCACCGTGGAAGCTTAACAGGAGGACAAATCACGATTTTGTGAGACAGTCAAGTACGATGCAAGGCAGTTGGGAGTGTATGCTTATAGGGACATGTAGCCCTACCGGGTGGATTAGCCAAGAAAAAAAAGTCTGTGTTTGGGGTTTCCCTACCGACCCTTGCCCAAACCCCCCTACCCTAAAACTTTTTATTGATTTTCAAAAAAAAAAAAAAAAAAATTTAGGCAGATTTTCTTCATGAAATGTAGAATTTATCCATTTTAAGTCACTTTTCTCGTTTTCAGAGCAAAAATTTAAAAAAAAAAAAAAAAAAAAAAAGCCTACCTACCTACCCTTTATGTTTATTTTTGGCATGTAACCTCAAACACACTATTTTTTTTCTTTTGCCTTATGACACATAATAGAACTGTCCTTTTGTCGCTTAAACATACTACGCTTTGTCCTGCACATGATCAAGTTTGTTTCCATGCAGTACTTGAACATAGGAGCACACACTGTATATTAGTGTATTTAGTGCTCAGCCGTACAACATTTCCTATTACATTCTAAAATTATGACTTAGTGCCAGATAAGTGTGTCAGTTGGATTGATAAATTCATCTTTTATGTACAAGCACTTTGTGTTTGGTGATCATTGAAGTGAGGAGCGTGACACTTGATACATGTGCGCAGCCTTCTCAGATACTGTTCAGCTTTCAAAGTGCATATGTTGACCAAGACGTGTGTCTGCTAGGGGATGTTGCAAGGTGTACCTGTGTGTGTGTGTGGGTGGGGGGGGGGGGAATTCTCAGTTGCCAAGGAGAGAACACATTAGAAATGCTGTGGTGGTCCAGTCTTGTAGTGCATATGGACAGATCACAGAAAACCAGAGCGGATTCTTGCGATGCCTGTTCAGAAGCCACCTTTTCTCCAAAAATTATATCAAAACCTATGATGCATATGCACCGCACACATTGCAGTGGTCTCTGTAGGTTTTCACAAGGGCAGGTCAGTTTGATGTGAAAAGGGCAACTTGTCAATGCTGGTAGGGACCACACAGGGCACCATAAAAGTAACGTTCTAGATAAAATAATGTATCTTTCACACAAAGCTGAAGAAGTTGTTGATAACTGCATCTAAATTATGGTGAAAATACTGCTTTTAATATATTTCCTTTGAATTCAGCTTACATACTGAAGATTTTTTGTCAAAATTGAATATATATGCCATAAACCATCAAAGCATCATGTATATATCACAGGGAGCAAATTAAAAGGGCAGGGTAAAACTCCCTTCTACTTTAAGCTACAGAGACCACTGCATTGTGTATGTGCAGGAAGGTAGGTGTGTATTGAGAATGTGGGATACCGGTACAGTGGATAAGAAGCTGGGACTGATCTAGACCTACAGGATGTTTAGTCCAAAGAAAAATTGAAAGGAAAAAAAAGCTGGAAAATTGAGGCCTGGCCCTTAATAATTACATGTACACATAAATTGGCCAAGTATAAGTTTCATTAGCCCAGTGTCAGAGGTATTGGTAGCCTGCGTGGGGCTGTTCCTAAGAGGCACATACTTTTGGGCAAGTGCATTTGGTACAGTCAAGGGATATATATATATATATATATATATATATATATATATATATATATATATATATATATATATATATACTTTATTTGGTGAGAGTGACTCAGTTTGTGAATCCTCACCAATCGCCCCCAAGGCCCTCAAAATTACAGCAAGGTGTTTAAATACATAATGCAAACAGAATAATATGTGATAAGTACTGTGTGGTTTGACTTGGCATAGCAAGGATGGATGTGTGGAAATAGTTCCTTTGCCAGAAGAAAAAGGAAAGTTGCCAGGTGGACTGATGTGGTGTGCATGTAAAGAGTGCATAAATAGCCTACATGTACTGTGTCCCTCACATTTCACTTGTTGCTGGGCTCTTGATACATTTTTTTTTTAACTACAGTGTAAATTAGTGGATTTTGGAGAAGTTAATCGGCTCACAAGGAACACTGGGCCACTTAAAATCATATTAATAAATCAATATATGGATGACAAATATTGATTGATGATGGCATAGGTTTAATCACATGATCTTGTACTTGACTACAGGTGAGTCATGATAAGTGTCCCACATTAACTCTCAGCTTTGCTAGGAGGGGTATTTTTACCCTCCTTTCGAAATTATAATACTCAGGTTAACATCAAGGGTACATTAATTTATCAGTGCAACTTGGAAAAGAGATAGTAGTAGGATAGCTGAGACAGTACAACAGAGATCAGACACTTTCGTTGTATTTGCCTTTTAGCTGTGGTTGTAGTAAGTTCAATATCTGCAGGTTGGTCATTCCACACCTCCCATTTGGACTCATTGACTCCTATGCTGTAGCACTCAATCTGGCTTTGTCTCTTAAAATTGCGATCAAAACTACCTCGAAAAACATGAGAAGTGTTCCCTGTACAATGCTGAGGGATACAGAATCCTGCAGTCTGAGTACGGTAAGTACCTCCTTTGAGAGTAAGAGAACGCCTGCTTTTCCGGATGGACCCCCTAATATACCGTGTCTCTTTGGGCTATTTTATCATGTTTTGTTATCATGTTACCTGTGTTGAGAGACCACTTGCTTTATGTGACCACTTTTGGCGCTGCCTGTGGGGTGGTCTGTCAAAACAGGTGGACGTACCACTGCATCTGTTGAATTGAAAATGTGCAAGGGAGGGTGACCAGTATGGCCATAAATGGCAGGTTTTGCGCCACATGTCGTTGACACAGTTCAGGTGATCAGGGCAACAGAGAGTGCAGTGCAGTAAACATGTTTGCAGCCAATGATTAAAAAAACACCCCACCCCAACCCCACCAGACCCCCCACACAGGGGTGGCCGTGTCAAGTTAAATGACACTAATGAGAATCAATACATGTTGTTGATGGCCGTTAATGTATGTGGTGACTGACAACAAAAACAACCACAAAACCTATAGCGTACTCAGTACATGCTCTAGTTATACTCTGTATGCAGCTGAGTGAACATCCATGGGGCTTTAGTTTAGGTTTCTTATCAACATATCTGCATGGCGCAGTAGGCTCCCACCCCCCACCCCCCATCATGTTTCGTTCCTGGGTTGAACAGCTTATAGCACAAGTCTACATCATATGTCAATAGTTTGAGGACTGTTGTGTGTTCCGGGTCCCAGTAGTTTCTGATGGGAACAAATCGAACTTTGAGATCCCCAGGGTGATACAAGGTTAGTATTGTCCGCATTTTCCACTGGTATTACAACTGATAGACGTGTTCTGGTAGTACAGCAGTACTTACCTGCTGTATGTGACCACACCCTTTGCATGGAAAATATCATAAGCGTGCTCTTTCGCCACAGGTACGCTTACATAGAAATTTGGCTTTAAAACAGCTGGTGGGCTCTTATGGCATGATCACATATAGCAGGTGCCACTGCATAACAGATCATTATTCAGAATGGCAAAAATATAGGGATCATATTTTTTTTACAGTGGATTTAGGTTGTCATGGATTACTTTTTATTTGCTGATTATCTGAAGAATGTATATGTGTAAGGGCTAACTTTGCTCATATTTAGCAAAAGGTACTGGGCAAGGCCAAGATGAGTGGGCCGAAATTTTGGCCTGTGTGACCACAGTGACAGGGAGGGGGAGCAGGAGGAGGCATGTATCATATATAAGTGAACCTGTGTGTTAACTCTTTTCATGTCAAATTTTGGACTGAGTCAACAGCTTTTCTCAGTGCAATGCGTGCCAAGAAAAGCTGTTGACCTTGGATATGCTCTCTGGATCTATAGCCATGCTGGTACTTGAAAGGAAGGGTTTTTTTTTTTTTCCCAGGAATAGGAATCTGAGATCCTAATAATAATTCAGACTAGTTTTACTTTTTAGTACATCAACTTAAGTGGTGATTGGTACTGAAAGAGTTAACGGTGATAGTTCATGGTATATTTTGGGACAGGTTTCTTGTGGTCAAATTTGTTTTGTAAATGCAAGGGTATTGAGCTGTTATTAAGCAATTCATGTCGACCAGGACAAGTAAATTTTCAGTTGGGACAACCAGAAAGTAAGAGCCATAGGGATGTTTAACTCCTATAAATTGCCCCCAATATGAAACACTCATATTAGGTGTGGTGCTGCTTTGTCCCCTATCATTCAGCAATGAAGTATGTGCATATGTGCCGCCAGATGACTGCATGAAACAAGGCGGTATACGTTGCTCTTACATGTACCAAACTAGCAACTTGGATAAAATTAATTGTTTTACAGAGTCATAGTCATGTTCTCTAAACATACACTGCCCAGTGTCAGAACAAACACCATTGGCTTTCCCATATCGTGGCAGCTGATGGTCACGGTTGCCTGGCGACTGTGTCAGAGTTCTGGGAGGAAATTGATATGCATGTCACGTATGGGGAAAAAAGCTGCTCCCAAGACAACCAGCCAGAGCCACTGAACTGTAGGCACTGTAGCAGTGAGAGTCAATACACTGTGTGCTGTCAGTAATGATGTGTGTA
>OZ026620.1:74978799-75023921 GCA_964020975.1 Hermodice carunculata | reverse complement strand
AGACGATATGAAGTACTCAACTCGCACTTGATACCAAAGAGCAGAACTCGTTCGCTTCGCTTATTCGTCCTGCTATGTGGCAGCCAGTGCTCGTTGATATACTTCATGTCGTCAACAAAGCATGCTATAATTTATAATATATACACGGGACAGCTTCGACCATAAACCAAATGCTAATGTTTCTTGAATTTGGCCTAGTAATTTTTAAATGGGTAAAATATGTTAAAGTGAATTATTATAGGGCCATGACATAAATGCTTTGTAATCATGCCATTATTTCCAAGTTTTACTGTAGACTTAGGACCACTCGTGGTTGCATATATACGAGGGACAGTTTTGACCATTAGCCAAATGCTAACCTTTCTTGAATTTGGCCTTAAAATGTGTAAATGGGTAAAATATTTTAAAGTGAATCATTATAGGGCCACGAAATAATGCTTTGTAATCATGCCAGCGTTTTCAAGTTTTATTGCAGACTCAGTATCACCCGTGGCTGCATAAATTAATAAGCTTCATTGCTTCTTTTGCCTAATCGGGCTCATAGCATACAATTAAAATACATACAGTAAAATTGCTCATCATACATGTAATAAGAGCAAATATATACAATTTACATGTCAGAAGGATAGACAAACTAAAATTGGCAAGAAGTTATATACATGAGATTTAGGTACTGAAAAAAACACAGAAAACCCTGTACATGAATAATTGTTCAGACTATATATACTCGGCCGTCGGTCTCAGGAGACTTGCTCATTTAGGAGACGCATTCTCCTGAACTCTCATTCTCCTGAACTCGACGGAACGGTATATGTACGATGCTACAGCTCCAACAATGAGAGTATCAGGTTTCATAATGACATCTAAATTTTGGTCCTCCGAGAAGTCATGAAAATTACGGTGGTATTTACTTATTGTATCATATTAAGGAATAAGAAATTTATCATGCAAAGGAAAAGAGATTAAAAGATGTTTTTTCGTTTTCTATAACGTTTTTATCGCAAAATTGGCAAACTCTTTCATATCTCTCCTCGCCTACATATCTCCCGGTTTCAATTCGCAAACTATGATTACTCAGCCTTAAACGTGTGAGACTACGTCTGTATTTAAAGTTTTTTATTTCGTTCAAATAATTTTCAAATTTATATGCGTCTTTGTATGATCTATAGCAATCCAATTTAGTAGTTTTTCCGTCGACATTATTCCAAACTTTAGAGAAAAATAGTTGTTCACTTTGACATGTGAGAGAGTATGCCAGTTTTGTGAAAAATTCGCTGCTATCTACATAATCCGTAATTCCCTATTTGAGCCAAATAAAAGTACACTTTATTCAGGAATTGCTTTTATATGTATCTAAATAAAACAGAGAATGCACTCGTAACCGAAAGAAAGACATTTACTTTGCCCTTGCGTCTGTATAATCTTGAAAATGACGACACAGGATGTTTGGAACATGAACAAGATTATTTATTACATTCATGTGCATATACACGTGTGCTATCTGCATATGTTTCTTGTATGCAAAGTGAATTTGTCCTGCTAATAGAAAGGATTCGGGAGAATACGATTCACTTCGTCATGAGATGGACCAAATTGGTGCATTACATATAGTTTCTGATCGGATGTACATTGTAAAACCCATATTTTTGTAGTTGTACTACTATCCAAGTGAGTCCTGCGCCGATTCAACAACAGCTACACACCCTTTAAACTGTATAATCTTTTCCGAGCAATTTTCAATGGCAATGCCCTGGTGGCAATGTCACCACTAACACCCAAAGCGCGTCATTCAACCAATAAAATACAACTATTGGCTTGCACAAGAGTGTCTTTCTATGGATAAGCTTAGATTTTACAGTAAAATGCACGCTGTTGTTCCCGTAATGCAACGATGACGCCAGTTGGATTGTTCTTCGTCCGGTGCGCATTCCGGGAGCCCCTGGCTTGCATGGATAATGCGGTCGCATAACAAGTAGTGTGGTGACCAGAACTGACGACTCAGGTAGTTTGATTATTATACATTGTAGTATTTGTACTTGTGAAATGGGTTCGACCGTCTCAAGGTTGTCTTAACGTGGGGTCCCCCCCCCCCCAGAGAATGGAGGGAAAAAGAGTAATTGATACAACTACATCCGACTAGAAGGTTGACGTTGAACTCCCGCTGAGACATCGGTTAACATCTAATTTCGGGGGCCACATTTCGAAGAGGAAACAAGAAGACGAGTCCATTTGGTAGAAATTTGCAAACTGAAATTATTTCATGTGGCAACCTGCCTAAAATAAAATATTGGCCGCATGCACAAACGAAACTGAAGAGTCAAAATATATTAATAAAACTCTTGTTGCCGTCGCCGAAATCATAGTACTTAACGTGTTAGAAAGCAGACTGCATGGACGTCCTGGAAATCTCCAATCTTTTTGTCTGTCTGTCTCTGGGGCACCAGGTCAGCGAAATGGGCAAGTTTTTCTGAGTGAATTTAAAATACTGTAGTTCTAGAAATTTTTGCGCTCGATTTGATTTCGGGCTTTTCGCGCTACCACCTAAAGCGCGAAATTAAAATGCGCGAAAATAAGTTGCATTGTATTTCACTACATTGTTTGGCATTGGATTGCGCGAAACTAAAATGCGCGAAAATTCTGTAATTTCAGAAAAAATGAGTTTGCGCGAAATTTAACACGCGCGAAAATTTCTAGAACTACAGTACTTCAATGTTGTCAGGTTACTGATTGAAATCTTTTGGAACATGAAATGCATTTCTGTTTGGCTGTGCGTCATATGATTTTGAAAGTTGAAGTTCATCTCGGCGGTGTGGTGATTTACTTTACTGTGATACCAAAAATATTACAAAACATTTTCTTCTGTGACCTATTTATTTTTTATATTCATATGAAAATTCTACTTGTGGTCTGCTATTAATATATTATCTCAGACACAAAAAAAGAACCAAGGATTAATTTGATTATTTACCTATCTGTAACAATGTAGCATATTCTCCAAGTGCATTCATATGTCGTATGATGACTGAACACCAACTTGGTCTCTACGTGTTGATTGATGTGATATTTATGTTTTTGTCACACTGACACTCGACATAAAGTGGACAACTCAGGGCGGAGTATATATTTTTGTGTTCAGACCGCGGAATGGTCGTGCCTCGAACCGGCAACCCTCGGGACCTATCACCGGGCAGAAAATGGGAAACGCACGTGTCCACCGGGCAACGTCCGCATTCTCAAAAATGAAAGAATGTTTCAAATGACAATTCACTGCGCGCTCCCCCTCCCCCCCCCCTCTTTACAAGGTGGTTCTGATATAACATGACTGGTCCCTTTGTTCCCACTGAAGCACTTCTGTTAATTTTATGTGAAACATTCCCTCATCAGAAGGTAGTTTTGTAAAAGCAGGATCGACTATATGTACCCGATTATCTGCGTAATAATGAAGGGGTATTGTAGTACAGTGTATAATATCTGTCTGAATGTCATGATCGATACGGCTGTGCGCCCGGCACAAAGTGGCCTGTGCAGTCTAAAAAACCACAACATGTGGCTCATAAATGAATGGGGATATTGTATTGTACAGGAAAATCCTCCTCAACGTATGCATGGGTGGTATATTCGACTCGCTTATTTCAACAGTAAAAACAAGGCATTATAGTTCGTCACGCGTTCGCTGATAGTACTTTCTCGGCCATTTTGATGACTTGGTAAAATATGATGATGATGATGATGATGATGATGATGATGATGATGATGATGATGATGATGATGATGATGATGAGGAGGAGGAGGAGGAGGAGGAGGAGGAGGAGGAGGAGGAGGAACACAAAAATAAAAATAATAGCAATTTGGCAGATTTGGCATAATCATTACAACGAAGAAACTTAAGTTGTTTTATTGTAAATTCCATTTGATCATTGTTATTTTCTTCGAATGACCAAAGATCAGTTACTTTCGCGGAATGATCCTATCTGTGGTTACTGATATAACTGACTGACCTTCACTAGGGGTAGCCAGACGAGTTGATACTTGTCCTGCATTATATAATGAGGCTACATTTCGCTATGTGATAGTAATATAGGGTTGCTTTCTCTGAATAACCTTAATGCGATCTATGATCACTTTCTTTGAATGACCTCGGCGGTTACTGTCTCTGAATGACCTCAGATCTTCGGGTTTTTTTTTCTGAATGATCTGAGATCTTTTGTCACTAACTCTATCCCTGCATGATCTTCATCGGGTGTACACGCACTGGGACTGTATTGGCGAATGTGGCTTTATCCCGGTATATGCAGTGGGTAAAAATTGCAAGACATTAATTGTGGTCTTTTGAAAATTGCCCAAAACACACCTTAATTACCACAAAGAAACTCGACTTTAAATGTAGCCGTAAACTAGCGAAATTTGATTTGCTTGTCAGCAAATCAGTTTGTGTGTCTGGAAAGCTTTCAAAGATTGCACATTCAGTATTTATATATCTCCTGCAGCAGTAACTATAATTGAAGTGTGTAAAAAAGACATAAAGAGTCGAGCTCTAGTACAAACCTATAAATTTAAGTTGGAGTGGTTACTCTATCTATAATAGTTCTGAAATTATTTAAGATTTAAATTTTGTGTATCTACCCGATTTTCATAACTGAAACTGGCACAACTTGAATTCATTGTTCATAAGGTGCAGCAATTTCACCAACCTATCAGTAAGTTGGAAGGACACTTCTTTCTGCAATAGTTATAAAGTTTTTCAAGATTTGAATTTTGTGTATTCTCCTAATTTGCCTAAATTAGAATTCTTGAACTTTTGATTGTGATCAATAGGAAAGGTCAGAATGAGCTCTGAAGTGTGTATTTGCCCCACTACACAACCGAATACACAAAAATTTGGAGGGCTAGAGCTGTGTATTCCCATTGTTTTGCATGTTAAAGTAACCTTAAGAAAGTTAGTCACATTAGTAGCTGTGGTTATACAATTTTTGTGAGGTATTTAGTTATACATCAAGGTTTACTGTGCGAAATTTGGTGTCTCTATGTGCAGTTGTTTTAAAGTTAGCAAGTTGCAAATTACAATGTAAAGTAATGGGAATACACAACCCTAGCCTTGCAGTGACTGCAGTGCCCTCCTTCAGACAGGGCTAGAACCTTCTGTTCTTGTCCTTGCCTATTGGATGCGCATATAGCAGAAACCTGGGAAGATTTTCAAAGTGTTGATGGTACCTCTCCTTTTAATACTTTTTAGGTGTTTAAAATTTAAAATTTTCAATTTGCTGAGTAAAATTTAACAGTTTTGTGTATGGTTCTTTGGATGTACTTACAGCACAAACTTATACTTTAAAGTTGATATGGTACTTCTACCTATAATAGGTTTAAAGATATTCAACATTTTAGACTTTTCAAGTGCCCCTAATTAGCATAAGTTATAATTCTACAAGTTTTTTTATACTTCATTGGATGCACCTATAGTATAAACCTATGAATTAAAGTTAGAATGCTACCTCTACCTTTAATAATTTTTAAGATATTGAACACTTAGAATTTCAAATGGCCCGCATTTGTACAATTTTTCCACATCGTGACTGCATGTATTCCAAACCAGGTACGTAATTTGACCACTAGGTCAATCGCCATGCCAACTTTGGTACTTTTCCCAACAATAGTGTCTGAAAAACACCTTTTCTGCGACAAGTACCAAACCTGGCGTTGTGATTGACCAAGTGGTGAAATAACTTGCCTGGTATAAAATAGTCACCATGTTGAAAATTATGCAAATGATGGCCATTTGAAATTTTAAATGTTGAATATCTTCAAAACTATTACAGGTAGAGTCGCATTCTAACTTTATTTCATAGGTTTATATGATAGATGCACCCAATAAACTACAAAAAATATATAAATATAATTTATGCTAATTAGAGCACTTGAAAAGTTTAAATGTAGAATACCTGCAAAGCTATTATAGGTAGAAGTATCATATCAACTTTAATACATAGGTTTGACATTTTGTTATAGGCTCATCCCATGAACCACAAACAACAGTTTTAGAATCATGATTTATGCTAATTAGGGGCACTTAAAAGTTTAAATGTTGAATATTTTCAAAAATTTTAGAGGTAGAAGTGCCATATCAACTTAAAAATACAGGTGTGTTACAGGCACATCAAATGAACCATAAACAAAAAGTTGTAGTATTATAAATTATGCTAATTAGGGGCATTTGAAAAGTTTGAATGTTGAATATCTTCAAAGCTCGTGCAGGCAGAGGTGCCATTCCAAAGGCAACTCGTAGGTTTGTGCTATAGGAGAATCTAATGAACCATAAACAAATGCTGTAAATTTTAATTTATGCAAATTAAGGTAATTTAAATGTTGAATATCTTCCAAACCAATAGGAGGCGAGGTACCATTAACATTTTGAAGGTTTCTGCTATAGGTACGTCCAATTAATCACAACCAAAAGTTGTAGAATTTTAGTTTGTGCAAATTAGAAGAATACACAAAATTTAAATCTTGGAACAACTTCACAACCATTGCAGATAGAAGTGTCCTTCCAACTTCAATGATAGGTTGGTGGGATCGCTACACTCAATGAACAATGAGTTATAGTTGTGCCATTTTCAGAATGTAAATTAGGCAAATACATAAAATTTAAATCCTAAAGCTCTTCAGAACTATTTTAGAAAGATGAACCATTCCAACTTCAGTTTACAAGGTTTATAACACAGCTCAATTGTTTGTGTTTCTTTTACACACTTCAACAAGAATTACTGTTGCATGAGATACAAAAAATACTGAATACACAATCTTTAAAAGCTTTCTGGGCACACAGACTGATTTGCTGATAAGCAAATAAAATTTCTCTAATTGCGTGCCTGTCTCCCTGTAACTCTTTCAATGAAAACTGCGACTTAAGTCTAACTACAACTGTTCTCGATTGTAATGAGGACGGTAGATTCATGTTCCGTGCGGAAAGACCGTTCATGTTGGCTATGTCGGAACCATTCCCAAATTGCACGAAGTTTTCAATTGTATTATGTGAAAACCACTGGCACCAGACGTTTTTTCCGTCTTTGAGCTGCTTATTGTATTTGGGCGATAAGTTGGCTCAATTTACATCAAAGCATCAGACGACTGAAGTTAAATATTACTTCGGTTACGAGAGAGCACTTGTAGTTAGGTATATCATTTTCATGAAAACCGAAGGGTTTTGTTCACCGTACACTGTTTAATCACACCGCTACTTATACCATGGATCCGAGACTCCAAATTAAGTAATGATGATGATGATTTAATTGGGAAAACTGCCCCTTTACAGCGTGAGCACCGGAGGAACGGGATTTATTCCACGATGCTTCCATTAATGTCCAAATACGATGTGTCAAGCATGTGATACATAACAATGGATTCACGCGTATCCCTGCATTATAATGAACACTTAACCCTAAATCAGCGGCAAATTATTTCGATGGTCGCCCATCGTAGGTTAATTGTCTCCAGTTGGTGATTTTTGATCATTTAAATAAATGATTGCATATATTATGTGCG
This sequence comes from Hermodice carunculata, assembly GCA_964020975.1. Lineage (NCBI taxonomy): Eukaryota > Metazoa > Annelida > Polychaeta > Eunicida > Amphinomidae > Hermodice > Hermodice carunculata. The sequence continues at coordinate 75,016,385 of OZ026620.1, read as the reverse complement.
ATCTGACCAATACATTACTCGGAAAGAAAACCAGACGCAAAGATAATGTAACTTACTGGGGTCAGTCGGCCATATGCTTTCTATATTCCTGGATCACCCACTGGAAAAACCCCAGCAGCATGGGTGCATAAAGACAAAAGATGCATCGAGGGGCGCATGACTAAGATTTTTTCTTGTTTTACTTTTGGGTCCGTCATTCCCCTTGGGTATCTGTGGAAGAATTCAGTTGTGAGGGGTGTTTCAGACAATTTCAAGTCTTGGGTACAGGTTAATTGGAAAGACTCTTCTACGGTCCGTTGCCTGGAAGGATACATCATCTAGGTGCTAAATGATAAAGAAAGGTAACATCAAACGCGGAAACGTTTCTCCATATGGAGAAGACGATAGGTCATAACATGTCTTCATCTTACTGATAAAATTATGACTGGCATACAAATATGACACTTCAATAATAATAAAAACAATAATAGTAATGATGATGATAATGATGATGATGATAATGATAATAATAAACTCGCACACCTTTGACACATATTTGCAGGATGGTATTATCAAAACCAACACTACTGAAAAATATAGCTTACTTCTTATCATGTTAAAAATCTGGTCCAATTGCAACTGCATAATAATTTGAAACCTTGCGTTTCTTTACGCTTACTGTAATGAAACACATCACAAAATTGTACTATGAACAATTTTCTTCATATGCTCAAAATATAAAATTCGGACACTTTAGAGAGACAACTATTTTGAAAAATGTATTCCATTGACTCCAATATTTGGATATCTTAATTTTCACTTTTTTCTAAGATGGCCAACAAATTACAAAGTTCACTCGTGGAAACTGCGAACAGCAAGGTTCGAGGGCATTGTGGGTACAAACGAGTGCACCACACGAAATCCTGTGTCAGGCAGGTTGGTAACCTGCAAAAAAAAAAAAAATAATAAAAATAAATAAATAAATAAAATGATAAAAAAAAATAAAATAAAATAAAGGTTGTACCCCACCTTAAACTTTCTGATATGTGAACGTCCTGCTATATTACAATTACATTGTGCATTTTTACGACTTTTTGTTACCATCGGCGATTTAAGCGAAAAATAAGAATACTGCAAAATAAATGTATTTACTGTATTCCACAACATAGTATTTGAGGCTTCAGACACAGGGAATACCCATCATAGGTTACACAAAATAAAATCAATGAACACACGTCAAACAAAAAGGTCAAAACTACATAATAACGATTTTTGTCCCCTTTCGGCATGATATAAAAGGCTGATCGTACATTATAAATGAAAAGGAAAAAGAAATTCAAGCTAGATAGCCCATGGAATAAAAGAGTCCGTACACATTGCCCAAAGTACTCCTCTCCCCCCTCCTTGATGGTGAACTGATCAGGCTTCATCATTGCTTGTCGTAATATGACACTTTACTCAGCAGAAACGGCTAGCGCGATTCATCGATTAACTCCAAAGTTTGACTGCGCAATTTACCACTCTTACATGCAGGGATCAAGTTTAACTGTAATTAAGGATAGAGCTGGACTTACCATTTGGATGATATGATCAAGGAAATGTGGAAGCATCAATGTTTATATGGTGTGATGGAATGACAACATAATGCGGCATAAGAAACTGATGGGGTTCGTGGGTTAAAACTATCCTGGTCAGAATCAGGCGAGTCGATGGATTCCGTGATGGTTAGTGTCCAACGCACTCCGGGAAAAGCTGGTGAGCTGGGACATGGTATTATGATGGGTGTCATCTAGAACTGGCACTCAACATGTTTATATGAAATTTAGGTGAAAACATTGCAGCAGACGACATTTGACATCCGGGCGCTTTGGGGCGCTTCGAGCAGGATAGAGTTAAGCGAAGTTTCCTCAAGAAGGTTTGATTAATTACACTTGTACCATGTAAGGCTATTGCATACGATCATTTTTCTTGCGTCTAGAATTGATTCTTTTGTGGAACACGATGTCTATCTACCCAATTACAAAATTACCATGAAAAGGGCTCTGATGTTAGTTATCTATCATGCGAGCTGGGAATATGTACAGGGAAAGAGGTGGCAATTTTGTAAGAAGTCTCATTTTATAAACACGGATCTATTTAGAGAACTGATTACATCGACAGAACTTAACTTACAAAAAACCCTAGACATTTGCAGATGTAGTTACTGTTCATTAATGTTAATCCAAAGATTATTACAGAAAAGGGCTTCTAGTTGTGTCAAAAGGAAAAAAATGAAAAAGTGTATAGTTCTGTCGAAAATTAACAAGAACTGAAGACATTTTGAAACTGCAGATTAAATATGCCTAGTGCACTGCATATTACGTTTGAGGAAGATAAAGGCATTGTTTTAAAGCTCAAGTTACGTGCTAATGTTGTAAATTATTCATACACCACGGCAAACACTAGCCTTTGGGCAACTAAATCTGTCCTTGATTAATGGAGGATGTTGTATGCTTATGGAAGCCCAACTGGTCCACTTTGACCGAATCATCAACATCAATTTTGAGATTTCTCGTGCTCCGTTTCAAATTCGCCACAGGTATCAACATCATTGAGAAATTCAAACTGGAAGCTTTAGCAGAAGCAGTCAACATTTTAACTTTTTCGATTACCAACACGTATTCCAAGTGATACCGTGTATCAACAACCATTTCAGATGATAGTTGATGGACTTTGTGTACGAAGAATTTCGACAGTTACCGCTCATTTCACAGAGGAAATTATTGTTCCGTGGTCGCAAAACATAATATATTTTCGGTGCTCCTTTGATGCTGGTGGACTTACAAAATTTTACAGAGGAACGTGTGCAATATGGACAATAGTACTTCCATATGTATATAGGTTAGACAGGGACAGGTTAGCTTATGCAGAGTAAAGGGTTCGGACTGCGGAATAGGGTAATGACTACTAGGAAGTGGTTCTGGGCAAAAAGACACAAATACAATTACATATGTACAGTCCCGATCTTGGAAAACCCCGAAGTATTTGTACTGGATCAATAACATTGAACTGGGCCGTGTCGATTATGGCATTCACGCATACCGGCCTCCATCGAACCATTCTTTTTTTATGGGACGGGGATTTGGTGCAATTGGTGCGTTTCCCATTTTCGGCTAGGTGATTGGTGCCGAAGTTCGCTGGTTCGAAAACCGTCCGTTTGGTGGTCAGAGAAAATAACTGTTTTGTTGACCATCTACAGTGGTAAACTAAATAGAGAATCTTACATGGCCGAGAGGCAGTTGCCGTGTTTTTTCTCACAAGTGGTCCTTGTTGATGTGGAAAATCACGAGTGAGCTTCACTCGTGATTTTCCACATCAACAAGGACCACAAGTGAGCTTCACTCGTGATTTTCCACATCAACAAGGACCACGAGTGAGAAAAAGCATTTTAACTCCCAATCAGACATGTAAGATTTCATTTATTCTATGTTTGTGAGGGAATTAACCTGGATTTTTGCCGTGCCCATCGCTTCAAGGGCGCCACAAACAACAAGCCGACAAACCAACACGTTCGACTCTTTGATATTCATGCGCGGCATGCTTAACCGCTAGTATAATTAAACATCAATGCATCATTGATAGGGCAGGTACATTGGCGAGAATATCACACTGTATTATGAATGTCTCATCATAGAGAGACATATTGAGGGCAGTATATGTAAGATCCGAATATTCCATGTAGGCATACTTTTTGCAAAAGTTGTTAAAGCATTACTGCACGACTGGTTCATGACACGGCAACCTATACTTTGTTTATGGTAACGACTAACGGTGAAAATGTGTCAAAGTTATCAACCGATGCACACACTTTTATCCGCAAGAAACATTGATATGCGAATCGCGCAACAAATTCATGAAAATAAAACGTCAAAATACGATGCAAACATGCCATTATCAACACTGAATAATCCTGGGAAGTGTCAGTGTCACTCTCGATGATGGAAACAACTCTGCGACAGGGAGGCATGACACGCAGTTTGAATGAGGAGCCTTAAAATAGTTCGTAACAGAGCGCGGTCTGATTAGTTGGTTTAACAATGAACCCACCACATGGTTTGGCGGTAAAAACATTTTTGAAATTTCCCTTTGGGATTTTGGAATTTCCTGACCAACATAGAATAAACTCATATCGACCATTTATGTCATGTTGGCATATGCATAGCTCCCGTGACCTTGAAAATGAGATCAATATCACCAAAACGTGGTCAAATGAAGAAATGATGTCAAGGCACAAATGAGGTTAATTTGACTTTCATGTGACGAGTAAGCTTCGAGATACATGTTTGCAAATAAATGGTGAACGGACACTGCCACGGACACATGCATTATCTTCTTTCATCGGTCACATACCGGTATTTTAGTGGTCCTTTTTACGAAACTTGTATCAATAATCACACCTACGTTAACTGATAACAAATATGGATCCCAGCTTCCAACAGGCCTGAATTAAAGTTCGGCTGCGGTAAATGAAGTTTAGGGGCCCAATGCTCTCCCTCTCCCGTCTATACGATATCATAATCACACACATAAAAACATTGCACAAGTACGAATAGGTATACCCTTTCCGGTCAGTTTTCAGTCTCGAGTGTCGATATAATTCTTATACAGCTATTTCTGTGCTGCTTTATTTCTTCAATATCAAATGGTGTCTCAAACTTGTTTTAATGGTGTTCTTAAACTGATTACAATCGTATCCTTTTTGCATCTTTCTTAGGAAATGTTTGTTGTATTCCTATATCTTCGCACCTGTCCTCTGCATACGCTGTATGCAGTGTTTTCTGGGACATTCCCTTGATATTCGGATAAGAAACAATGGCAAAGTGGAAAGCTTCTCCCTTTTCATGTATACTTTTGATAAAAACGTTTTTTTTTGTTGAACATAAATATCCAGATTTAGGAAGGTGGCTGCCTGGCCTTTTTCATTGTCTTTGAGATGTATTTTCTTTCGCGTGTTTTCAACATCCCTTTTCATGTATACTTGTGATAAAAACGTTTTTTTTTTTTTGTTGAACATAAATATCCAGATTTAGGAAGGTGGCTGTCTGGTCTTTTTCATTTTCTTTGAGATGTATTTTATTTCGCTTGTTTTCAAGATGTTGGTCATTGTTTAGGGAAGCCAAGTCACCATCAAATCGTCTTATCTGTCCATAGTACCTTTTAACCATCACAATGGTAATGGTTGTTCTTGTTTTCTCGGACATCCATCTAAGTTCATTATAAAACAGATACAGATTCGCTGTACGTGGTGATGCATCTGTGCCCACTGGGATACCAATAACATGTTTGGTAAAAAGCTGTATCACCAACTGGAAAGAAAGCGTATTCTACAATGTAGTCAGACATATGCCCAATGTCTTGTTTAGAATATAATTTTCATCCTTTGTGCTGTTATCCATTGGTACCTGCCACCTTTGAATGTCTTATTTATCGCCTAATTTAGTTTATACTTCAAATCGTCCAGGTGTACTTTCATTGATATGCAGGGTAAAAAGTCAAGAGTGTTGGCTGAAATCGGAAGGATAAGAACCGGATAACATTATGTGTTCCCTTTGGGTTGAACCCATTAGAAAGAAGAGGAAGAAGAAGAAGAAGAAGAAGAAGAAGAAGAAGAAGAAGAAGAAGAAGAAGAAGAAGAAGAAAGCGGAGGAGGAGAAGGAGGAGGAGGAGGAGGAGGAGGAGGAGGAGGAGGAGGAGGAGGAGGAGGAGGAGGAGGAGGAAAAAGATAGGACCATTATATGACAGGAACTAATAATGACAGAAGTTTATTATGGAAACCCAAACATGTCCTGTGTGCGTCCTTAAATATGCTTTCTAATTAACATATATGCATTCGAACCATTTTGGCATTAAAAAAAACAAAACAAAACGAGAAACTAACAAAAAAAAAAGCAAAAACAAAGAAAAAAAACAAAACAAAAACAAAAAGAAAAAACAAAAAAAAAAAAATCAAAAACGAAAAAAGAAAACAAAAACAAAAAAACAAGCAAAAAAAAAAAAAAAAAAAAAAAAAAAAATCCCAGAACCTCACAAGACTCACACCATAGGCAAGGCGCTCGACTTACAGATTCACATTTTTATGCGAAACGAGCCGCACCAGGACTTTCAGAGTACTTTTTTTTGTTACTAGTTTAAAATATACTTCATTACAGCTGAGTGTGAAAGAGTAATAAGTGTCGTTGTGAAAATGAAACATTATATGTAATCTTATTTTGGCAACATCATATTGCATTCAAATTGTAAAGCGTCAACCAGTTTGGCCCTCCAAACCGTAACTGTTGTTTTAAACTTGGGTCAACGCCGTTTGAGCTGCAGAAGTGGCCAAACTGACATTCTAGATAAATTGGCTTTATGATAACCCTCTCATGAAAACCATTCCAGTTTCAGTTCATATTGTAAATTCTTCCCGCTTCTGGTTTTAGTATCAGTACCTTTGGTCATATGGTACATTTGTAAACTGACGAAATTTTTATCAGGAAAAAGAACTAAGAATAGTGATGAAAGTCCACTTGGAGGTCTGCAAATGGTACATCACCCACTTAAGGCTGGTCGATCACGTAGATTTCCCACTTAAACACCGATAGTGGTGAATGTATGGTATTCTAACAACACTGAAACTCACCGAGTCTATCTCAGGGACCGTATTGAAACAAGAATGCACCGACTGGGTAACTAAGCCTCAATAGTTGTTATATAACAGAAAACTACTGGTTTATCTGGGGTGGCAGCTTTTGAATATTTGGAAAGGCAGGCGTAATGAATAAACATATATTCTGATTTCACAAAGTGAGTCGTCATTTTCTGAAGCTACAATTGGAAACTGGGAAAACTGTACGTGTTATGTCACAATTGCTATTTTTCTATGTGTTAAAAAACTGACTGAAAAATGCATTTGTGGACCAAACATCTGAGAACGTAATGAATCTTACTTTCACACCACCCCAACATGGGAACCGGTGCTAATAATAATGATAATAATAATAATAATAATAATAATAATAATAATAATAATAATAATAATAATGATGATGATGATGATGATGATGATGATGATGATGATGATATTAATAATACATCTCCGATCACAAGCAATCGCTGAGAGGAAGCCTCCCCCTTCCACGCTCCCATTTCAGTGAACTCATCTTATAGCACCTGACTTTTGACCTTTAGAGATCACATGTAAATTACAAAATTGTGCAGCGTTACAATAGCTACCTTTTGAGCTCGACATGACCCAAAATCGGCTGAAAATTTACCGAGTCACGGCTCAATGGAAATGGCCAAATGACCTTGAAGTTTGACCTATTAAGGTCACATATAAATTTGGAGCCCAACATGGTGAGAAATTGGACGACAATTGAAATAAGGTGAGCAAGCTGTGTCAAGTTGAAAATCTTAAGATCGCCAAATGACCTTGACCTCTGATCTTTCAAGGTCAAATGTTAATTTGCATAGTTAGGCTTAGGGTTGAGCTAGGCAACAAACTTTACATCACTCAAATCTGTTGGTAACGTTCGAGATAGAGGCCAAAACGTGTTTTCCATTTGTAGACAATAGTGACCTTAAAATTAGGCGGTGGTCACAAATTGAATGCATCATCTTAAACTTAAAGGGTAATAGAAGGGGCTTTAAAGAAGGCCAATACGTTTTCAAAGGTCATGGGCAACTTATGGTTATGACCTTCTGAATATTGACAAAAATAAACTGGAAAAGGTCGTGACCTTGAAACGATAGGTCAAGGTGACAAATCACATATCAGCTGCAAAACCTCAGTACACAAGTGTAATCATGCTAAAATAATGACTTGCAGGCCCAAGCGTCTCTGACATATCACGGGTACACTTTATTTTGCGCAAAAACATATATTTTTTTAAGAACGGTCACATGAACTTGACCTATTAACGTGACGGAGTAGGTCCTAGTTAACTTTTTGTATGCCCCGACTCCAGCTACCCATAGAGCTCAACATTGTTCGAATCGGTAAATAACTTTTCGAGTTATGCAAAAAAGCGGATTTTTTTGGCCGCCTGATGGGAGAGAAGTAGGTCAAGATTACTAACCAAATATCAGGTGCATAACTTCCGTTGTGCAAAGACACAAGTTTTTGAACTTCCTGGGGGGTAGGGGACTACAATGGTCTATTTCATTCGTAGGACTGCCAATTGTAGAAATGTACCGTACAAGCAGTATAAACCTTCCCCCATCGGGGGAGGCGTAATAATAATAATAATAATAATAATAATAATAATAATAATAATAATAATAATAATAATAATAATAATAATAATAATAATAATAATAATAATAATAATAATAATAAATATTTATTGATATATTAATCAACCTATTTCAACGAGGGCACCGATGGAGCAGACATAGTTCCATTGTGCGCCCAAGATAGTTACAATGATACAGACTGACATAATGTTAAATAGTAGTAACTTGACCACGTCGTAAGAAGTGATTCTGGAGAAACTGCGTTTAGCTTTGAGCCGTACACAGATCACTCCTCGTGAGGTGTTTATCGCTAAACTTTTTATGCTTGTTAGATAAAAACTTAAAAATACTTTATTCATGATTTTGAGTTATATGTCTTTCCACTAAAACTAGAGATAAAACTAGAGATAAACAAACCATTGGGACAATATACATGTAAAATGGCTTCGCAAGGAGTTCGCTCAACATTGCTGGAGTCAGTGCAGGTGTATAATTCTTGTGGAAATAGAACCTGAGATATAGAAGGATAATAAAAGGCGATTGAGTCTCAAGTATCACTGCATCAAAATACAGCGGACACCATACCAATGATGTCTCTCAATATATTTCTTGGCAGAAACTGTGCACCTCAATATAATGCGCTCGCTGGGTGTGTGTCAGGCGTTAATGATTCTTTTTGAACCGTTCCGTTATGTACTGTCTGTCTTGTTTTGCAGGTGGACAGACCAATATGATCGAGACATTTCTGGGTGTTCCATACGCCGCCCCACCAGTAGGACCAATGCGTTTTAAGGCAAGTACAAAAAAAAAAAAAAAAAAAAAACCCAAAAACTTGCTCTGCTCATAGCAAGCCTACTGTGTTTAAAGGTATGACCCTACCTGGATTTTTTAAACCATTCTCCCAATCGCAAAAAGGAAGGCAGCGCTTCTGATCAGCATGGGAAAATAGTAGACTCGCTAAGAGAGTGTACACCGCATTTTATAGTGCAAAGGTCCCACTTGGCACAGGTGTTCCTTGGGGCAAAATGAATAAAAAAAGTCCAAAGAGACACTTCGCCTCTATGCTCAGACTCATCTTATCAGCATATATTATGGTAATAAGCATCTGCAAGAAGAAAATACATAACTTGTTAAGAAGAGAACAGAAGGAAACGTGTTAGTTGGCAAAACTGGCTAATCTGAGGGTCTGGAATCCATTTTGGGTGTTCTTTTGACAAGTGTCGGCCATTTTGACCTTCAAAATCAAGATGGCCGCTGGATGTTTTTATTCTTCAGGCACAGTGCCCCATTTTAGACATGTATGAGCTAGGAACATGTATTATACAACAGTTCCGGCTAATTTCGGGGCTGGGAGTCTCAGCTCTGGCATTTCATTGGTCATGGTATGTCATTAAAGGTCATCTTGATTGAGCATGTTTCAAACAGATACACGAGTGACTCATGGGTTATTCTAACCATACGATGTGCTTTTAAAAAATTAGATGTGAAAATTATGCTTTCATTTACATTTTTATATAAAAAAACAAAACTCACTGTACCTTTAATCGTCGCATTCCGTTGATTTCCGACACCCTCAAGGCGCGAAAGGTTAGTGACGTCACAAACCCAACAGCGCTGGCTGATAGGGAAGACTCCGACCATGCTAGCAAGCTATCCTTGTAAAGTCTTGTCTGGGCTATAGTTCCTTTTCTATTTAACTAAGTTTTACGAAACTTCACACACACACACACACACACACATACATCTTGACCTAAAAGTGTGTGATGAAACAAAAGGACGTCACTAGGTCAAGTATCTAGGGCATGGTGGTGCAATCATGTAAAACTACATGTCCGGGGCTGTAATGTTGTTGTCCTTCGAGTCAGATTGATGGAACTTTGCACACAGGTGCATCTAGACAAATGGGTGTGTCATGAGCTAAAAGTAGGTCGCTAGGTCAAGTATCTGGGGCACAGTGACATAGCTTTGTAAAATCTTGTCTGGGCTAGTATTCCTTTACTTTAGAACGCAATAAATGGTATTGATGTAAAATCAGCCAATCAGGAGCCACGTGAAAGGGCGGTTTATACCTTCGAAGACCTACTTAATGAAATGAATATGTTAAACACTGCACCATATCCAGCTACGAAGGGTGTCCCAAGCAAGTGAAAATGCCTGAAAATAAACAATCAATTCATTGATATCACCAATTAACAATTTAATAAATCTGTCAAGGAAAACATCAGGTTTCCACTAGAACTTGTTGTCAAATTATTAATCAGGGATAGACAATTGGATGCGTTTGCCATTTTTTACAACAGTTAAAACACTGCACCATATCCAGGTGAGAAGGGTGTTTCAAGCAAGTGAAAAAGCCTGAAAATAAACAGTCACTTCATTGATATCACCAATTAACAATTTAATAAATCTGTCAAGGAAAACATCAGGTTTCCACTAGAACTTGTTGTCAAATTATTAATCAGGGATAGACAATTGGATGCATTTGCCATTTTTTACAACAACAAGAGAAGTTACACTTACTACTTTGGTAGTTTCACGCTCAAAAAACAGGTCTTGTGTGGCAATAGCTAGTAAATCCTCCGGCACATGGTCAAGTGGCTCTAATTCAAATTTGCAACCGGGAGAAAAATCCGTGTTGGCGTCCATGACTGCCTAATCACAAAGTGTTGAGGTTTCACTCACCTGGGACGTTCGCGTGCTTCCAGGTTTACTCACCTGGAAAACCCCCATTCATATCATGCACGTGGTAATACTATTTCAGATGGGAGCGACAAATTATAAAGGATGCTACTGGCTATTGCGTTCTAAGTAGGTTTGATGGCGTTTTGACAGGTCTTAGTGCACAAAAAGTGGCAACGCTCCGCTTCGCTACGCTTTCGCCACTTTTATGTGCACTAAGACCTGTCAAAACGCCATCAAACCATTACATATAGCTTAGTTTCACGAAATTTGACACACCTTTTACCCTCGGCGCATAAAGTGCCGTAGGGTATTGTCATCACCTGCGCCGTCCGACCGTCCATCTTGTCTGCGTTACCTGGATATCTGAAAAAAAATTCACCGTAGCTGCACCAAATTTTTGTCACAGAAGGACCTTATGATGGACCAGGTTCCTTTGATAACCAGCTTCCTCTGATTATTTTTCATCTTTTAATGAAACTTTAAATGTATTTATTTGAAGGCTGTCTGAGTAGCGTCAACCCTGGTGACGTTACCGCGATATCTAAAAAAAAAAAAAAAAAAAAAACCAAATTGACCACAGCTTTACCAATTTTTTGTCAGATATGCACCTTATGATGGACCAGGTTTTCATTTCTAATCAGTTTTCACTTTGTATATATAACCTTTTTCTGAAACTTTAAAGTATTTATGTTCAAGGCCGTCTGAGTTGTGCACAAGGGGACAACGTTAACCATGATATTCCAACAAGGATCCAACACAGCTTCGCTATTTTTTTTCAGAGATGCACATTATAGTAGACTACATTCCCATTGAAAACCATTTTCCTCTTATTAATTTTAAATTTGCTATAAAATCTTTGAAGGATTTATTTATTTGATGGCCGTCTGAGGGACGCACAGTACAGTGGTCTCTTTTATCAGAACTTGCCGCAAGAACACATCCAAAAGTGCTCTTTCATTTCGTAGACAACAGTATAGGAATTGCATGTAAAGCATTCTACTGCAAAGTCTCAATAAATAAATAAATAAATAAATAAATAAATAAATAAATAAATAAATAAATAAATAAATGAAAAAATAAATGGAAAATAAATGGATGAATAAATAAATAAATAAATAGATGAAAAAATAAATGGAAAATAAATGGATGAATAAATAAATAAATAAATAAATAAATAAATAAATAAATAAAAATTGCAGAATTGAGGAAAAAAGATCGCGGGCGCTGAGGGTTATCCGTTCTCCGAGTGCCATTTTTTCAACACTGGGCAGAGACTGACACTGTAACATTTTTTCAGCGCAGCCCATGGCACGACTTCGTCGCTTGACCACGGCATTACGATTAAAAATGTTCACAATTTTCCGCATGATGTGACAGTTTTGTATTATTACATATCTTCAGATCACTTTCCCCTCTCTGTTACCTGTGCTATTGATAGTCCCCCCCCCCCGTACTTTCTTATTCAGAAAAATGGGTTTTCTCACAAGCTGGACTGGTGTAAAAACTGTGCAAACGATATTGTAAATATAAGTGTTTATCATGAATATTTGTCTTAGGACCAGTGGCCGTATAGCATTTTTAAATTGCAGAGGTCCGGCATATACTGACCCTCTTCATAAGCAAGAAATAGACACTTTATACAGTAACTTGGTTGACGCATTGTATAATGCTGGTGTTGAATCAATAGGTGTAAGAGTGAAAGGTAAATCCAAGGAGGAACCTGGCTGGAATGAACATGTTGGTGACCTGCACACTGCTGCCCGCGATACTTTCCAGATGTGGAGGGATGGCGGACACCAGACGTATGGTCCCTTATATGATATAAATATAGAAAGTCGAAAAGTCCACGAGGGTTGATGTGATGGCATAAAGTTTGATGAACAAGGATATAAATGATTTTTGGAAGACTGTGTCAGTTGTGAATACTAAAAGTCTTACGTTATCTGCGAGTGTTTCTGGTAAGGTCGGATATCACGATATAGCTAATATGAGGGCAAATCATTTCAGCAGCCTATTGACCGAACATCTGCACTGAAGTATCACATATTGTCTTCTTCAATGAAAGAATAGTATCGAGTAACGAAATAGAATGTATTTAGATATATTTTTCTCCAGGTAAGTCAGCTGGCCTGCATGGTATAACGGCGGAAAACCTGAAGTTTGGCAGTAACATACTCTGTTGTCTTTTGGCTACACTTTTCCGTGCTGTGCATGGTCATATTCTAGATGCTATGACAGAAGTTGTACTCGTGCCTCTTATTAAGAACAGGGCTGGAGATGCAACGGACAAAGATAATTACAGACCAAAACACTATTTTTTCAAAGGTTTTTGAAAAGGATCTACTGACACGGTGTGAGCATGCACTTTCTTTACACTGCCGATTTTCAGTTTGTTTGTATGTATTTGATAATATGGGCCTATTTTATCTTATCTTGTTTTAAAATAATGTTCTGGCCTGTTCAGACGTTACATTACTTCTTTTCTGCGCCACGTTTTGGAATCACTTTTCGCGGACGCAACCTGATAGATCCATGCATTAAGTCCTATTCCGATTTCACAGATGTTACGTTTTACGCCTGCCGGCGTTTTCCGATCGAATTCACGCCGGATCTCGGATTCATAGGGGATAACAATTTTATTATACAAATATTCTTTGTTATCTGCAGGCCTCCAAACCCCCAGATCCATGGCAGGGAACATGGATGGCAACCCGGTTCGGTCCTGTGTGCCCACAGATCCCCTACTACAGTTATACACAGGAGTATGACCAGTCCGAGAACTGTCTTTATCTAAATATCTATGTGCCGTATGAGGTAAGATTAACCCTTTCCCTCTTTAATTAAGACTGAGTCAACAGCTTTCATTGGCATGCGTTGGGCAGTTAGATAATTCTCATGCACATTTCTCATTCAAATTGTTTTTCATAACTGTTGAAATTAGTTGAAAACACTGACGCAGACGACATTTGACCACCAGCCGTTTAAGGGGGAAAGAGTTAAAGAATATCATAGTCACGAGCAATTCTTTAGAATTTATATTCCACATGTGCAAAATATCAACCCTTACAATTAATGTGAACAAATACCATTTAATATTAGTGTGGCACATGTATTTTACGTTAAATTTATTCAAACTCTGTATCATATTTCAGTATGTATTGTCATCCTCATCTGATGCTTCCTATCACAGTGCCGAAAATTTATAATATGTTTCCTTAGGCAGTAGCTCAGATGATTAGATGTGATGTAATTGTTTGAAGAAAGGGAGTTTCAAAAATAAATTGCCAGTAATTCAGGTTTTCAGTGTCAGATTTTGGACGGAGTCAGCAGCTTCCCTCGGCGCGCTCATTACGTCCAAAGCGTGCCGAGGAAGGCTGTTGACCTGGCCTGTTATATATTACATAACTTCAGACATGCTGGTACCTGAATGGAAGGGGTTTTTTTTCAAGGAACACGAATCTATCATCCTTATTTTAATTCAGAGCAGTTGGTGTTAAGTAGTTCGACTTCAGTCGCAGTTGTCACAGGCAGCGTTAAGTAATTAAGTTTACGCATACCCTCAACAGCCATTAAAACCAGAGGCAGTGTATGCTGTGATGGTGTTCATCCATGGCGGGTCGTACTTGCTGGGTGGAAGCAGCATATACCGAGGTCATCTGTTGGCACGTCAAGGGGTCATAGTGATTACCATCAACTATCGGCTAGGATTGCTGGGTAATATTTCTTTTTTGTTTTTGCTCATGTGGGGTTATAAAACAACCTTAATCTCTTAATTACAGAAAAAAGTATCGGGAGGGCCAATACAGCCAATATTAATTTATTAAGATATTTTAGAAACCCTTGTATTGGTTTCCCCCCCCCCCCCAATATATCCAAGTAAACTGTAGCCTAAACACACGAGAGATGTTTAGCTTTCTGTTTCCTTAGAATTTTAAGCTCAAAATTATTCCTTACCACCACACAAATTGCAGTAGTTCGTTTGATAATACATGGCCGGCACTGTGAGGTGTAAATGAGTATATGTGAATATAACGTCGCAAAACATGGTTCATGTATCAGCCAATGAAATCCTGATCTGCGATGTGACGTCATAAATGCCTGGGAAAAATAAGCAAGCAAAGGTAGGTTTACTTTTTCCCTCAAATTAAATTACATCACAGATGCATATTTGACCCCTAAGCGTATACAATTGGTGGCATTTTTATTGTAGGCCCACTTAAAAGCAGTTTGAATGAGACAAAAAAATACCCATGTGAAATGAGTTTTGCCTTGTGTTATACGAGAGTTCACTTCAGACAACTGGCTTTGAAGTAGAATCCAACCTAGATTCCTTGCCATGACGTTCATGCTGGCTAATGATCGCGCTAAGTTGCTGCAAGTGTGATCCAGCTCATCTCAAGAAGACAGCATTACCCGGTGCAAAATGGAAAGGCCAGTTTAGCCGTTTATCTGCGCCTGTCAGTCCGAATGCGCTATACAAACTACATTGTGATGACATTCATCTGTAGGAGAATCTATTGTCATGTGTCGGAAATTTGAGAATTTCTTCGAAAGGGCTCCTATATTTTTCATTGTTTCCTTCTGTTCAACTGATGTTCCAAATAAAGCGTCGTGCATGAGCAAAATTGTTTTATTCCTCTGCAATAGCCAGAATTGTGAGTTATAAATAATTTGAAGTCACCATCATAATTAAATTATCTGGCTACCACGAGAAACCTTGTAAAACATTTCATATAATGTACTTGTAGGATTTCTATCGGCAAATGACCCCGCGCTACCCGGAAACTTTGGGCTTCTTGATCAAATTCAAGCACTGAAATGGACAAAAGAAAATATTGCCAGCTTCAGAGGGGACCCGGAACGTATTACTGTATTCGGTAATAGTGCAGGGGGCGCCAGTGTCGGTCTTCTTGTGCTTTCTCCGCTTGCACAGGGTAAGTGATTTCTTGATCCTCTTAAGTCCCCTTTTAAGGCATAGGCAATTATTGCAATTTTATGATCCTGATGCTGACTCACTCACTGACTCACTCACTCACTCCATTTCAATGCATGTGGATCATAAGGTCGAAACAGGTGTCTTCCACAAACCACGGCCTCTGATCTTTTTTGTGTGTGTCTCACTTAATTTTAATCTACTCGTTATACTTTAATGTTCTAAATCCCCACGTTAAAAATGAATTTTAACCAAAGGTCACATCCATAGAATCTGTCGACGTGTAAAGTGAACAATGCAGAGTTTCACCAAAAGTCAAACCAGTGAAGCTGCCCACAAATATAGCACGTCCAGCAGAAAAATGGTCAATTCCAATTTCTTACACAGCTGTGCTTTATTAATCGCCCCATGTAATAATTTTTAACTTTGCGGGAAAATATATTTCATCTCCAAGATTGAATTGTTAGTTGAAATAATATAGCATGCTTTTCTAACCGCCGGGTACCAGTTGTGTATTCTGTGAAGTCTGATTATTGCGTCGATGTTGCACATTTGCATGCTTGTGTTTGCCGATCAATTCATGTCAAAAGCAATCAAAAAACGATTACTCCGAGCAATATAAGAGTAGCCCTAAAATGTGGTTTTCGATAAGGAGAACGTTCGCTGCTGGAGAAGATTTACAGATGACTCTATTCACACAAAAAGGCAATGCTTGTCAGAGTTGTTGTCAAAGGTTGGCTCAGTTTCAGTCGTTCACATTGCGACAAGTGTATTCTCGACACAGAAATGTTGATATTCACAGGAGCGGAAGCCCACTAGGTGTTATAAGTCATACGAGTTCAGCGCGAAAGCGACTATCTACTTTGCAGCCGTACTTTCGAAGGTTGTATTCAAATAAAGTAAAAATTTGCGTTCTTCTAGTTAACTTTTAATATAAACCTAGTCCGAAAAATGATAAAAATAATAAAACGATGGATGATTATTCAATTGCCTTTTTAATGCAGAAGTTGATCTTTGTAATGTACGATGGACATCCATGATGTTCCAATTGACAAGTATTTTCTTGGTTGCCTGATCAGGTAAACATACAACAGGGAAAAAATTGTGCTCCGCTGATTTGTGAAGGAGGATTTATCCCAGATGTTAGAGACACACATCACAAATTTCAGTTACAATGGTCAAGCCTCCTGCATGTTTAAGATCTCACTGTGTGACCTCCCAGAAAATTGGAATCACATAATGTATGTACGATCATTGTGCATAGCTACGGAGCATGCGTGGAAGATTGCAAATGAGCTCTAAAACCAGATCAACCCAAAGTACTGGAGGCCCATATACCCAAGCCTATTGTCGCTTCTTCCATGTTGCAGAAATAGATATGGTTTTTTAAAAGATATCACCAAAAACCATATCCCATCCTAATAAAACGACCATACCTTTGTCTTTGAACCATACTACACAGTAAACTCCACCCACCTCCACGCTACTTTTGTTCTGGGCACCATGCAATGTCATTGAGGAGACCACGCTTTATTTGGACGATGCTGTGCACAACTATACTCCTGTCGAAAAA
Organism: Hermodice carunculata; assembly: GCA_964020975.1. NCBI lineage: Eukaryota > Metazoa > Annelida > Polychaeta > Eunicida > Amphinomidae > Hermodice > Hermodice carunculata. Next base: position 74,998,965 of record OZ026620.1, on the reverse strand, counting down.
GGCACCTCCATTAGTTTAAAATGGGATGCTCCTAATATTAGTTTGTATAAAATTATGAGTGTCACATAGACTGTTATATAACATAGGCAGGATAGCAAAGAGTATGCCTGAGCAGTCACAACCCCCCTCCCCCCAAAAAACCCACAAAAAAAACCAAAACCAAAAAAAAAAAACCAAAAAAAACCAAAAAAAAAAAAAACACCAAAAGAAGAAAAACAAAACAAAACAAAACAAAACAAAAAAACAAGACCCCCCCCCCAAAATAAACCCCCCAAAACCCCAAAATGTCATGGAAGTGAGATAACAGCCAGTGTGAGGTCACCAGAAGAATGCAGCACTCTAGGTCAGTGGTACAGAGGTAATGGAATCCTTTTCAAGAAACAACAGAATACAAGAGAAAAGCTGGATGAAGACTCTCAGAGAGGAGGGACGATTGTTACCTGGTGCAGTACGTGATGAGACACTGGTTCCCTTCGGCACAGAGGTTTCATCAGCAGTGGCACCAAGTCTGCAACATTGCAGCATCACCGTGTACAATCAATAGGAGACTGGTGCCAGCCATACTGAAGTCATACTGCCCTGCCATCTGCATTCCCCTCAGTACTGCACACAGGGCTACACTGATCCAGAGGTGTAAGGAACATGCTGACTGGACCATAGATCAGTGGAGAAATGTGATGTGGCTGAACGAGTCACGATTTTGCCATGATTTCCATGATCGAAGATATGGGTTAGACTATGCTTTCAGAGAGTTTTGTGGATTAATTTGTGGTGGAACATGACTGCCATGGAAGAGGCAGCATCATGATGTGAGGGCCAATCACAGTGACAGGAAGAACAGAACTACCCAGGGTAAATGGAACTCCAACAGGCCAGCGTCATGTGGAGGAGATTCTACCAATAGTCGCTGAATGGTTCCCTCAACATCCTGGGCTACTGTCCCAGCAAGACCATGTGCAACTACATAATGCACAAGTCAGCATGCAGTATCTCCAGCAGTTACCTCCATAGCAGACCAAGTTTTGTGTTATCTCAACTACACTTGGTCTGCCCTTCTTTGACAACATCTTATTGATAGAAAGCGAAACAAAAACTATACTGTGACCCTCCTGCTAGACTGAGATATCAATCAGGAGCTTGATCATTATCATCTTGGTCAGGAGCAGCCTCGGGTCTCTAGTGTACTGCAGCCTGTTACTATGGTTACCTTACTCGGCCAATCACAAACTGAGTCACCTTACCATAGCGGAAACGCTGACCTTTGCAAACAAGGGCAGACCCCATGAAGTTGGCCTAACACTGAACTTTGCCCTGCCTTGGCGGCAACCCCAGCAGCACAACATCCAAATGTTGCCATGGACAGCCGTATCTCCTGACTTGTCCCCATTGCAATTTAAATGGATGTGCTTTGTGGTCAAGTTAGGGACGAGTACGACAAACCTGCTGACACCTTGGACCAACTGGGAGAGTGGCTCTTAGACCAATGTACTGAAATTACTCAGGCCAAGATAGCCAAGCTCACCAGCAGCAAGCCTAACACCTGCTTTCTAATGAGTGCAGCCTTGAAACAATCAAGGACCCCACAGCCTCCTGAAGAGGTATGAGGTATACTGCACACATCCTTACACACATACCCAACGTTGGTAAAGGAGGTGGGGTGGGTGGGCACCTGCATGGTTTCAGCCAGGAGTATGATATAAGAAATGCAATATCATCTTTGTTCAAGGTGTGGAGTTAAAGCACATTTACAAATTGCCATTTATGGACATTTGCTCATTTTCCAGTGTCACTATTTTAGGCAAGTAGAAGTGGGATGATATTCAAGCATTTATTTTTTTGTGCATTCAATTTGAAAAAAATGGCATCAAGTGTGCTGTTTTTATGATCAAAAGAGATGTAACTTTTGCTAGGTGTTCATAAACTTATGAGAAACAGAATCTAACACATAGTGAAATGTGGTCTATTGGTCTTACTGGAGCACATTTTTTAAGGAAAAGTCACTCGTTCAGTTACTTAACTGACAAATGTGCTCATCCATGACAGGGAAACACCGTATTTCACCCTACCAATGCGAAATCCCCTGTGTATTCCTGTGCATTTTAAAAATCAATCGATACCCTATGTCTGGTTTGCTTATCATTTTGCGAAAGAAGCAATGCATCATGGGAATATTTTTAATGATCATGTTTCTGTGTTTAGGTTTGTTCAAGCAAGCCGTGGCACAGAGTGGTTCACCAGTGGCCTTTTGGGCTGCGCACAATGAAACGGTAGATCTGCGCAGTTACGCGGAGGCAGTGATTAAAGTTTTTGGCTGCAATAGAGGCGACATGACCCAGTCAGTGGAATGTCTCAGGTCGGTGCACTGGAAGGACTTCATCAAGATTCACAGTCAAGATCATGATGTAAGCCTGTGAAGAAATCACAAAATCATATGCAGTATTATAGATGTATATAACTATAGAATCAATGCAGTCGAACCTGTGTGAAACTGCAATGAAGAACCTGTGCTCTGTAATATCTGTGCTGGAAAAACTTAGTATCCTAAGTTTTTTTTCTCATGCTGAGTTATACATTACTTGTAACATCCTATAGCTTTGTTTATCTTTTGATCATATGGCATTGACTGAAACGAGCTGTTAATGAGATTTCAGGGTCACATGATAGAGAGAAGAAAAGGCTCGAACTTATTAGAAAAAAGGGAGAAGAGCAGGAGACACTACAGAGTAAGGATATGCTAGGCTTTTCCAGCGGACGTACGCGTGGTCTTGTGAGAAGTTGTGAAGTACTAGACCTAGCCACTTCTCTAATCGCTTCATGATAGAAAGTTTGAATGCTGATGCTTCATGCACAAAGTAGTATGAGAATACAAAAGAGCGGTTTCATGTTATTGTCACAAAATATTTGACAATTTGCACAACGTGATTCAGGGAAAGTCTAGTAAGTGACAACAAATGAGGCATAAATTAAAAAAAAAAACCATCCGATTAGGTTCCACATACTTTCATAACTTTCAATTGAATAAGTTCATCACAGAACACCTGACAGTCTTTGGTAGAGAGAATCACCTGACATTTCCTGCCTTATTTAATTGGTCACCAGATGTCAACATAGAAAACTGCAACCATCAATTTACTTCAGTATGTTTTGCGGTGAAGGTGTGAGCCTTGGTTCAGCTTATTGTACGCATTCTGGGTAATATCCTATTGTATAAAGGCTAGTGTTTGGGTCATTATTTCCTTTAATGGGTGCTCAAAAACGTATGTGAAGTAAAGTCTACATAAATAAACCCTTGTTGAAGCGCCGGATTTAAATAACCGTTTACAGTCTCAGACCTTACTGATACTTGTCCAACATCTTTAGCGAATTTATCTTTTTCTCTCGTAATAATTCTAATTAAAGGGATCGGATTATTAAAAAAGATAAGGTGTGCGGGTTCAAATATTATCAACACATACACGTTTCACATAGTAAAAATTCTTGCATAGGTGTAAATTAATTTGAAATTTTATAGCTTCATGATTTATTTGATTGTTAGCTAATGCTAATAGATAATTACAGCCAGGTTCATAAAATGTCAGATATATGGTATTTTGATCACGAATGGTGTCTTGCGTCATGCACAAATACCACCATCTCCATTTCAGGTTCCAAAGATCTCTCCATCAGGAACAGATTACAAACCATGTGTTGATGGCCATGTGATACCAAGCTCTCCCGTGATGCTGCTGCGCACGGCAAACTTAAACTGCGAGATTTTTGTGACGGGAACTGTAAAAGATGAGTGGACACGCAATCTTGGTTGGTTCCTGCAGGATTTGTTTTCAAATACGGAGGGTTTGGACAACAATTTTGATGATGGCCTTGGTCGATTCACGTTTGAGTCTGCCATAACGCACGTGGTTACAGAACGTTTTGGTTGGGACGAGACTTTGTCCGAGATCATAAAAAATGAATACACAGACTGGAGGATGTCAAGTGATCCAATCGAAAATAGAAACCAGTATATACATGTATGTAGTATATCTATAATTGATAATGTTTGACAAATCTTATTATTTGAGGACAAGTAAAAATGTGAACCTGTGCCACTTTGGGCAGAGCTTGGTAATTTCAAATCTTGGGAATGTATAGCAGCCTGTAAATCTCGATGACGCGCAGAAATTTATTACGACTCGTCCAGGAAGCCTTACAGGCGCATCGGCCCATGGATCGAGGATTGCCCTTGACCAAGGTCAAGGACAATTAGGTCCATGGATGCGACTGCAATGACTCCTGAAAGAATTGTAAAGTCTATTTTACAATACTTTCCAAGGTTCGTTCCTTACACGTTTTCTTATTGTGCCAGACTTTCCTCCCCCCGCGAAAGCCACGTGCAGGTTATTGATGAAATTTTAGGTCGTGGACATCTCACAACGACTTGCAGTCCTGTTTCTGATTGACTGAAAATCATCGGAACCCCAATAAGCATAACAGAGTACCCACTAAGCGTTTACTTTTCACTCACACAGTTTTATACAGAAAATTGATGGATGTAATGCGTGTATGCTTCAATTCTCTGCACTTTAATCTCGGAAGACTGTCATAAACAGTTTCGAGTGGGAATTCTCATCCAATTTGAAATAACGCACAGGTGAACATGAGAATATAGCAGCATAATTTCTTCATGATGTGGGACACGTTTGGAAGTGTTTAGCCAGGGACGTGTTATAGATGGACTACCAACGACGGGGCCCCCTTTGTACCATCTATGTTGCCGCTGCTCAAGTGATCGGGTGTTTGAGCGAGCACCTTCAGTGCTGAACAAACACAACTCCACGGTCCGCGCTAGCCGCTGGCAGTCTCGTGGGCCAGGTCACGCGATGAAAGGCGAGAATAATCGCGTCACCGACTAAAATGTGCAAAATTTTTCACCGTGTTCCACATTTTAAAGTCAAAATTTAGCGTTACGCCGGACTCAGCTACAAGAAATGAAACCACCATCATAATTCTACCGGCATACACTATCCATCTAAAACTACATTTTTTATTGCTAATTACGGCGTAAGGAGTTATTACGCACGCAAGTTGTCTAACTTTGCATCATTTTGGACAGAAAAAATGCAAAAACTAGCCCTTTTATCGGCCGATTTCAACGGAAAACACATCGATGGACTCGCACGGTTCTGATTCAAACGATGAGACTGGTTGCACATGCATAAAGCTCTCCGTTTTTGAACTTAGTACAATAGCACACCCGATGTAAGCCTGATGTATGTAACCCGATACAACCGAATGCGGAAACATAGATGGAACAACGAACGGACTGAGCAGGGGGGATTAACTTGAGCGGCGCCAGTGAACACGCTTTGTTGTCGTCGCGCCCAGTTGACCACTAAAGGGATTAGCGCTCCCGTTGGTAGTCCATCCAGGGACCTGTTATAGATGGACTACCAACGGGAGCGCTAATCCCTTTAGTGGTCAACTGGGCGCGACGACTACAAAGCGTGTTCACTAGCGCCGCTCAAGTTAATCCCCCCTGCTCAGTCCGTTTGTTGTTCCATCTATGTTTCCGCGTTCGGTTGTATCGGGTTACATACATCAGGCTTACATCGGGTGTGCTATTGTACCAAGTTCAAAAACAGAGAGTTTTATGCGTGCGCAACCAGTCTCATCGTTTGAATCAGAACCGTGCGAGTCCATCGATGTGTTTTTCGTTGAAATCGGCCGATAAAAGGGCTAGTTTTTGCATTTTTTCTGTCCAAAATGATGCAAAGTTAGACAACTTGCGTGCGTAATAACTCCTTACGCCGTAATCAGCAATAAAAAATGTAGTTTTAGATGAATAGTGTATGCCGGTAGGATCATGATGGTGGTTTCATTTCTTGTAGCTGAGTCCGGCGTAACGCTAAATTTTGACTTTAAAATGTGGAACACGGTGAAAAATTTTGCACACTTCAGTCGGTGACGCGATTATTCTCGCCTTTCATCGCGTGACCTGGCCCACGAGACTGCCAGCGGCCAGCGCGGACCGTGGTGTTGTGTTTGTTCAGCACTGAAGGTGCTCGCTCAAACACCCGATCACTTGAGCAGCGGCAACATAGATGGTACAAAGGGGGCCCCGCCGTTGGTAGTCCATCTATAACAGGTCCCTGGTCCATCTATAACACGTCCCTGGTTTACCTAATGCTTCAATAGTTGAAATCAAGGTGGTGTCAAAGCACAAGCAACTTATTACGTTTTGGGCTACCTGTACCGCACTGCTCTATCAACCTGTAACTCGAAAAGGGCTGAACAGGATCATCACGTGTCATATGTTGGGAAAAACACTACAACATGTTTCCTCAATGTTTTAGTTTTTCACGGACATGTCCATGGTGGCGCCCTCTGTGCAGACGGCGACCCTGCTTCACAACCGAAGTGTACCTGTGTACCTATACAGCTTCAGTCACCACACCCAATACACACAACCCCAATGGTGGCGGAGTTACCATGCTATCGAACTCAATTTCATATTTGGGTCACCCTTCACAGGAGAAAACGTTGACGAAGGCGGGTTTCAAAATTATACAGACCACGATCGAGAAATAAGTCGACGGATAATGAGGATCTGGTCGGATTTTGGAAAATTTAGGTACGTGAAGGTAGCTTTGATTATGAAGATGTTGCAATAAAAAAATTCTAATCAGACGCAAAAAATGGGTTCAGTTTCATTTTTAACGTAATTATTCACTTTACATTTTCAGAAGATTTGGCGAGCGTTTACAATAGGAAGCAACATGGGTCAGCTGATATGTGATTCATTGAACATGACGATTCTGTAGATATTTTTTACACAACTTGTATGTGAAACTAGATATCTTGCAAAGTAACTTCCTTAAGATGAATATCGACTGTGTAAGATTTAAGCATATATGATGGAGACAGATCAATGAAATAATTGCATGTTCTTACACTGGCAGCTAATGACTGCCCGTAACTACCTTAATGTATTGCAAGCTAGCTACACAAGAATTGGTACGGTCTAATGCGATGCAGTCAAAGCTGACAATAGCAACACACAGATATCCGACATATTCACTTAACGATACAAGTTTTTTTTGAGAGATACAAAGTCAAATTCTTCTAAGATTTTACTTATTTATCTGACACATTTAAAATTTTACACATTTTCAAGGGGCACGTGGTGTCATCAAAACGAAGGTTCACTGCATATTGGTAGCCATTTTCCATTTGCAATTGATTTCTGTCTATCCCCTGCTAGTTGGTGCTGTATTTCATTCCTGGCTTAGGAGTGTGTGCCATCATCTAATTTATCGGAATTATGTGATTTGAGCAAAATGTAAACCGAATGGATTCACAACAGTTTTGTTTTTCAGAAATCCATCTTTGCAAGGAGAGAAATACAAAGACAGTCATGTCACTTGGCGGCCATTTTCTCCAGACACCATGGATTATTTACATATATCAAGCAACGGCTCTTTCATGGAGTCACATCTTCGAGCAGACAAAATGGCGTTTTGGAATAAATTGGTGCCTAAAATCAAAGCACATACTTTGAAACGTACTGTGACGTATACTTATAGGACAGAAATGTGGGTTTTCTGTTCCCTTACTATCGCTCTGTCTATAGTAACAATTTGGCTTCTTGTGTATATCGCATATACAAAGAAACAAATCATTGACATTAAAAAACGATATAAAGATATAAAGCCAACAACAGTATGACGGCAATGCATGCTCTAGAAACACCACTTATTTTTATTGCTGCCTGATTGGACGAATGTACTGATGTAACAAAACGCTTGGTAAAGGGAGGCATATATTCTTTATTCGTCAACAGGGACGTTGCTACATGCTCATTGTACAGTTGGAATACGCAAACATCGAGAGACTTAGATATCAGCACAGATCGAATACTCCAAAATCACGCAGACTAAAGCATCAGTACAGCTCGAATACTCAACCATCGAAAGCTTAAACATCAGAACCACTCAAATATCCAAACATCGAAGACTTCAACATCAAAACCATATCTGTACATTCTCCATTTCCCAAGAAAAAGAAAATGGTCAGAAAGAGAAATTTCATGCATTGATTCATTCAATTCAATGCAATGTGGATATGGATGTGAAGCGGTGGTTGATAAATGCACTTAAATTTGGCACATTGCAAAACAAAAGAAGCATTAAAAATCATTATGGGCATTATCAAGTGTGCAACTAATACGTATGACATTAGTATTGATATATCTGGAAGAAGAAAACATAGAATTGTTAAAACAATTGGACTTGATCTACGATAAGCATACTTGGAAAATTAGACTGTTGGCCTGAGATTCACGATGCTGATTTTAGCATGCAGCATACAGCAATCCAAGTTGGGCTTGCAGGCATCCACAAACCGATAATTCAAGTTGGACTTGCATGCATCCAGGAACTGACAATTCCAGTTGGTCTTGAATGCATCCAGAAACCGGAACTCCACGTTTGGCGTACATGCATCCAAGAACCGGCAAGCCAAGTCGGAATTGCATGCATCCAGGAACCGGCAATTCACGTTGGACCTGCATGCATCCAGGAACCGGCAATCCAAGTTGGAATTGCATGCATCCAGGCACCGGCAATCCAATCTGGACCTTTGTACATGCAGAAACCGGCAATTCAAGTTAGACTTCCATGTATCCAGGAACCGGCTATCCAACTTGGATGTGCATGCAGCCAGGAACCGGCAATCGAAGTTGGACCTACATGTATACAGGAACCTGCAGCTTCTGTGCGTAGCATAAACCAGACAAAGCTTTAATCAATATATTTATGTTTCACATGGCATGCAGTTCTTGCACCAATACATGCTATCAATACTGCTGGGATTCCTCTCATGAGATACCGTTTTTTCCATCGCAACCTATTCCTGGTCCGAGTACGACTTAGGGTTGCGTTGGGGTACGCATTGCTCCCGACCCACGTCAAATATAGATTTTAACTTAGGCATGCCATCATGAGTGGTGCTACAAGTCTCAGCAAAAATGATTTCTAGTAACGAGAGATTTAAGTAAAAACGGTAAGGAGGACGACAATTTACATCCGGCCGACATGCGCGGGGAATGCATCTACATCCTTTGTATATAAGGCCCTTGTTGAAACCTTTCACTCGAAGTAATTTGGTAAATGTTAAATGATCGGATAACTGTACAACAACTAACAGCAGTGCAACCAATCCAACGCTATGCATGGAGAATGATAGCTTGTACTTGACCAATTGGAAGAGACCACCGAAGAACAAAAATGGACATCAGTGAACGATGATAAACATTTGTGAATATACCAAGAAAAGAACGCAGGACCTAAATTTTAAGGAAAACTCATTTTATGCAGATGTCCCGCTCCCAGGACTGCCAGCTGGATGCACAGAGGAGGCTTTCTTGGAAGCGGTCTACATTCTGCTGGGCGTATTCGTTGTGGCACTATTTAAGAGTGGCAATGCCATATGCTTAAATTTTCTTTACATCTGTGTTTTTCATCTGGGCATTGCAGTTTGTCTTATTGTCTTGGCAGATCCATTTTTCGATGTTATTCAGGTTATATACATTGGTCGTCGCTTGCATGCGTTTAACATCTAATTACCCACCTAGTTGTATCACCCCTTCATTAAAAAATAATCAGTTGGTAAGGTGGCCATATTTCACAGATGTACAATTTTTTTATTCACTGATAAATTTGTAAGATTACACACACACATTAAAAGGAAAGGACTCCCCCCCAGCTACCACGTGCTCTGTAGCACTGCTTTTACACACAGCTTTTTCCAACAGCTCCCAGAAGGATACAAAATACCTTATTTTGCTTACCACCGAATCTACATTTTATTTAATTAAATCAGTTTTGTGAAACGCCACTCACGAAAACTCCAGAAGGTGAACATTATGCAGGTACAACAGCTCCTAAAATCACTGATTACTTTTACAGCATCTCTCTCTCTCTCTCTCTCTCTCTCTCTCTCTCTCTCTCTCTCTCTCTCTCTCTCTCTCTCTCTCTCTCTCTCTCTCTCTCTCTCTCTCTCTCTCTCTCTCTCTCTCTCTCTCTCTCTCTCTCTCTCTCACTGTGCTAATTTCCAGATTAGAGATTTGCAGCTCCGTTTGTTTGAAACCACACAGCTTTATATTAAAAGTATGGCAAAAATGCTATCATAAAGTATGAGTGCATTTGTTGCAATTAACTGTGCAAGACGTAACAGGAAAAAATGAGTCTTCACAGTTGAACGTATATACTGCTCTGAGCTGGTAAAATATCTGTATAAAATATGACAGATCTTTAAAGTGTATATGACTTTTCTATCCGTGCCGCTTGGTGTGGCTCCGGCAGCGTGTTTCTTGTGATACATTGTGAGATGTTACTGTGTCGGTATTGTACTAGTTTACCATTAAGATATATGAAAAGTGTTCAATTATTTCATCGATATTCATTGGTGTGAAAACTTACTTGCAACAATGTGATGGACATATTTGGTGTATAATGTAAGATAATGTTTATCTTCATTTTGTAATTTGTCTGGACAGAAAAAAACAATGTTGCTTATTGTTCTACATTGTTACGAGGTCTTTATGGTGTAGAAACACTAGTGCAAAATGCCTTTTATTTAGTGTCTTAAGTTCCTTCGGCAATATATCGTTTATCATACTGGCTACAACCTTGTGATCTATGTCATATTAAAGTGTTCATAACATAAAATTTTGTGTTTTACCTTTTATCAGATATGCATAAACCAATATATCGAGGCAGTCTAAATTGATGTGCAACTATGTTTACCTTGAAAATATACCTTAAAATATATATGTTACTTAGAAAGATTTGAACTTTGTGTAAGTTATTAAAAGTCAGGGGAACGACTAGTTCACTTCAATTGTACATATAATCTACACCTGTAAAACATGATTATGTTTATGACCATGGGGTGTTCATGTTAACAGTAAGTAGTGTCTTGCCATGATGTTCTCATTCAACCAACTGTATATATGTCATAGTGTTCACATATTCGTATTCATATTTATACGTCCATACATATTATTATAATGTTGAATGGGTTACTCAGTAGGAATAACTGTACACACATGTACTATACAGTTCATATGAATATATAATTTATAAATACCTTTGACCTATTGCATATACATACATACTGCAAAAACATTATGTATATGCAATACGTATATGCATACTATTATCTAAAACATTCACATTGTATATATTCTTCATAGATTTCAGGACAAATTCTTACTTATGTATATTGATACATCTCTGTGATTAATAAAGATTATTTCATTATACAAGAGAAATTGGCTTATTCTTTTATCCGAAATAGCATTTTTGGGCAAAAGTTTTGCTTCTTTGTAATAAACAATTGAAAGCCCCCCCCCCAAGCAAAAATTGTGTGTAACTTATTACAATCTGAAGTAAACTCCTACCAGTCGTATGGTTTAAGACAAACAGTAAGCTGCCTCTTGAACAAGGCTAGTAATAATGTCCTGTGATTTCCTTCTAAACTCCATAAAGCTGTTTAGTGTGATAATGAAAGCTCAGAAAAATCTTTCTATCAGCTGCTTTGCGATGTATGAGTATGTCTAGATTCAGTCAGCAGCAACATTATACAAAATTTGTTTCTTAACTTACTGATTAAAAGAAAACGGTTCTGCATACTGACATACCAAATCGAGACCCACTCTCTGGTTCTGTCTAATTTTGTGTGGCAGTTTGATGGTGAAAGAAAAGGACACAACTAGGCACGTTACCATTTACCTCTATGCCATCATGCATATTGTTCAGAGCTATGTTTGTAACAAGAACCAATCTCTCAAAAATCTGATGGCATTACGCACACCTCCATATCTACATCACATTACAGGGTTTATTTTACTCGACTAAGACAATGATAGAGACTTCACTACTTGACTAGGTGCCATTACAAGCACATTCATGGATTCAGGATTATCCTAGACTGAAACTGTTTTGTCTAGTTCAAGGGCAATTTAATGTACACGGCTGCAACTGTAACGACTCCTGGATGAGTGATAAAGTCTATTCTGTTATGTCTGAAGTTAATTTGCATACAATTTTACTTACCACGGCAATTTTTCTTTATCTGCAAAAGCATGGAGAGGCATACACTGTTCAGACAGACCTGGGCAGGCATACACTGTTCAGAAGAACAGACACAGGCAGGCACACATTGTTCAGAAACACACGGGCAGGTATACACTGTTCAGACACACACGGAAATGCATACTCTGTTCAGACACACAGGGGTAGGCATACACTTTTCAGACAGATAAGGGCAGGCGCATACTAATCAGCTGGGTTAGTGATGAAATTTCAGGACACATCAGACCTGCAGGCCTGGTCTATGATTGGCTGAAGGCCTTGTCAACAATAAACATAATCGAGTGCATAAGTAATGATGTCTCTCATAGATGATATGAAGCAAAACTTGTTCATTTGTACCAGCACAACTGTTTTACAATCCACATTACCATATAGCTGTTATTTCTGGTGACCATTGCTTTGGACAGCTATTATAACATTCTTGTCTCATACTTTCAGTTATGAAACAAATGACCATGGTTGGTAAAGGCTTTGACAGGTTGTCCAAGTATCACTAGATACCCTACCTCACACAGCTGCTGTAGTCATAGTTGTCCAACCTTCATCACTACAGGCTCATACATATTCCATGAATGATAACAGGAAATACCAAATCGTGAAGTAAAGTCTTGACTTTTTTCCTTTACACTTCTTCATTAACATTTGCAGACAATAACCATACCCATTAAGTGCAAGATACTTAATTCAAATGTTAGAAAATTGTTCGCATTTCCAGTGTACAGCTGTGTGGAGAACAAAAGGCCTGGTGTTATGCATGTGGCAGGAACAATTGTCACAATTAAATGTTTCTCTATAATTACAATTATCATACAGTTTGGCCGAACAGCTAGTTAACATAACAATGTTTCACTAGAGTTTGAGCAAGTTTCCTGTAATGGCCTCTTGGGGAACAGTTTCAGATCCTTGATTTATCTCTGCTGTGCTAACAACATCAGGACTACTGTCTTCGGTAAAATCATTTTACATGTAGATGATTGTGCATTTCCTGTCGAAAGCAAGGATCCGAACATAATGGCAACAATAGCGGTTTTGATTGGAAAGTTGCAATTAATGGCTCACAAATAACGAGTTTTTTCACCTATTTAGGCAAACCCACATTTATTCTCTTTAGATTAAAACAAAAACGGGGGGGGGGGGGGGGGGGGGCAGTGGTGTCTCAAAAGCACAACAAGGGTTGACACCTTTGTATTTCCAAAAGCTTACAACATATTGTAAAATTTTCACTTGTTTGAAACATCACCAAAATAGTTTAAAAAAAACAGAGAGAGAGAGGGAGAAAATGCCACTATTGGCACAACATTTGGGCAATTGTGTTAGGTCTATGATACCATATCGTTTTACCACTCTTTTGGGATAATGTGAAGTATGTTTCCATTGATCCACACGTCGGGGCATGTTGGCAAAGTATTTATCACATTTCATGTTAACCTGATGGAAGCATTCTTTCTTTTTTGTTAGCAGGGGTATATGAAATTATACAGAGGTAATGCTATATTGCACAAGAAAGAAGAATGTGAGTAATGAATAAACAGACATCTGGTACACAAGATGCGAGCAGTTATGACGCTACCACAGGATGCTTTGGTATTTCATATGTGTGCACGTGTGAAGTAAACATGTTTTTATGGTTGATTTCAAGGTAAAGCCAAAATTGACTATGTAGAATGGGCAACTCAGTTTTTTTTTCTTCTAGCCAAAAGGTGTTAGAGGAAACAGATATTCATTTCAGACTTGTTGCACAACAGGAGCTTGGAAATGTAAAGTTTAGCAAATGACTATTAGTTAGACAGAAACCATGTTATACTGAGTTGAAGTGAAGTATAAAATCTACATCTGGAAATTGCCAATAGAAGTAGCACAAGTATAGTATGGTGTACAGAATTTCCCACCCTTACATATGCTGACACACTAATGTGTGTAATGTGTGTAGGAAATAGTAGTGTGAGACCATTACGTGTCAATATCATAGTCGAAAATCAGCCCAAGTTAAAAACTGTCCAAATTTTGAAAAGTCGATCAACATGAACATAACCATATATAACAGCGAGACTTAAATGTCTACCAAGCAATACCTTATTCATTGAATATCTAAAGAGAATAAGGTGTCATATTAACAACATAAAAAGAATGACTGTCATGAAAAATAGAAGCGCACAACAGTTTTCATCACTGTTAGAAGAACTGCAACGAAAACCCGAGCCTGCAATAACCATCCATGGTAAAAACCTGTCAGTCATCAAACAAGCAAAGTCGAAATCTAGAAGTTCAAGGACGACATACCAACAACTTTATGCTATTTTTATGTGTCAGTGAATGATCATGAACTGCAGCATAAAGGAAAACATCTTTCTTCTGACTTAAGACAGATACCAACAAAAGTTAGTTGTGATTCCTATTAATTTAATGCTTGGAACATTCCCATAAAGGGTTTATACATAAAACTGAATTCGGAAGGGAACTGCGATCATATGGTATATAAGGCAGAAAACATTGTAATTGTCTCTGTTAGCTGGTGATGGCTCTTAAACTGAGATGCAATACGAAACAAAAGAAACATCATGATCTTGGAAACATGGATCATGATCTTTTAAAAAGACAGTCTATATTTTTTCAGAAGGGTCTGTATGAATGAAGCCTTTATAACACCCATGCATAAGGTACCCCCCCCCCGCAATAAAAGGGGATATTATGTGGATATATAAGAGTTAGATGTGGATGTACATCGATGATTTGGTTATCAATGACAAAACTTCACATGCAAAACCTTTAGACGAAGTTGAAAGACTGAGAAAAGCTGGATGGAAAGTGAAGCCATCACAGTATAATTTTGGTTCACTAAAGAGTAATCTTTTTCACACAGTAATCCACAAAATGTGGAATCCATGGTGAACCCGTCACCAGCTATAAAGGAAGCTATTTCATTTCTACCCGTGTAATGACTGCTAACAGACTATACCTTCATGTGCGGAATTTAATTTTGTAGCTAGTGACAAGTAAGAATTAATCTTTCGTTTGAAGAAATGGCCAGTAACACAATTTCAAAGTTCAACAAGTCCACAGACCTGACAACCTGTACAAGCATGGTAGTTGATATGCAGGCTGGGGTATGTTAGTGTAGAACAATCAAAATGACCTATGCAGCGCTATGCTTTGTGTCAAAGCATAGACCATATTTTTGGTAGGGAGGAGTCAGAGAGCACACTAACAACTGAAATATTTGTTAACAAAAGAAATTAGAAATACCTAAAGCAGACACGACAAAAATAATTAAGAAATTCTTCGAAAATGTAGGGCACATGGCATTGTATGAAAACTGTGCTGTGTCGCAAGAGTCCACATTTGCCCGGCATGCAAAAGGCCAAAGTTGACAGGATAACAAAGTGCCCAACATGTTGATTCATGTCCCAAGACCAGACAAAACCAGAATGCTTTAAATACAAGTTGTAGTTTTTTCCATGCAATTTGTTGCAGTAGAGCTGCTTGAACAATTTCCAATGATTGGGAAAGAAAAAGAGTATTGTGTTATTGTTCTTGACCAGAAGTTGTAGACAGAATGCTACCCTTGGTCATAAAAGTCATTACAGGGTGAAGAAAATACTTATTTTTATCTAATGGAGTTCCAGGGGCCATAATAACACATCAGAGTGAAGAATTCAATTCAGATGCTTCAGAGAAAAAATGTCAGGGTTCGGTTTTGCCCACAGATGATCAATGAGATATAACCCCCGATCAAATGGATGACAAAATGAAAAATTCAGTCGTACTTTGAAGGAAATGATTGCCTGGCTAATCAACAATTAAACAAGAAAATGCTGAGCACTGGAAGTGTGCTTCAGCTTTATGAAGCAGGTTATCATATGCTTTATCAAATCCGTAAGGCCAAGAACAAGTAAGACAGTTTATGAGCATCTAATATAAACAGAATTTATGAAAACAAATGTGTAATGCATTATGGTGAGGGAAACGGCAATCGTCAAGGCCGAGGTAAGGTTAACAGTTAAAATCCACAGTATCATGTAAAATGAATGCATGGACCAGCATGCGGGATATATTATCAACAAACTGAAATACAAGACAACCAATAGGAAAACAACTTGAAACTATTTGATCCAAATACAACATAGGATTATATCAGACCAATATTTTAGAACTCTAGAAAGACCAGTATTCTCGAACCGTCTGCACACATTACATTGAAAAAAATGTGACCAGGTTGCTGGGCATCCTGACACAGAAGGACATGGAAGAAGAACAACTTGAACTAGTAGCTTTATGAGAAGTTAGTCACTCTGTGACTTCAAATGCACTGCCAGCATAGACTAGTCCCTTAAGACCATCCCCGAATATCAGGGAGGTTTGACATCTGTCAAATATAAGGTACAGATATAAGGGTAGCTGGTAAATATTCTAACAATACAGGTGTGTCCATCTGTTTTTCTCCTTTTTGCAAGGGATATTAATTAATCATGATGTTTGGCAACATGGCGCCATGTAGGCATGTAGTACAATCACGCTTCACACTGCATTGTGTAAAGTCCCTTTCTTCAATGCATCCCATGACTGCGGCAGTGATGGATAAATTGTGGCTGGATGCTGATTGCCTTAACAGTGATTCTTTTGATTTTAACACTTTTATCACCAATATATATATATATATATATATATATATATATATATATATATATATATATATATATATATATATATATATATATATATATATATAAAATATATATAGTATCATGGAAAACGTATTATTAACTGGACCTAAAAAAGTCTACCTTAACTTTCCCCTTTCAGGCTCATTAACGCTACAAAATCAGTGCAACAGTTTACAGTTTATGTCCTCTTGATTCCACAAATTATACTACAATGTCAATTTGATAGTTTCAGAGGTATGCCCTCTCTAGGCCCAAAACTACACTAAATAAGCATGCTGTGTCACGAAGGGACAAAGATGTACCCAGTTTGTCGCTCCTCGATCGCCACATATCATACATAGTGAAACGTCAAACTCAAGAACCCAAGTCACTCTTTTGGCACTGCTAGCAACAGGCAGAGTTAGGTCAAAGGTTAGCTTATGCAGGAAGTTATCTCTTACCATTCAACTTTTCAAGTTACCAAATTTACCAGCTCAAACCTCATTCAGATTTCAATTTTACAATTACACAATTAGGGTGTACCAATAGTAATCTCTCTGTCTCTCCGTCCATCGTTCCTTCCATTTAATAACTAAAGGTTCCACCATTAGAGTGTGTAACAGTCTTCTTTCTTTCTCCTTTCTTAGTTTCTTCTTTCCCTTTTGGTTCTTTTTTCTTGCTGCCTCCCTTTCTCTCGGGACAGTGCAATTTCTCCTTTCATTATATGTGTGCCCAGTCATTTCACCTGCATATTATTCTGAAGATAAAACTGCCATCAGAATTGGTGGTTGCCACACACCTAATAGACAACATTGTACTCTTTGCGAGCGTTAATTAGAAATAAATTGTAAAGGAAACCGACCTTATGCCATGATATCTCCTCCAGTGATTCTAAATGGATAATAGATTATGTGATCTGGTCTTAAGACAATCCATCTTTTCTCCAATGACCTTCCTTGACCTCATTTTTTAATCTTTTTTTATGCAGGCGAGCCAATGTCTCTTCCTGTTTCCTGCAGCGCATTGTTTGCAGTAAGTTAGACGTCTTTTGATTTAAGCGCGATATTGTCTTGTCCTATTCTTCCTTTCACATCTCTCCATATCAGTTCAATGGAATGTACCTGACATTGTGATACAGTGGCAGTGTTAAGGCCACATGTCCATGCTGTCTTAATAACTCATCGCTACTCAACTTGGGTATGTGCGTGGTTTGTTCTGCTTTATAAATTCATATAATTTCACTTTTGTCATTTTGTCATCATAGTCTAGATTATATTTGAAAGGCAAGTCCTGCATTTCACCTTTTCTGTTCCCAGATCTTGCGGATTAACTGCCTTCAACCTTGACATTATGGTGACGTCCATTATCTAAAACCGCTTAATGTTCACGAAGCAAAGTTTGAATAAGTTTGTTCCTGGTCCAGTCCATAAACACTGTCGAATCCATTTCTTTGTGGTAGTCTCACCCATCAGCGGATAAAGCTTTAAAAACAAGGGCAGAGCTAGGTAAATTCCCACTTCCCCTCCTCCATGAAAGATTATTAATCTTTCTCGTCTCCCATTTGGGTATTTTTCTCCCTTCTGCAACAGAATTATAGGGTAGCCACTGATGCGGAACCTTGCAATTAGCATTTACCCATGTCTCCATCAAATAATTTACCGAGTAGCCACTTGTCCTCTTCTCTCGAATTGTTCCCAAACACTGAGATCTCTCTGCCACAAGATCTTTTTTGCGTAAATCCACCCTGCTGAAAACTCGCTATTTTCTGAACATGTACCAAAATTTATGCAGTAATTTCAAAAGTCTATATTTCGCTACAGGTAAATGATTCTAGGACTCTTCTTCAACCTACATGTGGAGAGAAATTCTTTATATATATATATATATATATATATATATATATATATATATATATATATATATATATATATATATATATATATATATAATGTTGTATAGTAGTCTTATCAATATGCTGCTCAAATTTGGCCAGTTATTCTTTGAGAACGCTGGAGCTGAACCCGTTTTCGCCTTTTTCTGCATTCAGAATCCTGTGCAAGTACAATTAGCTGATTCCACGAGCACGAGTCGTCCTTTTTAGTGGGTGTGTCAAATGCAAAGAAAGGTGCAGCTTGTTTTCCCTTAAATTGAAAATATTTGAGAATCAAAATTGTCTTTTGTCTTCGTCTGATAATTCTATGGTTCTTCCTCTGTTTCAGCTGTTTTTACCTCTGCCGTACATTCTGGACACACACGTCACACCGTACTGTGAATGGTGCTACATCATGGGAATTGAATGTTTTCCAACCAATTACTCTAAGATGTTAAATAGTGGGGGAGTGATGACAGACCAAGCACACGGGATTGTGTGTTTTGGGCTATTGGATCATTTACTTCCTCAACCCCCCAGTCAGGTTAGTCAACATAGTCACCCCCTGTATTTTAACCAATTGGAATACTGAGAATATATCATAAAAAAACACAATTTGATCAGCTACCTGATTTCTGTGGAAGGAATTGTACAACCATATTCAATAATATACCCAAAAGAAAAAAATGACATTGAACACGCAGAATATTTTACAACTGTTTTTTCTAGGTTTCAAAAGGTGATCACCCGCACTATAGCTTTTTTTTACTGATCCCTCCCCCCATTTTGTTATATTGAATATCTTTATGTCAACACTTTTGGTTTTATGACCAAATATAACTCATGCGTATTTGATTTTCAACTAGTTGGTTATTCATTTGTGATACAGCTAGGTGATTTGCAAGTTGTCCCTAAGCTTCTTCCAGACAAATTTTTAAAAGATTGAGTAAGGCAAACTTGGATAAAGGGCACTTGTTGCAATGTTGTAGAGCATTGACTCCACTGCACATCGTCTGATCAAAATTTTCTGGAAGAAAAGACTGCAGTTTTGTGGCGTGCTGTTTCTCTCTTTCTGAGTCAAAGCCAGGAGCATGATGCAAATTTACTTGCAGTTCATAGCTAGGAACCCACCTTACAAAAACATTATATCATCATTACCTTAAGATTTATTGGCATTGAACTGTAGATATGGATTTTCACCTGTCAGTAAATGATACAAAATATAGAATAGTCTTGTCCTTTAAATATGTCCCAAGGTAGGAGCACGGTACTACAGATCAAGCGACAAATGCGGGCATCGACTGTGTCAGTATAAATGCACAACAGCTATGTTCTGCTGCTAAAATTCCCTTGATATCGCTCATTTTCTCATATTACTAGAGGTAATGCCATGATTCTCAATAGGAAGTGCTAACTAGTATGACTGTATGCAGCTTTAAGCCAGTGAGATGCAGGGATACCTGAGCATGACGATTTTAATCTGAGCATGATGTTCTTAATTTGACTTTGTCCGCAACTTTGA
>OZ026620.1:74955599-74978599 GCA_964020975.1 Hermodice carunculata | reverse complement strand
CAAAACTTTCCTTGCAACTGTTATATGATTTGAGCCAACAGACTTTCAGAGCGTATAGGTCTTTTAGTGTCGTACTTTTCATTATGTAAACATGTGATACTACATGTGATGAAATTGTACGGCAAGGCAAATACCACATATCCTTTTGCCATGACGTCAGACAGATAAATGAAGCTTGTAACACGTGTTTCCGAGTTTGCAAGACAAACATCGGCTTAACTTTATAAATCGACGTTATTTTTCCGTTGACCTTGCTATTATGTTGTGCGAAAGAGACGACCAGTTGACGTGGCACCAGATTTTGAAAGTTATCAACTTAAATTTTGGAAAAAAGATCTTTACGCTTATATGAAAATGCATTATAATAGTATTATTGTGTCGACTAAGCCTTCTGCAGTATGGGTAGCTGAAACAAATGTAAGCAGACTCACAGTGAACACTTACTGTAGATTTAATTACTTTCGCTGTATTTTTATTGGCACTAATTTTGCTGGTGGCAAAAAATCGCAAAAAAAATGAATACACAAATATATTTTGAATAGGTTAATGTGTTAAAAAATGGCGAAATTTAAAATATCAGTTGAATGCTCGAAATGCAAAAACCCGTGAAAAATTTATAAAAGCGGAAAAAATGCATTCAGAGTAATTTTGAAACAGAAACGTCACATCATAAAGGATGAAAAACAGTGAACTCTTTGGTCCCAGGCATATGTAAAAAGTAAAATCGACGGCGATAATGATACTTATTTTGTTCGGAAATTTTGTTCCAAGATGCCTTATATTTTGGCTGCCTGAGCGTCCTTACAGAGATAGTACTTAATTGCGAAAATACTTTGTTTTCAGCATGCTATAGTTTCTTTTCAAATAAAGCTAGCTCAGTCAGGTTTCCTGCATTTCGTTGGTCGCCATATAGGTCCACTGTCTACCACCCAGGTGAGAGAGAGGTGAGAATTATATGCCCGAGAAAGACAATGATGTGACCCTGGCCAGAGTACAATCCATACACATGTATAAAGCTGACATCCAGGTGTTGTTTTAAATTCTACTTATTACCAATCTATGCGCTAAGAGTTATATACAACAAATTTATTCGTTTTTTGTGACATTTTTACTTGTTAAATGCTGTTTACTAAATTTTAAATATTATTTTTATATGAAAATGCTGAATATCCTGACTGAGAAATGCTAATTCGAAAAATAGGATTTATAACTGTTGTCAGCTAAACGTACACAGGGCCCACATTGGTGCCAGTCCAGCTCGTGGCGCCATCGCGTGATGACAGGTGAAATACCTTGCTCTCTGATGTCAAAGGGAAGTGTTTAGGTTTTACTTGTTCCCTAGTTGTCCATAAGGTCCGTTTCTTTCCTGTTTCTTGTTCAGCAATTAGCAAATTTAATCAAACAGTGAACGCTCGACTTTGGCAATTTACAGAACACGACAGGTTGCAGAATGTTTCATGGCTCTTTTGACTTTGGTGTTAAATATCTGTGTACCTTTCTGACAAGTTGTCAAGCAGTGGAACTGACACGTCGGAAATTGTGTTGTCTCCGCCTCCCTGAGCTTTACTGTATGGAACAATGGCCCTCCTGATCTCAATGGCCAATTACAGCAGAATTTAACGTCATGTTATTCAGTCACAAAGTTTGTATTATCCCAAGTACGTTGCCACACATTGCCTCAAGGGACGCGCATGCAAGAGAGGATTTGGGCACATTTAATCTAAATAATCAGCAGTTCAAAGGGCAACAGTTTTAAATATACGCTTCTCGCTATTGCTGAAATGTTAGATTTAAACGTACTTTTGCGCCCTATTTGAGCATAACTAGAGTGAGAGCTCTGGAGAAGTCTTACAAAATAACAGACACACGGGGCACAGGGTGCTACCCATTGAAGAAATTAAGCTCTGTGGGACGTGTTCCAGATCAACTTCAAAGCAATTGACCCCCGAGATTCGGACAAGACGACTCTTTTTGAACTTTTGCGAAAAAAACTCATTATAAACTCCGCATAACTGAACTGGAGTGAAAGTTTTGAATAACGGTAAAAAATTCCGAAACCGCTAGTAGATTCTTAAATAAAATTAATATCCGCGTCAATTGCGAAACAAATTAGTCTTGCCTTCAGAAGTGTTCCAATACCATTTCAAAGCAATTGGTTGTGCTGTTGCGGAGCACAATATTTCTAAGATTCGGAAAAATGACCCCAAAATAAGACAAATTACTAGAAATCAGATATTTAAACAAACTTTTTAAAGGTCCGCAGAAGTTGAAAATGTCAAACTGACGATGCACACACAGATGAACAATGACAGAGGAAGGACCACAAGATATACCCAGCTGATTCTCGAGTCAGCTCAGCTGAAAAATCATAAAATTTTATTGAAGTCTACTGCCGTTTTGTTTCTAGGAGATATATCAGGTATAAGATATCAGCATGCCACATTTGATGACATATTAAAATAAAGAAAGAAAGATGCTTTTTTGAAGCAAAGACGAATTTAGCCAGCTTGAACTATAACGGCCTAAACTATATAACAAAAGCATTTGGTATAAATGAGTTAAAAGTTGGCCATGTTCCCTCTTCTGTGCGCATTAAATGCGGAGAAAAATATAAAAACGGTATAGGACACAAGAAACACAGTCAAGCAGTTTATTTCATGATAAAATATAAAACATTTGGTAAAGTGCCTGGGAGTGACAGTTTCTTTCTTTTTTTTTCTTTTAATTTTCTCAAAGCAGCCAAATTGGCTTCGGCCATTTTTGCCGTTGGGGCGATCATTTCTTATGACACAATATGAATTCAAATGTAAAATATACGTTTTGGTTCCAGCAGACCCAAGTCATCTTTGAAAGACGAAGCCAACAGGTAATATGATGTATGTAATTTATTTGTCAGATGCCATTCGAGTGATTATCGTGATATATATGAGAAAGGTTATGATTTATACATGTACAAATACACATAGAATCTTCGTAATAATGTAAATGTAACTCCAAATTTAAATGTGCAGAGTTGATACTTATATTTTCCAAAACAACCCTGCTAATGGCGACAATGTAAGTGCAGAAAACGGCATTTTCTGCAGTGTCTGGTTTGTGAGCAAGTCACACACTGAAATGAAAATCGAGCTGTCCCATGTAAATGGCACATTGACCTTCAAAAATATGTTCATTCTGTTTATTGGCAAGTGGAACAATCAGCGATAATTTATATCAATTTATTTCTTTTCAAAAGTATTTATTTTGGGTGAGCCTTTTCAGGATAGAATTCGGCTTTGCCAAGGCCCCAGGAAAGATCAAGACGCAAAAGTAATACCCACAACAACACAGAATGAATCTGGCAAGCGTATAAATGGAAACTGTTGATACATCTAAGAGTAAAATGCATTTGTTTATAATTAACGAAATGAAGACTTTCACTTCAGACACATATTTTATCTAAAAAAGTAACGCTTATATAACCATTGTCAAGAGTACTGTGGACTCTGCTTGTTTAACATGCTGAGATTAATTCTTTCAAAGTTCAGCATCATGATATGAAAATGAATTTTAGAAAATATTTTTGGTGACGATGTGGAAACAAAATATCTGTTTCCATAAGCTGTCACTGTGTACACAAGATCTGAAAGTGAGATTATCTTGAAGATAGGTTTGTGTAACTCATCTAAAATATTTGAATACCAATTATTTACTGCCGAGTAAAAAGTTTGATGTTCTCCCAATATGTGTCACCGTAACGAAAACCTGTACCCGTAAAATCGCGGTAATCGAAATGTTCAGTGAACTTTCTTGTAGAGCTGTGGCATTGGTTTGTGCTGCTTATGTCCTGGTTTCAAATACATTGGACAAGGTGCCAATACGGGGCATCAGTAATTATACAGTGTTGAACACCACTTCCATAAGTTAAGACTGCTGCTTGTAACATAAAATAATGATCTTCTTAAGACTGCCACCCATGGGAAAATCTTTTGCACAGAAACTCTACAGGATTCTTCTACGACAAATTTTCTTTTTTTTCTCCGAAGGACCTACAATTTAAGTTAAGGTGGAACCGGGCTACGTGATTTCACTGGTAGACCAAGTATCTCATATCTAGGCATTTCTAACATAATAAACCTACATACTCAATTAGCCGCAATACCTTGCAGGAACTGTATGTTCTAACGATGGAAACCAAATGCAAAATTGTTGGCCACCACTTTGTGTAAAATGTATTTTCGTGAAGATGTAGGAACACCCTGAAAAATTATTTCAGTTTAAATAACCAATGCTACGTTATGATGGTCTCAATATACGTATCTGAAATAAAACTTCTCGGAGATTTTGCACAAAAGTATCGTTTTTTTCCCACAAAGAAGATACAAAAATGGGAAAATGTCTGTTTTTTGAAGATGACCAACTTTGCACAATCCTTCAATTCTCAGACTCATTTGAAAAAGAGCAGACCATTCCTTAGACAAACCCTGACACGTTGTTGCTTTAGGTTTGAGTAAACCACTTTTTATTCAGTTAAAAACGGAATTAGTTTTAGCGAAATATCCATGTGAAATTGTCACTTCGGTGCAAATACCTCTTGTCAATTACGCTCGAAATGCTATGCGGTCCAATGACTACCATGTAAACATTAAGAGTATTTTGTTCATTTTTCCAGATTGTACTGGGGGATAGAACTTAAAAAGTTTGATCTGTGTCAAGCAGCATATACGCCTGCCAAAATAAACCAAAATCTCGTTGAAGAAAAAAAAAGTTAAAAAGGGTAGGAGTTAAATTACCTTAAATGTTGCTTTTTGATAGTGTACGGGGTTTGCACGACAAAAATGTCACAACATATTGCTATTGATAGGCTTAATGAAAATACCTCCATGACTGAAGCAGATGAAGAAAATAGTTTTATCTGGGGTCATCGGAACATATCTTGCTGTGCAGTGTACATTGACGAGCTACAGCGCTAATTACAATTGTAATTAATGTATACATATATGATTGCATTACTAGTGTCCTACCGTATTCTACTGTACTCCAATGACAACTTATTGGAACTGACATTGATTCGCACTCAGAATGACAATGTTCAGTGTTCTACATAACGCATACCGTATCACCGATGACCCAGTTAATGCTTTGTGCAATATGTCCAAACATTTGGCACATTTAAGAAAATAACAGCTCAACAAAGTTTTTATGTATATATTTTTAAAGCAACAGCAAAATAATACATGGCGGTAAATTTGTAATATTAGTTTATGTGTTTTAATTTATTATTGCTCGGCATATAATCCAGGAAGTATGTAATTGTAGATGCAGGTTTGTAAAAGAAAGCTTAAAATCCGCTATCCCACCATGGCACCGAATTACTCAAATTGAAACTTAAGTAAAATAAATTCACTTGACAGTGGTTCTGAGGAAAGATGACGTGTGTGCATGTAAAGAATGATGTATGGTACAATATATTTTGTCTATGTTTCTCCAAAACAACAAAACCTACTTTTCTTGATAAAATGATAACGTACTATATTTCATAGTAATTGCGCTTTAAGCGCTAACGGTGGTCCATCCGATACAAGGAATGTAACTGATCCATATGTTCTTTTTTAACAATTAAACTTTCAGTATATTCCATAATAGTGTTAAAAATGTACAATCTACTTTACATCCGTATATAGACCCCCACGCCGGGTCCAGTAAACAAAACACACACAAAACGTTGGCACAGTTGATCGGTAAACTATCTTTCTATGCTGATTTGCATTCTACATATCATTAACATCAGTACGCTGGAAAGGGAGAGTCTCCCTTTCATTCACATGTGTATATTCATTCCAGTAGCGTAGCACAAATACCCCCCACCCCCACCCCCACCCCCACCCCCAAAAACAAATAAATGTGGCCGCTTAAGATCAAGTTATGCCTGGTGGAATGAACACGCTATTTACAGAACCAAGTAGACTCTTTAATATAAAATATGATGATGTATAATGTGGGAAAATATTTTGCACATGTTAAATACCTGACAGTTGTTGGCAAGTCTCATGTTTTGTTTCTTTTATTGGCATGAACTAAACGTTAATGAGCAGAATTGGGTTCAAATCACTGATGGAATCCCGACCTCGTCATAGTTGTCCTATTCCCGCACAGGATAAGTCCATATTCTCAAGGATCCGAAAATCTATTTTTAATTGAATGGTACCTCAGTGTCTTATTTCAAATAGGCAAAGCTGGTGACACATTTTCGAAAAAGATTGTTAGTTTCACTGTGATAACAGAAAGAAAAATGGCAGAACTAGTCTCTTCGACATATTTTGATATCTTCAAATTGTTTACCCCTATCCACAATGTACATCGATTGCAAAATACATTTGACTCTGAAGAATGTGAACGGCTCTTTGAATGCTATCTGCGCCATGCTCATTCATTCGCTGCTCATTGTGCTTGTTTCGCTTCTTTTCTGATTTCTGTTAGCAACAGACTCATTGAAAGTATAAAATCTCTAACTACAGACGCTGGTGGCAGGTACACAATTGGCGTTCGGCATTATTAACTCTTTCATTGCAATCGCAACGTAAGTCGAACTACTTTAAGCGAACTGCCCTGACATCCAATAAGGTAACTAGATTCATGTGCCTTGAAAAAAAAAAGAAAAGATCTTTCATTCAGGTACCAGCAGGCCTGCTGTTACTGAGAACACAATCCAACAGAGAATCGAGGAAAGCTGTTAAGTCGGTCAAAAACGTGACACTGGAAGAGTTAACTGAGCCCCTCTTTCCTTCGGGTAGAAACTTACGCACTAGTTTCTGTATATATACAATCCATGGATGCCAGATGGCGTCACCTTTAAACTATTGGCCATGCGTTTTGTCACATGGTCTGCTACAGTTTAACGAGTCGCATGTTGTACTTTTTAGCATAACATCTTCATCCAATAGAAGCAAGTGAGCTTCTACGTTTTACCCTGAGACAACAGAAGCTTAAGGCAATTCAAGATCAATGATACAACAGATGAAACTTTGAAAACACTGCGGTTTTTTTTTATAAAAATGATCACGAAGCATCCAATTTAGACTCAATAGCGTCATATTTTCTCTTGATATTAAAAAAAAGCTTTGCTAGCATGGAAAATAGCATAAATGTATTCTATGAAGATATATATAATTGTCAAATATGAGTCATAATATTGCATCTTGGCATTGTGTAAAAATCAACTTAATGTCAGACCGGACCATACCCCCCCTCCCCAACTCGTGATACGTATGCTCCTGTTTTTAATATTACATTTGATAAAACGGGTTGACGAGCAGGTAAAAAACGCAGCATCCTCTTGGGCCCATTTTAATGCATGTCCGAGCTAAATGATGAATGGTCCCTTGTACAAGTCACGAGGGTCACTGTATCCACCCATGGTAATCATGGCCGACATGCTGGTAGAATAAATTTAGCCCTGGACCCCTTGTCAGCTATACGTTTGTCACAGGTTATGTTTCTAAAAATTACGCAAAGGCAAAGACGTCAATGGAAATCTTAAGGGGAAGAAACCACAGACGACTGGGTGTAGTATGCACTATGATAGTTTTGTGATAGTTTCCATGCATGAAAGGAGACGCCACCAACATTATTGATAATTATTGTTTTCCTTTCCTTTTCAGTAATTTATGAGAGGAGAGCCATTTCAGACAGTATTAAATTTGACAATCATAGGATGTAAATCAATGAATAAACAAAACATGTGCATGATAATCGCAAACTTTTTTCAGAGTTGTTAACCGAAAAAGATCACCTGAGTTCAAAATGGCGGAAACTGTTTTAAAGTTAATTCTAATTTTGAATAGAACATAAACAAATTGATAGAAACTTTATTTCATTTACGTTACATGTGTTCTTTCGTTTTCTCATGAAAGCTAGCGCCCAAAAATGACCTAAAATATATGATTCTGGCATATGAAGGGCAGATCAATCACATGTTGATGTTCTTTTATTTATAATCATTTTAACACTATAAAAACGGTTTTTCTATAAAATTAGATAATACAAAAATTCGTCGTCATCTTTTCATCATGCATTGAAACCTACACGCCATAATGATGATGGTGAGGGTAAGTATAAAAGTCAGCGTAATAAATGTATATGAGAGGAACATATATTGAATAATATCCGGTTTTTGTTTCCGTAGAGCTTTTCTTGGACCTATAAGTTCCTTCACCAATTTAGGTATAAGTCTATTCCATAATGCCATTCTCTCAACCTTAAAGTCACGTCTCATTTCAGTGACATTTGTGTGAATATAAAGATAGTTGAGCTTAGCGGGTTCTAATCGGTCCCATGTTGGCTTGTCTTTCGTCGGAGTGCCAGCATTTGGGGTCCTGGAAGCAAAAAGAGTACAACTGAGACAACCTGATTCCGGAGAGGGGTGTCGTCTTATACCCAATTCTCTATCTACAGCTTACTTTGAGCGGTGGTCATTTTACTACCACTTGACTAACATACTGTTCTAACTACTCCCGGTAAACGGCTGCCTCTGCTAGATAGAAGTATTTTGTTCTGATGACAGTTTCACAAGACAGCATTTCAGAAAATTTTATTTTGTATGAGAAGTTTGCAATACAATGATACTCTGAGACTCAAACAGCATAATAATCAGAAAGTGGGCCGTGTGCTGTAGAATACTATATAATCAGTGAAGAATTAGCGCGAGGAAGTAGATAAGACCATTATCACACACATAATAAACCGTACAACCCGCGCGTAGTAAACACTGCAAAGTGAGCCAAAACAAATTTGTAACATGGGTGGTAGGAACCGACTAATAAGATGCCGAAAAAAGTGTTGATTATATCACATAATCCATTCTTTCTGTGAAAAGTGTGGATTATGGCCTTCCTTCACTATTAAATGACAAGTGAAGTAAACACATAATGAACACTTTTCATACAATAGCATCGCTAGTATTGTGCAGTGCAGCAGGCAGTGTGTCGTAGAAAAAGTTGTTGACATCTTCCCTGAACAGCCAAAACTAAGGTATTGTTCAATCAGGATATGTGCAGATGACCATAGGACTTGGAATAGTATAGACGTGTATTCCTAGTGCTTTCCAAGTCGTCTGTCAAATCTAGCATGATTTCACTGTCGGCATAATGTGAGTTGATGAACATGACTCAATTTGCAACACTTAATCAGTGTCCATGCCAAGCATGAACCCTGAAAAAAATAAGTGAATTAAATTCCCAAAATATATTGCTTTTTACCTGCAATGGGTCTCTTGCAGCGTGCACTTTCGTCATTATGACACGTACTCCTCTGAAATAATAACTGTTGAGTGGCAATACTGCCCAATTCACTTCGATTTATCATTTTGGCTTCCACCCCCCTGGTCTTTCTACTGTCTTATCGATAAGTGGAAAATACATGAGCAAGCAGTCAAACTTGATTGTGCATGTGACAACTTACGTAAGCGGCAAACTACACCATGCACAAAAGGTAGGGGAAAAATGTCATGCACCAAGGAATATCTTGGTCAGTTCCTACCACCGTTGTTACAAGTCATTTATAACATAACACACTAGATAACCCATACAGCCCGCACATTGAACAGTGTGAACTGGGTCAGACGATTGTCACACATGATATAACCCATAAAACCCGCACAGAGTGAGCAGTGTGAACTGGTCAGACCATTTATTTAATACGGAGAGCAACTTCAACAAATCTAAATCTCTAAGCCCATGTACCGTTTGAACACTATCAAGTCCGATATTCTAAGAGCAAAGTCCTATTCCGTACCATTCACTGAAGAACTGAACAGTTCTAAATCATTATAGCAAATTAATTTGCGAAAGGAACAAATCATATTAATAAATTAAAAATTTAAAAGAAAGTTTTAGGCTTTATTAGCCTTTTTAAAACCGGGTCATCAGCGGGGAACCAGCGCAAGAGTTGTTACTGTGCCATTAATCCCTGCACAAGTCATTCCGCTAACTGGCGGCACCATGTTTGCATTTCCAATACAAACATCCCGAGTTGATGCGTCACGGAATAAAGCGAATATGATGCTCCTTTGTTAATAGGCCTACTAAAAAAAGTAGCCCATATTACACAAATTGTCATATATAACCCATACAACCCGCGCAACGAGAGCAGTGTGAATTGGGTCAAACCACACAACCCGCGCAGAGTGAATAATGTGAACTAGGTCAGACGATTGGCACACACGATATAACCCATATAACCAGCGCAGATTGAGCAGTGTGAACCGACCAAACCTTTATTACACACTATATACCCCATTGAGCCCACACAGCCTGAATAGCGTAAAGTGGGTCAGCTTATAATTGTACACTATTATAATAAATCAATAATGAATAATCACAATTATGAATAATCACAAGGAAATCGATCTACCGATTTTGAAAAGAAATTGACAGGCTTCAAAAAAGTTAAGTCCATAAAGTTAGAATATTTGGAAGAAATTAATCATTAAAAATCAAATAAAGGAAATGCCAGGATTAAAAAAATGTAATGTCTAAGTACCACATCCATACATTAGTGAATACCGCAGCAGAATTGTGTGTTTTTTATCCAGTAACCTTAAAACGTGAATGACATATGGAAGAAGTTCATGTACATGTGGGCCAGGGGGTGGCATAATTGAATGGACCAGTTAGATTTAACCCAGACCATGACCTGCTTGCCATTGTGTCAACAGGTTGACCAAATGACAAGATCATGGCATGCGTCTATGTGTTTTGAAGGATGCCAATCTACTCAATGGATACTCTAAACTTTCGTTGTACTCAATTATGGACCTATTGTGTCCATGTTACTGTCTATGAAAGCATACAATTAAACGGATTTGTATTAGCTTCAGCTTCGCAGACTTTGTCAGCTTTAACAAGCCCAACCCAATTATACATCACCTTGACCTAAAATCAAGCACATTAAAGGTCGTCACCAATTACATACATGTGCTTCTGTTACGGCTCTTCCCTCGATAATACACACCTATGTGTAATTTTGTTGGGATATTTTGAAAAACTTGTACCTCACGCATGAGGCTACACTACTATTTCCACTTCCATAAATTCTGAATGCCGTTCAGTAAATTTTAGTGTCACATTTTTAAAAATGAATTTTGAGTCTGAAACATTCTGGTTTTATGGACTTTAGGCTGTTTCTCTCCTGTCGCAACATAATGAACCATTCTGAAGGACTATTAGAGTCAATGGTGGGGCATATTGCCTTTTAAGGTTTTTGCTTCGGGGACTAAATTTTAGATCAACAGTATGGGGCAAGCATATTTATTTTCCGCCAAAAGCTT
Source organism: Hermodice carunculata (assembly GCA_964020975.1). NCBI lineage: Eukaryota > Metazoa > Annelida > Polychaeta > Eunicida > Amphinomidae > Hermodice > Hermodice carunculata. Next base: position 74,967,294 of record OZ026620.1, on the reverse strand, counting down.
TGACCCAGTCGCTACGAAACACCAACATCATTACGTGGAAGCCCTGTGTGGAACTCTGCATTCAGGTGTTGACGCAATGACGGGTTAATGTATTACAGTGGAATTTTGTATAGACAAGCTACAGCAACCAAACAAACGCGTATCATTTACATCAAGAATCCAAGCAGATACTTTGTTTTTCTTGAATTGAATAACTGCTTTCCTTAGAAAAAAATCGGAAGTTTTTGTTGCAAAAATATCAATTTCAACTACTCTAGACAGTGTATGTTATAATTGGGATATTGCTAACCTATAACAAATGCGTATACGTTCGATGTAAACGGTACTTTGGCCCATCTGTGCTATAATTGACAATTTAGAACTTCCACATTCAGCAATTTTCTATTGAAATATCTTTCAATCAAGACATGGGTATGTTTCGATGCAATACTATGGCAGATTATTTCGCGAGCTCCATAGTCGTATGATCAGATTACTGTCCAAAGCACTTCAAAATACATAAGCGAGGCCTACAGACCGGATAATAGCTCCGTATTTAAGTGAAATTACAGATTTGGAGAAACACTTTCGCCAAAGCCAAACACAGCACGCTGTAGACGGCACATGTTGTCATCAATAAAACCACTTTGTTCATGGTTAATCATATGACATTGTCCGAGCAGACAGGCATGTATTACTTTTATCTATTTAAAACACCCGAGGTCTACTTGACCTAACTTCCATTTAAGTCACAATTTTCGCAAGATCAATAGCTCTCTATAGTACATTTGTCATTGACAGAAAGTCTCTTTGAATGAAGCTTTAGAAATGTCAACGGATTTCGGTATAAAGGCAGCATTGAGTCAAAGTCAATATTGTCAAGCAGTTTGCTGATGATAAATCGGAATTACGAAAATTCCACAATTATATTTGCATCATAGCCGTTTACTGTAAAGTACTATAAAGCGTCAAATACACCACAGTTTTGTTTCCCTCCCCCCAAAATAGGATGGGTGGGGTTGTGGTACGAAATATTTGCAACTCGTTTTGTTTCGTTATAAAAGGAAATAGACACATAAGAAAAAAAATAAGATTCAACATTCTTGTGGCAGGTATAAAAAGTGGGCCTACGTTGTGATAAGGTAAAGCAAGTTCTCGAAAATATACGTGTCTGTGTCCCTTTCATTTATAAAGGAGGAGGAGGGAGAGGAGGAAACACTTGTAATAGGTCTGTGATGGCGCAATTCCGAGATCACTAAGACGCTGAGCGTTCACCTCATCATTTCGGCGATACTCTGCATTTTGATCCAAACACGAAGGGAGACAGATGCCCAAAGATTAATTACATCAAAATAATCGGTATATTTCACGTAGGCCAAAAAGTAATCAGCGCACGCCATTGTATCACACGCAGTCATGTCATGTAACATTTGGTCTGACGAGTTTTAGGTCTATTTTATGTGATTAATCAAGCCAAGACCTTGTGATCGCGTTCCCTTCCGACCACAACACATTGATGCAGAAAATACCCAGACCCTACAATGCATTAGCCAGTCACTCCTTTTAGTATGCTTGGTGTGTTAATTGAATTTAATAAAGATCATTTGTTTCCAATGACTGACAGCAAAGCCTAGATCACCGAGACTGTTTTGGCTTCCACGCATGCGCGGATTTGCTGACATGCAGAATGCACCTACACCCACGTACAAACACGCCCTATGTGTTTTCAACTTACCCAAATTTGACAAAATTGCTCCATAGTTTCATGACATATCTACTTATATTCCGATCTGCGTCTGTAAAATTTTGTCTCCTGTCGGTGGCGATGTCATATCCATTAAATGGTGAACCGAAGACGTAGTCCAGCTCTAAGGAGTGGTAACATTTCCACCATCTTGGCCACGTGTGTGGTGATTCATGGTCGAACAGATACATGTACACAGGATACTTGTGCTTCGCTACCAGAGTCGCCAGGTGCACTGTCGGTGCGACCATTGAAAAGTCTGACATGAACTAAAAAAGGAAAACAAGACTTTAAGTTTAACATTTCCTTTCATTTACGACAAAGTCAAGGCCAAGGAAATCAGTTGACCTGGGTTGTGTTACCTTGATAGGTCTCATCAATAATTTTCATTAAATTGTTTTTCATTACTGCTGAAATTACCCTAACAACATTTGACCAGCAGACGGGGTTTGGCCGGTTAAAGGGGGTGGGTGGGTGTGTAAATAGCAAAATGTAAATCTGACAGGTATTTTAAAAGAACTTTAAATAGTGAATTCTGAGACAAGTTGAAACAAACGTATCCGACATAAATTGAAACAGATAAATATGACAAATTTGAAGCAATCGCAGAATCTAACTAAACTGAGCAATATGAAGACCTGAAACAGAAAATCTGGCATATATTAATACGATACATTGCGAGATAAATTGAAAAAAAAATCTGAATAGAGTCTGAGCAAACTGCCAGGATCTGTTACTTGAACTTCTGACACAAATATAGTACAATATGACACCGTAGAAACAGGAAAAAATACTACTTGAAAATACAGAGAAAAAAATCTAAAATCACTTAAGATAGAAAAATCTGATCGCAAATGAAATAAAAAAAACTTGGCATGGACCAGATATGGTGTGGTATAGAAACACCGAAAATCATGTATCATGTTTATGATAAAGTTAACAAAATTTAGTAAGCAAATGCAAAGTCAAATAAGATTTAATTGATACATTGGTACTGCTTTTTAGCCTGTAGTAGGTTGTACTGTAAGCCTGTCACGAAGACAACATGATCTATGATTGTTGTATTTATCTGTTTTATAGGACATATGGGTTATGCAGTGTCCAAGATGTCTACCAGTATTTTTTTATTCAGATGTCAACTAGTAAAACTGAACAATCGCCCAAAGAGAGGGAGGAAAAGGGTGTATAAATTTAAGAGCAAACGCTTGTCATGGTAATTGTTTTTATGGTACCATACGTTAATCATGATACTTGCTTCTATGGTACTATACGATAGTCATGACCATTGTTTCTATGGGACCATACGAAAATCATATATACTTGCTTCTATGGAAGCATCCGATAGTCATGACCCTTGCTTCTATGGCACCATATGATAATCATGCCATTTGTTTCCATGGTACCATACGATAGTCATGATACTTGTTTCTGTGGTACCATACGGCACTGACAATGCTTGTTTCCATGGTACCATATGTTAGCCATGATACCTGTTTCTTGGTACCATACGACAGTTATGATACTTGTTTCTATGGTGCAATACGATATTCATGATACTTGTTTCTTTCGTACCGTACGATAGCCATGATACTATTTTCTATGAGATGACACGATAGTCATGACCCTAGCTTCTATGTTACAATACGATAGTCATGACCCTTGCTTCTGTGACACCGTACGATAGTCTTGATACTAGTTTCTATGGTGCCATGCGATAGGTTTGCATGTCATGTTAAAATGACATTACTTTATTTTTTCTCCTTGGGGCTATAAGGATAGCGCTGCTACGCCATATCAACTGACCTCCAACACAAAGTTGGCAGAGGTAGGCCTACTCTCAGTAACCTTTAACCTTTCAAAAGTCATATTGGGCAGAGTCAAAAGGCTTTCTCGTCGCACCCTGGTCGCTTAGCAACCAGGGTGCGCCGGGAAAGACTGCTGATTATTGGCATGGTATTCTGATTAATCATTCAAGGAAGTCGTCTTGAACAATCACCAAGCCTTCTCTTCAGGTATTGACAACACAGGGCATGCATACTAATTTCCCGCCAAAATCATCAACCTTGTCGCTGGGAAACCATGACTATCAGTCATCATGCTGCTGGTGTGCTGATGGGAGACCAAAGGTGTTGCTAACATTAAAAAAATGATTTAAACATATTTATTTAAACTAATACTAGTAGGAATAATTAAAAATGCTTATTCCAAACATGTGATGATTCTTCTTCTATCAACCTCAATTTGCTTTTGGAGAACAAGGCTGTGCCTTTGTAAACAGTAAAGTTTGTCGGAGTTGCTAATCTTGCAAGAAATACTTTTTAATGAATGAGACAGGGGTTTGCCCATACATGCGGGTACTTTCCTTTCGAATGATAAGCGCCAAAGCAGCACCGCTGCTAATATGAATGCCCCGTATTTAGTTTTATCTTTACAGAAATGAAACACAAGAGATAAACTGAGCAATGAAGTAGCAGTACCTCTTTATAATTTTCTCGGTTAACCAGAGGGTCCTTGATGTTAGTCCAATCCGTGTAGGCAGAGGAAAGCACATGCGCAATAGCCTTTGGCCACCAAAACCTTTCAGTTATTACGTGACGTATATACTTTTCAAAGCTGTCTCTGTTTAGTCCATCAAAATAAATTTTATCTGAAATAAACATGGAGGCAGAAAGTTATGCAATATATAGCTGCCGGAGTGATATTAGCATTGAAAATAAAGCAGGGATTTTTAAAAATAAAATATATGTTGGGCACGTAGTTGACTTTATTATTGGTCGACCCTAGGGGTTAATTTTCCGTCATACCCGTTAGAACTATCTGGGAAAATCATTCTGCCACTATTTCATTATAATGTTATTTGACAAGAATGAACTCATCCGCGTTGTATGACGCCATGTGCCAAACAAAATTCTCGCATAGAAATGCGTTTTTTAGGCCCAGTCGCCATCAGCGTCTCCGAACAGATGACTCGATGACGTACTTTTGACAAAAAGAAAAAAATCAGAATGCCTCTGTTTGCATCATTTAATTTCTCCATGCATTGGTTAACAGAAACTCTGGTCACGTTGATTGGCATTAAAATGCGCGATTGATATTAATCAAGATGAACGTTTGACATCATAAAACAGGTTTTTTCTTGCATCGTTAGGTGCCCAAGTACCCAAATAAGTGACCTGACTGTAGACAACAGTTGAGGTTTGGCTTTCACTCCCGTGAAAGAGAGGTGCAGATGGACTGAAATTAGTTTGACGGGGTTTTTTTCCTCTGCATATCATGTCCGCCTTTCAGGGAATTGCAGTGACGAAAACAATACATATGTAATGATGTTTCAGTTGTAAAGGTCTCTTCTCGCGCATTATACACGATTTCTCACAAGTGAATTTTATTGTTCACCGGAAAAACGTATCATTGTTCAAATTTAAAACAAGGCGAGCAACCGATTTCTGTTTGCTGGAAGACATTGTCATTTTATAGAGTTGTATTTCTTATCTGGCGTCCTATTTCCATTCAGAAGAAAGCGGCGCACATGGAAAAAAAACAAAACAAAACAAAAAAAAAAAAAAAAACCAAAAACAACAAATATAACTTATCAACTTTTATTCGTGCAAACCATTTACAGTTTATTAAAATTATAAAAAAAACGTCACTGCGTCACAGTGTACATTTATAGCTTTTGACATTGACGTTATTCGGTAATGTAGCGTCTCATCTGGCTTTCCGTTCCTGGTTGGAATACAACTACAGCAACAACTGCTTTCTTTGGCGCGGTTTGGGCGACAGCTGTTGGCCCTGCACATGCTATTTTGGCAGGATAATCGATATATTCCCAACCAATTTGTTTGATAATAACAAGATCATGAAAACATTGAAGCAGACGACAATGCATGTCTGCAGGCTTTGGTTGGTTTGAGCGGAAAAACGTTGGAAGACACGTGTCTACATCTTGTGGAAAAGAAAATTACACAAACTATCACCAAATATTATTTTACTCATATTTTACTTGTAACTGTACAAAGTATTATGCCTCCACTACGTAATTGACAGACCTTACCAAGTTATATTTTCAAATAGTACATTAAAGCTTTTACTTATGCACTTTCAATTCGACAGTTAAATTTGAAACCATTGCTTGGAGTATGCCGTGTAATTACAAGTAAATCACACGCAATGAACATGCAGCAACCTTTTATTGGACTCATTTATGTGTCCTCAGTCAAGCCGCTTGCAGTCATGAGCTCGGATGAGGCATGGTCTTCCCTGTACGAACCGCTACAAGTCTATATTTGAGGGTTCACATTTGGAGTGTGCACGGAACTGGTCCTCCATATTTTTAGTGTGTATGGCAAACAAATTCCATTTTATATGGCACGTTTCGCAAAAGACTTCATCTAGGAACAGGTCCTCGTGATTTCTTCCGGATACAAGCAGATAAGGATGTCATTTAGGAGTAAGAAACTGAGCCGTGTCTGCTCGAAAGATCCAAACATAGAGTGAAGAAAAGAGATTATCTGTAGCAGGAAGCCCAATCTTTGTAGTCACAGAACGTGTGGCAGATACTAACTCGGGGATAATGATATACTGTCTGTGTACATACTTAGTCACTTTGTACACAGAGACAGAAATGATATTGCCCGCTGCCGCCGATGACCAGTCGAGCAACAGATTGGCAGGATTTTAGTCTGTGCATCCAACGTCTCCAAACAAACTAGACGAAATAGCGGAATTTATGCTTATTTTCTTCAAAGGTACACATCTCAAGAAAAAGAAATGATAAGAACAAAAAGATTCACTGCACACTGTTCCCTCTCAAACCTGAAAATCGTACGGAAAGACATTTTACCATATAGTGTGCCAAATATTAGCAAGTAAGGAGGCCCGTTGGTGCCAACCTACATGTTCTTTCACTTTCTTTTCTTGTATAACACGAAAGATTATCTGGCTATGAACTGAGACCAAACTTGATATGACAAAAAAAGGAAAGAAAAAAATTTTGGTAAGCGCCAAATGGCTTTTGTAGATTGCTATTACAACTGTATTCTATTAATATAGTTTCTTTAAAATCACCACATATATGTACATGGAAAGGAACTCATTTGGTCTTAAATTGTGTGTAAAGGGATAATGTAAAATTATCTGGCACTGTCATAGATTTTCAGTGAGAAACATTTCATTCTAGTATTTATTTATTTCTTGTGAAAGAATAAAGCACTCTCAGACTTTAATAAGTTAATGCGTTAAATATCGAATGGCTTGATTTTGTATCTCCGAACTGAAATGATCTGCACAGTTTAGTTCTGTGTTTTGTGGCAAAGATTCAATACATTCCTGAAAATGTACTTTTCCATCATTTTACAGGTTGGGGACTTTCCAAGTTTCAGTTCTATCCATCATAAAATAGTAGTACCTCAAACAGGTTGTAGGTCCACAACGTATTTTCAGTCAATTGAATTATCTCTTTGCATTCACATTTTCAAAATTGGCGATATAGTTGAATGCTTTCCGAGTATTACTCAGATGTTATTTTTTTTACACCTGATAATAAATATGAGTTCGTAACGGTTTCAATTTACTGAAATCTCAGGTTTACCTGAACGTTATCACTAAATAGATCAAGTATCAGAATAACCTGAACGTTATCACTAAATAGATCAAGTATCAAAATGTATATAATGTCTTTCGGGGTTGGAAAAATAGCAAAATATGAAAAGGTGAACCATACATAAATGTCACTGCCCATGTTAAAAAATTAAACTGAATTTAAGTGCATACATCTTTTTTACGCTGGTTATAGAATTTAAGATATTTCCGTTAAAACTAGTCGCGTTGATGTAGGCACTTAAATTTCCTATTGTGTACCTTCGTCTCGCTAACATCCGGCAAATCAAAGGCTTGGGCAAGATCACAAAACATATTTATTTGGACTGATCATCGATATTACTAATCTACACGTCGCCTGTTTCAATTCTTGCATTGCCGATGATACTGGTCTTCATACACTTCACTTATAGTTACCTAAATCAGAGGTGTTGAGATCACGTACAAACCATCCCATGCTGCGCGCCCACTCGTCATGCACCACTCCAGTCAAAACCGGAACTTTGTGAAAATCGCCTTTCATGAACATGCGCAGTGGTCGGTCAGGTATAAGATGGCCGTCGACATGGGGTTTGAAGTTTAATCCTGATGGCACAATTCGTGGGAACTATAAACAAACCAGCCACATTTATATGTACACATATATTATTCTTTAAAAATGGCGATGGCACAAATTATTACAAATGAAACGCGCGATACAGAAAATTATATTCCTTTCAAACTCAGTCTTTGTGGAATTCGAAATTGGCGGACTTAGGTGATTTACACGCATGAAGAGCGTGCTTTACTTAAGTATTGAGTGATTAATTCTTTAAAGCTGATGTCCGAGTACAAGGGGTCGTGTCACATTACAGAACATGGCCTATTTGAAATAATAAGAAACTACACTGTGAACATTTTGCTGATAAACAAATGTATTTTGGGACACTGTTTTAAATGGAAGTGTGCACAGTAAGAAGCTGAAGCTATAATAAACAAGGCACTATCATATTAAACTATTTTTTTTACCGTATCATCAACATTCCGAACGAAAATTCGAATTCTGTGGTAATAGCCAATTGGATGTGAAGCATTGTAGAACCGCCCCATAAAGACTATCCGAAGGGTGAAAAGGTGCTCTGAATAAGGGAGTGATTTTATTAGTGGATATAATTCAATTAGGGATAAAAAGCAGGAATCAGATTGGGTGTTTTTAATATAGATTGTCTCTTGATGCAGGTGGTCTTAATTGACGATTTTCACTGCGCGATTCTTTCTTTGCTAGAAAGCCACATTCAGGGGTTTTGGAAGCACACAGAAACTGGCAAATATGATCCTGCGCACAATGAAGCTCACCTTCCAATGTTTTTCAATAATAGCACGGTAATCTATCCCATTCAAGCATTGAATACTTCTTTCAATACTCAATGAACGACAGTCTAAAACGTGTGATACTGCCATCACAAAGTCTTTAAGTTTAGCTGTTTGGTTGTACGTAGCCCAAAAAGATAGTGGTGAGCCACTCTGCAAAATTGCTCCATTAAATAAACCTAAAATAAAAAGAAAAGAAAATCATTCGATCATTATGTTGTACATACACATTGCAGTTCGTTAATACGAAGGCAAAAATAAACCTGACCGCACAAAGCATTATCTAGTAGAATCTCGTACCATATGTCATATGATGTGATTGCGAATATAAGCTTTTCGTTTTTGTTGTCGTCCCATTTCGCCAAATGTTGCGTCAACAACGAAAATGTGGACATTTACATTTTACATTCACCGTTAACATGAAATGTTTCCAGCGTGGCAAAATGTAAACTGTAAACTTCCACCTTTAAGTTAAACGAGAAACACAGTCATTAAAAATACACACAAAGTTTCTCTATCTGGCACCAATTGTAGACTCAGGCTGTCACAAAATGTCGACCCAGGCTGTCACAAAATGTAGACTCAAACTGGCATAAAAAATAATCGCTGCCTGTTGCTGTTAATTATTAATGTAGCCAGGAAGGGCAAAATGGAAAATTAATGATTACACACCAGCTGATCCAAATTTGGATCTTGAAAATTTTATCATTTCCGTACCTTTCTTTGACATAAGATACTGGTACCTAAGGGAAGACGTGATTATTCAAAATTTAGTTGGCTGTATTGATAAATCGAAGCTACATAACGTGATCTACAGTTGCATTTTGAGTGTGGCAGCTTAAGATTTTTTTGTTGAAACATTTTTATGATTTTATCTTAGCTTGATGCAAAATATAGACATTTAAATTACGCGCAAAATTTTACTTTATGTGGTTACTAGCTAAATTTTAGCCACTGTTTGCATTTTACATCAACTCATAAGATAAATGTCGCCAGTTTGCGTTGAATACATGTTGTGTCCCTACACCACATCACCACTTTTCTCCTCAGGCGAAACTCCTCCAAGATCATGAGCAAAAGCACTTCCCAGGCATACGCTGACTGCGCTCATTATTCTTATAAAAGTGTCTACAAATGGAATTCAGTGCATTCCCATCATAGCAAAAACAAATCTACACATATTATACAAAGCAAACGGCATTGATCACGTGTCTGGTCTCTTCTGAGCGCTTTTGAGCGGGAAACTGTAACATGGACATCGGAGAAGTAGCTGTATCGATTACCATGCGGAGCCAAAGTTATGAAGGTTAAGTCACGTGAAGATTCACCAATTATTGCGTACAGAAAACGAGACTTGATGTTGAAGCCCAAGAACCTGCTGATCAAGCAAGCCGACTGCAGACGCCAGGCAGGTCGACACTCTGACAGACAAGTTCTGTTCTTTATCAATGATCACAGGGCGACACTTTGTCATCATTTTCAAACAAATTAACGACGCATGGCACAAATCAGAGGCAAGTCTCAACAAAATATTGAAGGTGATCAGCTTTCTTTATATCTGAGCTTAAACAATGATGCTAAAGCTGCATCCTTAACCATTAAGCTAACACATGACTGAAAAACTGCAAATGTCAGGTCCATGTGGTCTTAATATTCGACCCTTGGACATTTTTCACATCAAGATAAAGCAAAGTTTCCAAATTAAAATCGACCTCATCGAGGACAAGGTAGATCAGAATTATGCTTTTGACATGCACTACATACTTTTTACAGTTGGAGCACATAAAAATATCTCGAAACAAAAGACAACTGCCCAAAAGGGGCGCCCTCATGGACATTTCATAGTCTCTAGGGTTATCTGGAAGTCATGGGAACATAAAGCAAGGTAAATAATGGGCTTTGTCGACGTTCTCAAGTGAAAGCAGTGTCAAGAGATCTCATAAGATTGCAGGAGGCGTATTGCTGCAAGGTACCCAAGGTTCGGGCAAACTGTCATGTTTTATTATGACTTTAAGCTTGATGTTCTGCTGTGATATTTATCGATTTGTTTGCTAATTTTACAATTCAAACGTAAATTTACCCCCGGGAATAAACGGAGTTTTCAGTGGATATTCGACAACAACTTATAAGAATCGGATGAGTTTGTATCTCTGATTGGCTGAATTGTGCCGCAAGTTATATTAACATGTAAGGTACATGTACAAGAAAAACAAAACAGTTATCGTTAACGTGACCCCCCCCCCCCAAAAAAAAATGTGTACCATACAAACTAAACCAGTAATGTCGGGATGACTCCGGCTAAGGGTTAGAGAACCCGCTAATAGACAGACCTCATACGATCACAAAGTTGTTTGACCAAGACACAAAGCGTTTGTCATAATTTATACGTTCTTCCAAGTATCAGAGAAACATGACATCATATAAAATCACTCAGCTTTTCGACCAACCGTTTTATATGAAACCATTCATTTTGGGAAAGAGACATGTTATTTATTTTTGTTCCCTTTTTCATAACATGGGCTGTTTGCTGCGCGTCGGTCATGCACGCATTGAAGCAATTGTGAGGACTACACCATACTAATCGCTACTTTACATTTCTCTAACGCAATAGTTTTGTCCATGTTTGACGACCAATATTTCTGGTTTTATTTGAAGTACTGTCGCAAAAACCCATTTGCGCATTCATACATACCCTTTGCTGGCGGGGCCAACATCATGAGTCCGACACTAGCCGCTCCTGCGCTGTTCCCTGCTATCGTAACACGTGATTTATCCCCGCGAAACGAGATAATATTTTCTGAGACCCATTTCAACGCCTGGATTTGGTCCATAAGCCCGTAATTTCCAGGCAGTTCATCCGTGCCTGTTGTAAGGTAACCTAGAAAAGTGTCCCATATAAAGACAAATACAATTTGTTTATAAGTCGAAGCAGCGGATAGAGTTGTACCTTCATAATGCAGGAATTCGACATTAATTTTTGATTCATCCAAGAAACGTACATGTGAGGGTGCTTTTAATGGAAAATAG
>OZ026620.1:74773099-74953099 GCA_964020975.1 Hermodice carunculata | reverse complement strand
TGATTATAGGAATTTGTAAAAAGATCGGCACTTGGATAACCGAAGAAAGCTGGCTTGATTGCCTTGCTTATTTCCATTGGGGTCCTGGGGATAAAAATTAGGGACAAAAAACTAAAAAGTGAATACATGTAAATACATTTAGTAATAAATTAAAATGTAAACAAGACTAATTTCGAATAGAAATAAATGAAATATCACAAGTATATCTACTACAACTTAGTATAAGCTGTGTGCAGCACCATCACAATAAACATATATATAAAAAATGAAGTCACTATTTTCCTTTAGTTTGGCTTTTTCTGAAAGGTGTGCTTTCAGTTGAAGTTTGAAATTCTTTTTGTCTTTTGTATTCACTGCTAACACAATTCAGTTAAGAGGAGGAACTTATCTGGTTTGATCAATCAAACTTCTTCAACACATAAATGTACCTCCAATATTGACTTATTAATAAAACGGATAATTGATACCGTGATTATACATAGTCCACGATACAGACTTTATTCAGCAGCAGATAATAATACTTATGAACACAATTTTTCATCATTTGAGTCTGACGCTGACAGGGGACATTAGTATTCTTTATTATCCTGTGAAAGATAACATTTACGTTCTCTGATAGGTTTTAAAATAAGCAAAAATTCTTTGTAGCCCGTCTTTAGTAGCCTGCCTAGTCGCAGGACAGGTATAGTTTCTCCTATATCTGTTTTGCGATTAGGCTCATGAATATTAATGAGCATCATCAAAGGTATACATAAATCAGCCTGGTTTTCGATCCAATGTGATCGTCCGCTCAGTACAGAGAAAATAGTGGAGAAAAACGTTTGCCTACCTCATGGAGAAAGAAATTGAAAGGAAACGGGGCAGAATTGAGTTTCAGTATATGCTATCCATTACACTATAAAATCATCAATACCTGTCTGTTCACGGGTTACAAGAAATTATTCCATTTTGGTAAAATTTCAAGCCATTTGTTTGGCTCATACTATATAATGTTGGTTGTATCCACTTACAACCTGTGGACAATTCGTATTTTCCTTGTGGATTTCATATTAGGGGGCGGTCATTATTTACAGGCGGGAGGGGGGCTCGGGATGGGGGGAGGGCAAAAATAAACACATGCTCCAAATGAGGGGTCATAAAATTGCCCCCTCCTCGGTGGAGGGGGGTCATCAAATTGTAAATCAGTTTATAACAAAGTCATACAACAATAACCAGCATAAGGCTGGGGGGGGGGGGGCTGAATGGGGGGACTGGGTCACAAAAATTCTGCTGACTTCGGGTGGGGGTGGGGGGTACATATTCTTGTCGGTTTTTATGCGGGGGCCACAAAACTATGATGACACGGCATCCCAGTATCCCGAGCCCCTCCCCCCCCCGTATATAATGACCGCCCCCCTTAGTGTGGGAATACGGCACCTTGCAACCAAGCGGCAGATAATATTATTACAAAGTAGGCAGCATATAGCAGACGGCAGCTGCTAGCAAAATGGCGGAGGGAAATGAAAACACGGGCAAAAGGAGCAAAACATTTCAACAGAAGCGCCATTTTGGTCACCTTTCCGAAGAGGAGAGAAACGCAAAAAGGCAAAGCGTTATCCCTCACAACACTCTGAAGGCAAACCAGAAAAACTGCAAATTTGCTGAGGTAATACTTGGAGGAGACGGGGGACAACACAAGTTTTGAAGGCTTCCCTATTGCACAACTGGACTGTGTTTTCTCCAAATTTTACATGGACGCACGAACAGTGACAGGTCAAATGTGCAAAGTATTTTCCTTGGATAACTTTCGTCATTCTTTAAAAAGATATCTACAGTCACCATCACATTATAAAACTTTTGATATGGTGAAACATGAGAGTATTTGGTCGGCAAACCAGGGCAGGCATTCAATGTTGCGGTTGCTGAGCTGAGGTCAAAGAGACTGGGCTCAACTGAACATGATGCAGTTATAAGTGAATGTGATCTCCAGAAATTGGACGTTGTTCAGAATACGGCACCAGCGTTGTACAAAAAAAAAAAAAAAAAAAAAAAAAAAAAAAAAAAAAGGGTACGGCATGTAATTAGAAACTTTTGCAGATAAACTAGGAATTATTGCAGGTTGCTATTTCAGTTGTTAAATTTTGTGGCGGGGGGGGGGGGGGGGGCGCTCATCAAAGAAAAGCGCGAATTTTGGCAAAAAGTAAAATCTAAAGAAGCTCCAAAACACTGGTGCCGAAATTTTACAAATATGGGATAAATTCGTTACCCACTGGTTGACTGAGTAATACATGTCAGCGGTTATCTCCAACTGAGGGAACTGGTATTACCCAGTCAACCAGTGGGTAACTAATAGTATCTCGTGAACAGACAGGTAGTAACTGATAATGTTTGGTATCTGGAAATACATGAACCAGAAATAATAACCAGTGATCTGTATAGTTTACAGGTATCATAGGTACCTCACGCCATGGCACGGTGCACAAGAGAGCAAAACAAAAAGGCGCTGATATGAGGGCAAAAGCTTCCAAAATATAAGATCACAATGACATATGAGTGTTACATATCTCACCTAGTTCTCCCAGTCTGTAGTTAATGGTAACGACTACAATTCCGTGCATAGCCAGTGACATACCGTCATATCTGTTTCCCGCACCTTCCTCGTAAGACCCTCCATGAATAAACATCATTACAGGATACGGTGGAAGTGAGGCTGCCTTCTGAAACAATCCAAATGTATCAAACACTTAAACTATAAACCATGTACTGTTTAATATTAAAACCAATAGAGCAGCTTAGTTTCACGTGGTCAAATCCCACGATAATTTAGAAAGTGAGACAATGAGATTTTTTACCGACGTCGTGTTAGGTCAGGTCTACTCCCGGGTTTCTTCTCAATATTTATTAGGATATCCATTGAATCCGAGACGCCCTTCAAAGCACCCTTTTAGTACCAATTTTTTGTATCACACAACACAAGCCTCAATGGTTCAGGGATCAGAGCGGACAAGGTAGCGCCTGACATTGATGAAGGTGGCAATTATCCAAATCCCGCCGAAGCCACGAGTAATCTTGTTGCTCCTCTGTTTAAATCCGCGGGGATAAATAGATCTTACCGAACAAAGTGCCAGTGAGATAGAAAGTGACCCAAGGGCAGTTATAATAAAAGTTGGAAGAGCTATTATGTCTTGTCGAAAAGTACATTTTTCATAACATCGGCAAAAAGTGGATATGTGGCTTTCCTCTCCTTACTCTGGCGAACTTTAACACATTTTTATGACCTGCGTGCACAATGCGATGCAATTCAGCTGCCTTGCAATGCAGAGTGGACCAAAAAATCATTGCTATGAAAACACGCAGAGATTTTATACTAAGGACAGGCCAGTTTAATTTAGTGTATTGTTGTCGGTTACATAGGGCTGCTAAAAACATTATGAGCATGTAGTTCGTACATGTATGTTTACGATTCTCCGCGGGTACAGTGTTGACTCAATTAACAAATAAATCGACAATAAATGTCAAAAAGGAACGTGAACGTGGTCTACCGGACTTATCCACACTGCCAAATGTCCTGGTAATAGAGCAATATTTTCTCTCTCCTTATACGCTTGCAGAACCATAACCTGATTAATACCCCGTAAGCATCCAAGCATAGATCAGCGGAGGGGTATGAGTTTGTTTTATTTTATGACCGGCACTTCATATGCCGTCCGGCCCGCTTGCAACCGTATGCTAGTTCATTTTTTGCGCTATTATTTCACTTTCTGTCAATTATTTCCTAAAGACTGTCTCTTTAAACTGTAAATCCTGAGGGTTTATGAATTAACCCACGAGAAACCGAACCGCGTCTTTCAGATCAGTCAAAGAATTCTGTTTTGTTGCTTGATACATTTTTTTTTACTAATGGCATGTGTATTGCTGATTTTCTGTGTTTCTGCCGTTCATTTTAACCGTTTAAGCAGGTGCGGATCAGATGGGGGGGGGGGTGCTTCGGTTCGGGTGCTTGCCTGCATACTGTCATTTAGGTGTGATTGGCCGTCATATTTACAAAAAATAGGGAATCTGTGAAGTTGCGTATCACATTGTATAAGTAGCATATGAGTGCAAATTGTCAAGACCGCAATATGTCCAAAATTATAACTACTACGTTAAGAGTCATTTTAAATTTTAAAAATTAAGCATGTCAACCATTTTAAATTGCGGGCTTTGCTTGCAAAATCTCATAGGTCGAATTAATATATCAAACTTATTGTGATTGATCGTTGTTGTTTTGTAATGATAATCACTAGTGCTCCTCAATATTTTGTCAACCCTACACCGCGTGTCTGTTCCAGACCTGACGGCATATTTATTTGCTAATTTAAAATATTTAATTGAAACTAGAAACTGTCCAGCATAAGAGTTTTGTTCGCAAGCACCATAACAGACCCAGAACAATGTATATATGTTGGATGCAAAAGTTTATTACCAAAAAGAGGGTTTGTTTCATTCCTGCCTCTGACACAATTGCAATAGGAAAAGTCTTGATTTTTTAAGATGATGAACCTGGCGCGTCTTATCCGTGCCGCAGCTGTGAACATTGGAAAACAGCTCTCCAAAACAATTTGGAGACTTGTTAGTAGACTTAGGCAAAGCGTTCGATCTTCTTCTAAACGAGTCAGCCACTGCTGTATAACAAAAGTAAAGTGCATTCAAGAAATCGTGTTTTATAGTTATTTCTTACTTCAATACTAGGAAGGGTCGAGTAAAAATTCACAGTGTTGACAATACCTGGCCAAAGAAGTACCTCAGACATCCATTATCAGACCGGTCCACTCGTGTTTATTAACGGCCTGTACAAATTAGGTCAACACATTTTAACTGTACTGATGATAACATCATGTCCACTTGTGCTGCATTCAGAATACTGATGATCAAATCTCGTGCATTTTCTTCAGACCGAATAATTCAGAGCTATGAAATACACCTGACCTGTATGTAATACGATGTAGGGACAGAACACAGCACTTTTGTCAATTAGAAATTAACAAAGAGCGAAATTGCCACAGGGCCAAGATCGCTTGCGATGTGACACAGATCAACCCTAAAGATTCGGTAAACTTCTTAGGCGCAGTTTGGATAACTAAAAACCAACGAAGGGAAGTCTGCGGAAAGACCTTGCCGGAACACATCACACTTTAGAAGAGTCCAAACATTTGCACTTTGCCTGAATTATGATAATCAGGAAAAAAGCTTCCCCTTTTAATTATTACTTTCTTCGGTAGCACCTTTCTGGTAACTACCAAAATTATAACAACAGGACTGTGACAATCCTGCGCTGAGCTGGTGTTTGATGCACAGACTGCAGTGGTCATCTTTTGCAAATATTTCAGTTCTTGCGCAATAACTATCAAAATCACCATTGCCTAGACATAGATCAACATGTCAGTTTGACTTTTCAAGCTAACCCAAGGTCAAAATAGCAATAGCGAAAGAAAATTGATAGGTGCTTTGCCATGATCATTCAATGGTAATCATGGGCTTAGGATTAAAATGAGAAATGAACCAATATACTCGTATCAGATTTGCTCCCATTGCCATACTAACAATGCCAATATCTTCATATACCCATATCAACATTTCATAATTTCAGAAATTTTGTAAAAAACTCAGAAAAAATCAACAGTATAATATAGTGGAGATATTTACTGCAGGTAGAGGCAACCTGCCTTCCCATCAAGTTTGAAGAGCATGCAGCATGCGGTTTGGGAAAAGTAAAGAAAAAAAAGCAAAGCCACTCAAAATTTCACACAACACACACACACACACACACACACACACACACACACACACACACACACACGCACACACGCACGCACGCACACACAAAATTAAATGAAACGAAAATAATAAAAACAATCAAAGCTCCAAATGTTGAACAAATTAAAATCCTAAGGACCCAAAATTGTCGATATGCAATTCCTAAAAATATGACCAAATAGTTTCATAGAATGAGCTTTTAAAGATTTTACCCTAAGAAAAAGGTATGAAAACAACAAAAACGCAGGAACGTCACCAATTGGACAAACTTACTGGAGACCTACTCAAGGTATATCCCCATCATAATTAAAGTTAATCTGGCTTACTGTTTTACAGAAAAAGTCCACATTGACCAGCAGAGTAATCGTTTGGAATGAATACCGATAGGTACCCAAATTGTAAAAAAGAAGGCTATTTGAATAGACCATCCTCAGCTAGCCTTGACATTTAACCCATAATAAGTCCCAATCTCGCTTAAGGAATGAGGGTGTTCGAGAGGAAGCAAGATATGTGAGTCTCCATTGTAATCCCCATTGACTCGCATGGTAATCAATAGAAATGCATGCATGAACCGAAAGGTATCCAAATTGAAAAAAAATCAAAGCAATTGGCTGAGCGATTTAGAAGATCTTGCCGAAAAGAATGAACAAAACATGGTTACATATATGTATGTATGTGTTTGTGTGTGTGTGTGTGTGTGTGTGTGTGTGATGGAAAGATCATTGAGGTGTGACCACCTGAACAAACTTGGTAAAGACACACTCAAGGTACATCCCCACCAAGTTTCAAGTGAATCCTGTTGACGGTTTTTGAGAAGTTGATAAAGTGGATTGCTGACAGACGGACGCCGCCGATGCCGACGCCAAAACCGACGAGTCAGCTGGGGTTAAAAGGTAAAAATCAGGGATCCGGACACTCATCACGGAGTGAAGGCCTTTATTTGACCCTTTCACAAGTTACATTCCCACCATGTTTTAGCATAACAGGTTTTTAGGGAGGGTTAAATTTAGCGAAAACACACAAAAAAATCCTTTAAAATGGGAAAAAATCACAGCGACACCTGTTACACTCATTGAGTCCGTGAGTCGCTGGAAGTGTTCGTATGCAATTTCGAAGCAATAGGCCGAGCGATTGTGGAGAAGAATTTTTAAGACTTGGCCAAGTTATGACACCTTCCCCCCCCCCCCCCCCCCAAAAAAAAAAATGCAAAAAGATGGCAGAGATCCACCCGAGGTAGATCTCCAACCAATTTGAAGAGGATTTAACCGGTGGTTGTGGAGAATTCGAAAATGTAATTGTGGACGGCGGATGGCGACGCATGCAGTCCCATTGTATAAGCTCCTCTGACTGATTCTCAAGCCGAAAATATAATAAGGAGCTCTCAAATTTGTTTATGGTGACTTAAAAAATAAGTACTTTGACCTTTTACGTCTGGCAAAACTTACCTACCCTGGAACTGGCTAGATCTAGAACCTATTTGTTTAAATTAGGCAGCAGTAGAAAGCCTGCCCGTGTGCACGCACATTCTGTATGAACTAAGAAATACAGATTAAACAAATGTATCCAATGCCATAGTCTCGGACTTCAAAACACTTTGTTCCTTTTCAGATGGAGTGGCAACAACTGTTCAGTCTCTTAGCGCAATGAGTTTCAAGGTATTCCCTTGGGCAGTAATTGCTCATTCTTGGCTAGAGTATAAAATCACGCAGAAATGAATAAAACAAAATTTTCTTTTAGCGAAACAGTTATCGTGCAATGCTAAGTATATTGACGTTACTGTTTGCATAAACGTAAAGAACTTTATTCAAATTGCTCAACAATTTTTTCCTGCTGATATCTTTTTGGGACTATTGGTTTAAACTGATTTTATTTCTTGAAAGAATAAACGATCGGCGTATTCTAATACCAAAGATCACAAAGATGTGCTTCTTGATTTAGATATACCAAAGACAGCAAAGATGTGTTTCTTGATTTAGATATACCACAGACAGCAAAGATGTGCTTCTTGATTTAGATATACCAAAGACAGCAAAGATGTGCTTCTTGATTTAGATATACCAAAGACAGCAAAGATGTGTTTCTTGATTTAGATATACCACAGACAGCAAAGATGTGCTTCTTGATTTAGATATACCAAAGACAGCAAAGATGTGTTTCTTGATTTAGATGTTCATATGTCTGACACTAATTTTTTCTTAAAATATATCACAAATTATCGATTATAACTTTGAAGTAGTCAATTATCCGTTCCTTGAAATTAATATATTAGAACGTATTGGTAATGGTACCTTTTGGTCGGAATTGTTACATTTTGGTCGCATTGGTTCTAAGTTCGGTGATTTGGTGTCAGAGTACCATTTATCAATAATAAACTTAAATCAAGAGGCTATAACAAAATACGCGTAATGAAGTATTTCAAAAAATTCTGTCTCTAATATCCTGATATTGTCATGAAGTTTGAATTCTTCAATTTCGAGGATTTTAGATTGGCTTGTTTCACCCAAATTCTAAATATTCATTAAAGGTCTCATAAATTAGTAGTTTTTAAATTAAATACTTAGTACATTGTGACTTGTGCATGCCTGATCTCGTCTGTCATGTCTGTGGAGAGTAGAAACTACTGATGAGTCAGGACGTTGCCACAAGCTGGGTCCCAGCCGTAGAGGGTTTCACACACGTGAATTAACCTCTAATTCCAAATTCAGAGTTATTTATTATGTCTGTGTGCCAACACAGACATAGTTTTCTCTTTCTTTCTTTCTTTCTTTCTTTCTTTCTTTCTTTCTTTCTTTCTTTCTTTCTTCTTCCTTCCTTCCTTCCTTCTTCTTTCTTCTTTCTTTCTTTCTTTCTTTCTTTCTTTCTTTCTTTCTTTCTTTCTTTCTTTCTTTCTTTCTTTCTTTCTTTCTTTCTTTCTTTCTTTCTTTCTTTCTTTCTTTCTTTCTTTCTTTCTTTCTTTCTTTCTTTCTTTCTTTCTTTCTTTCTTTCTTTCTTTCTTTCTTTACCAGCAAATTTGTCCGACACCTTTCTCGGACACCATTATACATAGAAACTCAAAACTTGGCATGATTGTACCTCCATAGAAGAAGTTTGACCATTTTATACAGAGAAATGAAGATGTTTAAAATTATGCACATTGGGGACATTCGAAATTTTAAATCTTGAATATCTTCAAAAGTATAATAGATAGAGATGGCATTCCAACTTCTCCTACGGGTTATTGACCAGTGCACATGTAATGAATTTCAAACAAAGCCGGTTGACAAAGCCGGTTGTAGCCATTTAAATTATGCTTGTAAGCAGCATTTGAAATTTTAAAACTTGAATATCTTCAAAACTGTTATAAATAAAGATGTCATTTTAACTTCTACTAAGGGGTTATTGACCATTTAGCATGTAACGAATATAAAGCAAAAGTTGTAGCCATTTAAATTATGCTAATTAGCAGCATTTGAAATTTTAGAACTTAAATATCTTCAAAACTATTATAGACAGAGATGTCATTTCAACTTCTACTAGGGGGTTGTTGACCACTGCGCATGTAATGAATATAATACAAAAGTTGTAGCAATTCAAATTATGCTAATTAGCAGCATTCGAAATTTTCGATCTTGAATATCTTTAACACTATAATAGATAGAGATGTCATTCCAACTTCTACTAGGGGTTGTTGACCATTGTGCACCAAATGAATTAAAGATAACAGTTGTAGCAATTTAAATTATGTTAAATAGCACCATTAGAATTTTAAATCTTGGATAACTTCAAAGCTATAATAGATAGAGATGCCATTCCAACTTCTACTCCTGCGTTATGAAATAGTTGTACATTGCCATACCAATATGCTTTGAAGACACACACACCGATTTGCTATGCAGCAAATCATCTTTCCTAGCTGTTTGACTGTTCTTTTGTCAGTGCGTGGAAAGGTTCAGGTCGATTTGTGACACCTTTGTGTGGGTTCGGGTTTCATGGCTGTCATTCTGTGCCAGAATTTTGTGTTGTCTTGTCTGTTTGGTTTCTTTCCAGAAAAGGGACATAAATAGTTAGGGGTTCCAGAGTAAGTTCATATTTGAACTTTACTATTTTACGTATATTTGTTCATAAACAAGTTCATACAGATTCTTCAAGTATTGGTCTCATGAGCAAGAACTTTATATACAGCATGTACTTGCTTGATATTAAACGTTTATAGATTCTTTGCATTCAGTTGACTGTCTTTACCATATACAAGGTAAAGGCGAGCAGCCGCCATCACATTTAAAAGCATGTCTAGGAATTTAACGCTGCGAAACATGCTTGATGGCTTCCCGCTGATGACCCGTTTATAAACTCATGTGGCTTTTGAGGCCCAGGACTTTCTTAATTTTGAATCGAACGTGTTAATATATATCAATTACTTTTTAGCTTTAGATATACACAGTAATTGGAATGGCTATATTGAGCGTAAAGAGATTGGACTGCGAATTTTTGGGGTTGAGAACTACAAGGAAGATGTGACACTGTTGTCCCTGTTTGTATAGGTACGAAAAAAGGATACCTCAGCACGCTAAGCAACTGAACAGTCAACCTTTAAAAGTCCTTTTAGCGATATGGATCCCAACTTCATATTTTTACATACAGTTTTAAGCCTGAAACAAATAAACTTGTTCATATATGTTTATATCTGTGTGTGTTTGTGTATCAATTTATCGGATGTTTTGCAAGTGATTTTCACTGGATATCACAATTCTTCAATAGCAATACCATTGCCTTTTTTGTATCAAGATGGCAAACATAATGCCGGGAAATAATGATAAATATCACTTTTCTCCCAATACCACCACAAAATATTCAAAATGTAAGTTGTTCATATCTATTATTACTAGTGCATGTATTTGTCAGTTGTTTTGTCTGACGATTAAAAAAACAAGTGGACTTCGCTGGATAATAACGAGCTCTATATATAACACATGATTTAAAAAAAAAAGTAAGGTAACTCATCAACCCAAACCTACAATCTATACAACTTAAAAAAGAAACGTCTGCACTTCGATCTTCTTATTTGCAGAAGGACACGTATGGTAACACATAATTTTGTCGTGTTGACGCTAGCAACTTCAACTATGCCTGCCACACATTTTTTCGCTAAATTAATCTGGATTAAAATGTGGGTTACTGGAAATGTGTAGAAAACATGGCGGTCACCATATTAGATAATCCGCCACCAGATCAGCACGCAAGATCCCTTGCAAAATCAACTGTCGCACAAATTCGCTGAGATACCAACGCCATACTTCATACTCAGGACAATAAGAATGAATAATAATATAATCAATTGGGTTTTTACAGTTCCCCGCGACATTTAAAGGGGACTTGAGATATAAAGTTATGGAAAAGTTTGAATACATGTATATGCGTACAAACAATTCACTCACCGTGGCACGCAGCAGTTGTTTCCCGGGGTGAAAGCACAGACAAAATTCAAATTCCGGGTGGCAAAGAGCTGCAATTTGCGCATGCGCAACCTTTACGACAACAAAGATAACTACTTCTGGTTCCACGGGGGGTAATTATGCCTGTGCTGAGGTAACATGATTGGGGAGTGCCAATAAAATAACAGGCCTAGGGATGCAAGGGGCTGTATATTAAAAAAGTTTGCTACCAGAAAGGCAGATTTTGGCTTGATAGCGGAAAACAATGTGTACTTTGAGCTGGCATGAATATTATGAAGGTATGTACATTGGCACCAGAAAACACAGTGATTCAGCTTGAGTCAACACTGTGTGCGCTCAATGATGTTGGAAGTAGTACTACGCAGTGCTGGTTGCCGTGGCAATTTGCTGAAAAATTTCCCATTCATGCCCATGTTTTCTGGTGTTTATTCGATGTAAAAAATTGTTACCAACATTTTGGTGTATAAAACATACATGTTTGTAATCCATTGAGTGAACTAGAAGGTGGCAGCTCTGTTCGTCTGTGTTTCCACAGGTTGAATTACTGGCGTGAAACCTTCTCTGGTGCCTGGCCCACAGCCTGGGTCACGCAAAGCACAACATGTGCAAGGTGTCAACACGATCGCAGCGCCCCGTGCGGACTTGGCCGTGCCTAATAAGCTGTCATTGACACACTTTCCCCCTATGTTTTATTAAAAATCTTTTTTAAGAGTACCCCACCCCATTTTTTTATATCTTGTCAAAGCTTTGAGCTATCGGTAATATTAGTCCCGGGCTATTGTCACATGTGTTAAAACCGAAGTAAAATAGTTCTCATGTGCATGTCGGTGTATGCCGTTTTCAAAACAATTACAATTTTCATCCATTTTTCTGACACTGGGAGCAACACAGCGCTCACTGCCCCTGAGACACTTCTGGCATCTACCGATTTCAAAGGCCGGAGGATTCGCCCAATTATGATTCGTCCTCTCACATATGATAATTTAACTCAAATATTATTGTTATTGATTACTCTTGTATGTATAAAATTGCCTTTAAGATGTGCACCTTATTTTATTTATTCATCATTTCTATGCAAACACTCGGAAGCTTAATGACGTATCCTGCGGTAAATCCTTTCTAAACTGGCAAACACCATGCTAGCATTGGGCCATGTGCCGATAAATATTAGCTACGAAAAATATCTCTCTGCGGCATATAAATGAGTATCTAAGAGCTGTTCAACTTGAAAAGAAACAAATTGGGGAAGCAAAGACCGTGCCATTGACTCCTTCGGGGAAGATGGACCGGGAGTGCTCATACCTACCTCATACGGTGCGTAGATATTGAGATACAAGCAGTCCTCCCTCTGGAGATGGGTCCTAGTCTGCGTGTAGTAATGTCTCTGGGGACAAGTCCACTTAGCAGATGTATTGTTCAGCATCCCCCGCCAAGGTTCAGGTGGTTGTGGAGGCTGGAACATTAATACGGAGATTTAGTGTTATCTTGCGGGGGAGCATATCTTATATATGTAAAAACTGTTGTGTCGTGCTCGTGATGGCTTTGGTCTAACCACGTCGCCAGGAGATCTGCAGAAATACTACGTTTGGGGAACTGATGAGAAAGGATATTTCGACCAAGATGTACGTTTTAAAACATCGACGTGAAAACGCACATACACAGTAAACTATTAGCCATCCACTGATGTACTATCCAATACGGCGAGCATTTCCGTTGAAACAAAACGTATCGCCGAGGATCATAACTTTTACTGACCAGGAGACAATTGCCATATTACACTGTAATAAGTAGATAAAGATTTTATCAATTTGTCGGAGGCCTTGCATTTTTGTGCCCCTCCCGACAAGTTATAGTGTCTGGAATGTCGTCTGTCACAGGTCAAGTGGCTGTGCTGGTGACGTCACATTTAGCATTTCGGTGCAACACGAATGCCGCGAAGGAATGTGAAAGTCTGTCCTTAGCAACCAAAGAATATCAACAGCATTCTGTGCCTATCAATCGATTAAATAGCTACAAATATAGCAAAAAAAAAAAAAAAAAAAAAAAAAATGATAATCCGTTTCAGCCTTTTAAGAGCTCAGCAGTAAGGAGCCAAATTGTTAACTACTTTTCAGCGCAATGACTAAAATTATAGGGAAAGCATAATACTTAAAATATTGTTCCAACATTGCACTGGGCTCTTACTGTTGCTAAACTTCACATTATGTTTGTTGAAATTTGCAACAAACTGATGAAATAATATTACATATGAATGGATCAATCTCAGAGAGGGCATCGACGTTCAATTGTTAAACTTCTGTTTTACGCAAATTCGATACAGAAGCAAATTTTGTACATGGACTTTGTTAGTATGGCTGCTAACAGTTTTTTCAAGACTGTACGCAGTCTAGCATCGTTTTAGTTTAAGACGTTTACGACTTCCGCACTTTATGACACTACTTACAGTTTCATATTCCTTTGTCACAGGTACAGTGTCAAAAATTCCACTACGGAAAGTTCAGAAATTTTTGGTGCACACACACACACACACACACACACACACACACACACACACACACACACACACACACACACACACACACACACACACACACACACACATACATATATATATCAAAATATATATTTTTTTAACATATATTTTTGTTAGATTTATGGTAATTTCAGCCAATCACTGCACGAAAAGCTATGTACGGCATCCATGTTTGTTTGACCATGCGCAGAACATACACATGCAATCCCGCGCACATGTCCCATTACTTCATAATCACATTGACCCTGTATATGGCATTTTAAGTGATTATGCTTCAACCCGTAGTTTAAATTCCGTTTTCCTTTTTTATGCTACTTTACATTGCAATAGCACATTGTTTGTTCCATAATCTTTAGAGTGACCAAAAATACTATGAGCCAATACCAATCGCGTCTTCTTCTATAAGCGCAAGTGAACTAATGGGAAATCGCCACTCCAGTGCCAATCGTAAACAAACTTGTCCCAACCAATTTCTCCCCTTATCAGTCAAGTCTGCTTCCTTCGTAAAAGGAAACTTGTTTTACATTCACATATGTTGCCAATTATAAAAGAAATTTACAAAAGCAAGTCTGTGTTCCTAATATCCTTTCCACATTTCCACGTAACATTTTGTAAAAGTAAGAAATGGCACAATACAAAGATAGCAACTCAACATTGATTATGTGGTCTAGGCAAAACATACTATTTTTGACAATTCAAGTTAGAAATAACTTAAAATATTGGTGAAGTTCTCTTTTTGTGTCTTTTTGTGGGTAAATATCTGAAATTTGTGTCATTTATCAGAAAGATAGGATAAGATGACATAAGATAAACTTCCTCTTATGTTGGTTTTACGAACATGAAAACATGAGCTGAAACATAAAGCTCTTGCTACCAGAGAACCAGCGACACTGGTCACGTGATCTGCCATGACAACAGTCATTCCTAGTCCAGTCTATAAAATGGCGGCTGTGATAGTATTGATAAGCTTCGACTATTTATATGGGAAGAAGGGAAAAACAGATTTACTGAATTTATCCCCCCCCCCAAAGTGGGGCATATAGCTTTGCTCATGTCGGTCGGTCGATAAAGACACTGTGGTTGCGCATCATAACTCAGGAAGTTTTTAAGATAAGACCTAAATAATGCTTAAGTATATACTCCTATATAAAGGCTAGCTGAAGTGTGAAGATGGTTGACCTAGACCCTATTCTAAGGTCACAGAGGTACTATTGTAAGTTTTGGTTTTCGCCCGATAACAAGAAAAGTTTTTATGATAGGATCTGTATGTTGCATAAGAATATAGTCCTTATCCAGTGCTTGAATATAGTCCTTATCCAGTGCTAGGTCAAGTTTGAAGATTGATGACCTTGATCCAAATTCAAAGGTCACATGGTCACTTTAGTGATCTTAATTTCTGCACTGTAACTCAGAAATTAGGTTGCCACTTCAATATTGCACAGCTTAGTAGACGGTTTACCATTACCATATTCTCAAGATTACCACCTAGAGTCCTGTTAGTGAACCTAGTTTCCGCCGGATAATATAAGATGTTTTTGACGTAGGGATTTCATATTGCACAGGAATATAGCCATCTATAAGAGCTAGGTCAAGTCTTGAAATGGGCACCTTGAGTCAATTCCCAAAATCACAGAGCCACATTACTGAATTTGGTTTCTGCCTAAGAACTGCAGAATGTTTTGAGCCAGAGCTTTTATTTTGTAGATGTTTATAGTCTTTCATTAGGGCAATATCAACATGAAAGAAGAGTGACTTTGATCTTATTCCCAAGGTCAAAATGCTACTTTAGTGAATTTGGTTTCTGTTTCCACTTCAAAAGGTCATGAGTGCCCCATTCAGCACTATCAACAGGGTAATGAGGGCAAACGAAATGACTTAAGGGGGGGGAGGGCATCTATGTTTTACAAACAAGTCTTGTTTGCTAATCTAGGGTATATACATGTATGTATATGGATTATAAGGGTGCACGGTTGGCTGAGCGGTAAGACGCTCGCCTTTCACCTCTGCGACCCGGGTTCGATTCTCGTCCTGGGCAGCATGTGGAAAAAGTTTCTACCACTTTAACCGTGCACGGTGGTTTTCTCCGAGTTCTTCGGTTTCGTCCACTAGGCAAGGTAGGATGTATGCACCAACATCTGTGCCATGGAGAGTGACTCGATAAGTCAATGCTTGACTTCTTTCACAATCCATGTAAAACAAATGTGTCTATACTTTTTATTAAAGGCCCTGTTAAAACATCATGGATTCAGAAGAACAACAATTGCTGCGTTTCTGAGCTCAAATAAAACAGCATAATTAATTAAGACCAACTTTCAATTAGCATTCAATTAGCATTCAGTTGCTTTCGAATATGACAGTATGGTATCCAAACGAGGGTGATATAAGCATTTGGATCCGGAGTTACATCACTATCTTCTCAGCACTCAAGCACTCTTTGGCTGCAGCATTGGACAAGACAGAATAAATCGATAAATAGACATAAAGAAAAGCGATTTGGAAGACCAAAGGGAAACGAATTAAACTCCCTTGGATATTTGAATAGGTTTATTTATTCACTGCACGTGTTTTGTAGATCCCGTACCCACGTGCAGAAGGCTGAGGAATTACTTAAATTACGTACCCAAAAGCAAAGACTGATAACCATGTCAAGGGATCCAGGCCACAAATATCCCATACAGACCCCATGGGATCAGTAGGGCAAGATTTCTTGATTTATGCTTTGGTATTCTGTATGAACAGATGCAAAGATCAAAATGCAACGACAGTTATTCACTTGGATTATACATAAAACATCAATGGTCAAGTTAGTGGGTTTTTTTTGTTCATAGTTCGCATACTCCGTCACACACCATCCCCATAAATGAATGCTCGTATTTCCACCAAAAAGTAAGGTACGTTTTTGTGCTTATTAAGTCTTTTCCAAAGAATAACTTCCTATTGGAAAATTAAGTTCACTCAAGGAGTGTCTCTATTGGTTTTTTAGACCACATAACGGTCGGGCCATAACCTCATAGCCAATTTGCAGTCGTGATATGTAATTATCACAGCGTGGACAGATGATGAAAATCATGACTATAACCTGTTTATAAATGTTGTATGAAAGCTTAATGATAGGCCGAAATATAAAGCACACGACTGTTTTTTTCTTTAGTTTTGGGTTAAGAGACTGCCAAAGTATGTTTTTAGGGTCAGAATTGATATTTTGATTTATAAGACAGTGTGCCATTGCTATTAGTGACTCCAATAATCTTTCTTCTGTAAGTAGTATAATTTTATTGTATCTTGATTGTTGATCTATACTGATCAGCATTAAAACCTATCATTGCACCTCTGCACCTGGTACAGACTTATTGTACTGGCTCATGATTGGGTCATTGTAAAATAATACTGAACATGGTTTCCCAATGGACCATCTGGTACCTCATGGATGACTGAACAGACTTCCGACAGGTGAAAAGATTATGCAATGGCCGAAAGATCCATACCATATCCAGTGTTCTGGTCAATTGAGTTGGCCAGATTTGCTAGTGGCCAGGATTAAGCCTGTACTCTTCCAACAAAAACCACCGAAAGATCGGCAAAACGCCCCGCCTGTCCGGCAGGAATTGTCGCCCAAGCAGCAGAAGCCAGCTCATCCATGCATTGCAGAAAAAGTGGGAGAGAAATTCTCAGATGGTGATTCAACGCCTGGTCCACTGTGTGCGCCGCAGGTGTAATGCTTGTGTGACAGGCAGTGGTAGCCACGCACGCCACTGAAGTGTGACTTTTCTTGCTGCCACAGACATTCATTTATGACTTCTTTCAACGTTTCTATGCAATGCAGGTGCTCCATTTTGTTGCCACATCGTGAATAAAAGGTCAATACTCTGAAAACCATGTGTTACTTTGCAATTTTTGAAGAAAAAACTCGAAAAATATTACATATATGTAGTGATAGGGTTTCAATGCTGATCAGTATATAAATTGCTTTCGCAGAATGAATTACATGATGTAGAAAATACGTAGTGAGACACGTCGAAGCATGAAATGAAAGTTCCCTTTAAGTCTTCTGTTACAGACAGCTATTGGCAGTGTCATTTGGTTGCCTATGTAGAATAAGATTTGCAAGTACTGAAAATATTAGACAAAATGCAAATGCCCGCTTGGTTAACCATACATTATTATATTCTGGAATTGTCTTTCTATTTCAGCATTTCTCTATATAAATTTGAACCCGAAATATTGTGTGATGAACACCTCCCAAAATATCGCTGTGGATAAGTCACTTTGCAAATACAAATATGTACAAGAAACCTTGGCATTAAGAGAACACTGTTTTTGTCTCGTCCTTGTGGTATTCTCTGGCCTCAATTGGCAGACAAAATGTTCCATGGCTAATCACATTTTCTGTAACATTCCAACCTTGAAGCGGTCCCCTTGATCCAAAACGAATTGAGCTGAGATATTCTTTTAACTGAGCAAAATATTATGCGTTTCCATCTCATGAATGCTGAAAAAGTCACCAGATCGCCAATTACATGATCCCTTGTTAATCAAGAAAAATTTATAGGGCCTTATGCAGGAGAATAATGGGAGATTAAACCAATTTGGACTATTTATTTTCCTTTACCACTCTAATTGACTTCTCTGAACACATGACAGATATCTTGTTACCGTTGAAATGCACATTTCGACCTCAAAGGACAGTAATCATATTTTGATAAGATTTTCAGCCATAAAGATCTGTTTGCTGCCTACATTTTGCGGAGACATGTGCCAGCAGACATAACTTGTTCTTAATTCATGAAAAAAATCCCTCTGATTACATCGATATATTTTCTTACAAGGAAATAGATTGATCTAGATGATCTGTACAAAGCCCCTAACCTGTAATGACGAACGGCGTTTTTAAAGCAAACCGCCAATCGTCTCTTGATATGAACCAGAAGGAAATATTTGAATAATACTGTCTGCGTCCTGTGATTCAGTATCGCGGAGGTGTGCAAAAGTAAGGAAGTTCGGACCATGGATTACAGGTGGCCGATAACCACCGTAGCTACGCCATCGCGGGAGCATTGGCTGATTGCCTGAATTTTTTGTGGACATACGTGGCGAGAAAATTAATTTAACAGTGTTGACACCTCAAAGCTTAGGTTTCTTAATTATAAATATTTTTTATTACAAGAATGAATTAGCTTGTGTAAAGTGCAAACATATATGCATGTTTCAATTGTCGGTTCAATTGTATAATTATAGCTTGTGCATTGGCTCATTGGTCTTACATAGCATCCTTCTAACATGGGCTTGATGTATTATAGCTCAAATCATGGAAAACCAATAACCCTCCCCAAGTAAACCCCCCAATAATAATAATAATAATAATAATAATAATAATAATAATAATAATAATAATGATGATGATGATGATGATGATGATGATGATGATGATGATGATGATGATGATGATGATGATGATGATGATGATGATAATAATAATAATAATAATAATAATAATAATAATAATAATAATAATAATCGTAAAACAACTCTCTTAATCCCAACAAACAAAGCGAAACCAAATACTTTCCACTGACAATGAACATTTGCACTGAATCACTGGAATTTACATTGTGCAGCAAAGTACTTTACAGTAAAATATCAAGCTTTAAAGGACTTATTAGACACACTAAAGCACAGATCAAATATATAATAAAGCAGGATCACAGACGTTTATTCGTATACTGCATTAACATATGCATAACCGCATGGCAGATCAGAGGTGCTTCGCAGTGAAAGTGTGTCCGGCTCTTAATGAGCCATTACACACAATAAAGCACATTAAAATTATCTGATACAAATTCTTGATCGATTTAATTGATATTAATATTCATATTTTGATCCAAAATGTTAGTGAATAAAGTCGCAAATTTACATGTGGTTGGCATTATACTTTATTACCATCAAACTGTTGGTCATTTCATTGAATTGACACTTTGGATATATTTATATTTTTACCTGGTATCTGTAAGCACCGACTGGAGCTTCGGCGTAAGGCACTCCAAGAAAGACGTCTACCGTGTTTGTCACCGCGGCTGAAAGAAACGAAAATAATACAAGAGTTAGGCTCAATATCCATGTGAGAAATACACCAATAGACATGTTTGAGAAGACTACGTGGGAACATTTCTGCTCAGTCTGTAGCAGTGATCAAATTATGTGATATGCCACTTGTGTGACCGTTCATTTACCACGACCGAGGGAAACATTTATCTAGACATCCACTATTCTAGAAACGTTATCTGTGGCCGGTAGTCAACTTTAATCTGTATGTTGCAAGATCTGTCTCCATAGGCATTGGTTTGAGTTTCTAAATTTCTGGAGACTGAGTGATCGTAATGAAGACGAACCCTCAATCAACTTTGACTTCAGCCCCCTCCCCTCCAAATAATTCTGGTAGCAGAACCTAAGTGAATAAAATATAGTAATGAATTAACAAACAGGTAAAATGCCTTATGCCTTACGTTGACAACCGAGGACTTTTCGGGGATTACAAGGAACACAAAGCTTGCTATTCCCAGTGTTTTACTTTTAAGGACGTTATCGGAGAGTAGGCCTAACCTATTTTTACTGCATCGTGTAATTTGATTTGAAAACGAAAATTGGAGGTCTTTGATTAATCAAATTGACCAAAATTTTGAAGTGTTTGTTTAAGGAAATAGGTGGCGCAGTTTCCATTGAAAGTGACCAAGATTTCACAGGGCAGAAACGTCGATGTGCCACAGTCCGGTTTTATCTCAAGTTGACGATCATCGTTGGCTAAGGGGCCGGGCCACGAGGTCACACTCCGTCTCTACCAACCGGGTCCGATTCTCGACCAGAGAAGCAAGTGGAGAGGCTTTCTATCGCTCTGTCTATAACCAGTTGTTTTCTTCGATTACTTCGGCTTCCTCCAGCGCACGGAAGCGCAGAAATTAAACGCCTTTTTTCTTTCTTTCTTTCTTTCTTTCTTTCTTTCTTTCTTTCTTTCTTTCTTTCTTTCCAAATTGGTCTCAAGATTTTCTCAAGCAAATTTTTTTCGAAAACCACCAAACTTGCTATGGTGACTGACCTAACCAGAGAAATTGTGCATCTTATTTGGAATAGTCATGATGTTTAAAAATTTGTAAATTATGGGCAAGTAAAATTTTAAAAGCTCCATATCTTCCAAACTATTGCAGAAACTCAATATTTCAATGTGCATATATAGGTTTGTGACACCTGCCAATAAAATGGACAGCATAAGTTGTAGAATTTCAAATTATGTTAATAAGGGGCTTTGAAAAATGTCAAAGTTGAATATCTCCAAAAATATTATACATAGACATACCATACCATCCCAACTTCTATTTATAGGTTTATGGCAAAGCCCCATCCAATGAACCATATACCAAAGTTGCAGGCTTTCAATTTATGCCAATTAGGCAAATACACAAAATTAATATCTTGAAAAACTTCAAAACTATCATAGATAGTAGTTTCATTCAAATTTCATTTTCTAAGTTTGTGACATGGCCACATCCAAAGAACCAAGAACCAAAATTGTAGCATTTTACTTAAAAAAATAGACTAAAACACGAAATTTAGATTATGTTGAACAATGGCAAAGTGTAACATTTCAAACTGCTCTCATTTCGAAGGCACGCAGACAGATTTGCTGTGACGCAAATCTTTTCTAGCTCTTTTCTTCTTTCTTTCTTCTTGAATAGTGAATTTGTCCGACACTTTTCTCGGACTCTATTATACATAGAAACTCCAAACTAGGCATGGTTGTACTTCCATACAAGGGATTGACCCTTTTTATACAGAGGAATGTAGATGTTCAAAATTATGCAAATGGGGGGCATTTTGAAAATTTAAATCTTGAATATATTCAAAACTATAATAGATAGAGATGTCATTCTAACTTCTACTAGGGAGTTATTGACCAATACGCACCCAGTGAATTACAAACTAAAGTTGTAGCAATATAAATTATGCTAAACAGCACCATTAGAAATTTTCAATTCTTGAATAACTTCGAAGTTATTAAAGATACAGATGCCATTCCAACTTCTACTCCTGTGTTATGGAATAGTTGAACATTGCCATACCAATATGCTTTGAAGACACACACATACTGATTTGCTATGCAGCAAATGTTTTTTTCTAGTTCAATACTTGACTTCTTTCACAATCCATGTTGGACAAATATTTCTGTTCTTTTTTCTGGCTCCATTATAATCTCTTTGGAGAATTTTTGCAGAAATACCAATGGGTCAAACGTAACAAATTGATATCTGGTTTTCTCGTATATGAAGGGGACCATTGCATGATAAAATCATTAAAAAGTTATGAATATGTCGACAAGCAGTTTCTTATGCTGTCGGACCATTAAAATTACAGATGGCAAAGAATGACTTCCCAAGCAATGCGAGTCTTCTGGTCATAAAAATTTCATCCCGGACTTGGTATTTGGTGCCTGTAATGGCCATTAACGTGGAGTGCTTATAATATCGTGCTCACTTGTGAAGTTATACATATCAACCTTATGTCTCGACTAAGACTACAAAGTTCCATGAAAATGAAGCCCCTTGCCTTTCACCTTGTTAGAAGAGAGGCCTTGTAAATGTTATTTTAGGCCTGCTTTTAAAGAATCGCTACAAAATAAATTGTCGCCTTTCTCAATTTGTTCTGCATTCGACGCTCTCCTATATTAAAACAATAGCTATTTACAAACTCACATTTTCACTTAACTTTTCTGAATTCGTTTATTTTAGTTTAGAGTCTCAATATCCGATCAATCACTAAATAAACAAAAAGACAACAAGCTGACATTTTAAACGAACGTTGTCTATTTTCTACACTTTTCAGCTCAGACCGTTAAACGGTCTGAGCTGAAAAGTGTCGATACATATTCTTGTACGTATTTTCAGTCTTCAGTAACATTGGATATCTTTTCCTTTAAAATGAATGATAAAATCTCCACTTGACATCCCCTGGTCAACACATGTTAAAGGCGTATACGATTGCAAATTTGTGGTTATTCAGCTGTGATAGATGTAAATATACAGCAATCTAACATATTCAACTTCTTGCTTTCGTCAACAAGAGCAGACCTGAGCTCACAGTGGCTCCATTTAAGACAAAAATAGCAAAATCACCTTGTCTCGCCACCAATCAGACGTTTCTGTTTGAATTATCCTGAAGAACAACGTAGAAGATGCCCATGAATTAATTGTAATTCCCTTTAAGGCCTCTTACTGATAATAAAATGCTTAGTATCAACACCAACCTTGTAGCGTAACTTCAGCACGCATTACAGGTTTGTAATTTGGTTTCAATGTTTAAGATTGGCTATTTGTATCAGGCGTAACGAGTACCAGTCGAGGCAAAACATTTTTATCGAATCGACAAACCTTATAGGACCAATAAAAATGCAAAGCGGATGGCGAAATTACAGACACAA
This sequence comes from Hermodice carunculata, assembly GCA_964020975.1. Lineage (NCBI taxonomy): Eukaryota > Metazoa > Annelida > Polychaeta > Eunicida > Amphinomidae > Hermodice > Hermodice carunculata. Next base: position 74,929,896 of record OZ026620.1, on the reverse strand, counting down.
GATGATTCCAAAGGCAAACCTTGTCGGGATACAGTGGTGCTTAACATTCATCATGGAACTTATTCGCTGCTTTGTATGAACTTAACTCTTACATTCCACACTGGACATTTATGATGGCACACGCGTCGGCTATTCTATGGTTGAGAAAGCGAAAAAAACTATTCTCTGATGATATAAAGGGATTCAAAGTTCGCTCAGAAATCATTAACAAAAGAAAAAAAACTGTAAAAAAAGCCACACCCCCCACCCCCATAAAACAAATCAAAACACAAAAATTATAATTAAACAAACACCCACAACCCCCACCCACAACCTCAAAAATCAAAAACAAAAAACAAAAAAAGTAATAATTAAAAAAAACAAACACAAAACACCCCCCCAGATATCACTTTTTTAGTCACAAGCCTCAAATATGTACAGAAACTTGCAAGAACCATCATGACGTGATTGACTCTTTGACATCTGTTGGCCAAGATTTCAGTTAATGATAAGTGTTTTGATGGAGATTGGTATCATGTAAAATGTCAAATTTAAAATGTGAGTTTCAGTGCAGAACATATAAATTTGAATACTTCTTCAAAAGAGAAAGTTTAATATTCGGATACAATGTGCTTAGGTATAAAGCACATATCTTGTATCATGTTCAAGTATGAAAGAACTGTCAAATCTCAAGACTTTAGTAGGCCATCCGTTTATCATTGTCTCCAGAAGAAGTGGGTCTAAAAGAAATATTGTGAATGTTATGAAATACTTGAGAACTTCGTTTGTAATGATATATAGAGAATGTATCTTGTCTAAATAATTGTGTAAAATTGGTTTTGTTTTTCCATTTAAAAAAATGCTATGCAGAACAAAAATTTAATCATACCCACGTATACGTTTGAAAGAAGGGGATAGACGCATGGAGCATTGCTAATATTTTAACTGCATGAATCATTTACTTATTTTTAACTTCACCACTTTCCTGGCAAGCTTAAAAGCCGATGGTTTAGTGTTCTGATTTGGCCAATGAAGTGCCTTAAGTTTTTTAATCATACAGCCATGTTCAAAAACCAAATAATCTTGTTGTATAACATCGTATTGTATACGAGTATTTTACAAAATCGTTGGGTACAATACTTTTTTCCATTTGTTCTTCTTGTTTTTTAAAATTTATAGTGGAGGTCGTCAAAGTGATCGGGGTGATGGTACTCGTGGCTTTGAGGTGCTTTCGTTTGCTCATGTGCTGTTCTAATGCATACTTTTCCATTAAGGTCGAAGGGGCATTTTCCCCCAGGATTTCATGTTTGGGACAGCTTTGGAACCATGCATGTGAGAACCGCAGCATAACCACTTCGCGAAACAGCGTCACTGGCATCTCGTTAGTTCGAGAAGTGTTTCGGCATGACGTGTTCCCTTTTAACTTGGTGTGACGCCATGCAGTACATTTGTAGATGTCGGCCTGGTGCCATTTAACCACTTGAGACAACCAATGGAGGTAATATATTGATGCGACAGCCATTTAATTTATACCTCCCAAAAGGAAAAATAAATATGGTTGTACACTTCAAATCATTTAGTGCATATATTGGTTTAATCATTTTGACCACATGTCAGCGATCTTTTAAATGAATTGAATAAGTATCAGGCACATACGCTTTGATTAGCTGGTTTTAATTCAACTGACAATTACGATTCAGGTTTGGAGAGAGAGAGAGAGAGAGAGAGAGAGAGAGAGAGAGAGAGAGAGAGAGAGAGAGAGAGAGAGAGAGAGAGAGAGAGAGAGAGAGAGAGAGAGAGAGAGAGAGAGAGAGAGAGAGAGAGAGAGAGAGAGAGAGAGACTCTTGTTTGCGATTGAAAAGGGTTAATGTATTCAAAATATGGATTTTGTACTGACGCTCACGGGTGAGTTACTGAGCCCTTCTTCTGGCGCTACAAGTTGATCAAAGTGATCTGACCATGGCAGCCAAGTGCCTCCATATTGTGCGCACGCTCCAATACCTTTCCCCCCTCCACAACCATCCCCAAACGCCGAACATTTCTCCTGTTTCAACGTTTTCAGTTCAATTTCTTGGTGATATGCGAACATTTAAAAGGCAAACTGTTGGTGAGACCTCGCAAAATAAGTTGTCCCACGTTAAAGGTTTGTCTTGATGTGGTTGAGGTCACAGAAGCTGTTGATTTAGATGTTGTTTTTAATCAACAACGGGGGCGCGTGTCACCTCTGCCCGGTAGGCCAGCAGCGGATGAGAGGGTAATAAATTAATCTGGCCTTGTGACAAATACGACACATGTAAGAAACCGAACCTGTCAAGTCATATAAGTTAAGAGATTCATTTTTCATATTTCGTGTATTTCCAGCCCACTGAACACAGCACTTGCCACCAGTTTTGCATGGGTGCGCGACCATAGGCTCGGCTCTTGATGACGCCTGAGCAAAAAGCTCGTAAAGGTGTCATATTATTTGTGTGCCATGCGACGGCGCCCTACAAACATGCCTTATTATGAATGATCATTTTCTTGTATGTATATACATGCATATTTGGAGATCGCACTGAAGCCCAATGGTCAGAGTTGTTGTTTTATCCCTCAAGGTGGCATAATTCATTTGACCGTAGTTGACAAATAAACAAAGAACAAAAAAAAGAAAAAAAAAAAGAAAGAAAAAAATAAAAAAAATAAAGACCCCCCCAAAAAATAGTATTAGCAATTATACATTGGTATAGAACAAAACGCATTTTTTTTTTATTTTGAAGGGCAGTTTATTTTGCACTTTATGACCAAACGTTGGGAGTCAACACGGTTCGTTTCGTTTCCATTTGCGTGATTCTGGCTTTGACCCAAATTACTTGGTTCTATGCCATTTCCGGTTACCTGTTTGATGCCATTTTGAGTGACCTTTGATATTCTACCGTGTAAATATTTCTAGGATTGATGCCAGAGAAAGCAGAAATATCTTGCGTCACCATAAAATATCCAGAAAAGAACTGAAAGTAGCATAGTTTTTGGCATACAACAGGGCACATATGAAGCCCTATTTGCAATTTCTTGACATTTGAATGTAGTTCGTTTAGTGACCCAAGGAAATTAACCTACTGCTGGTCAGAGTACGACTTAGTGAATAGCTTTACTTGGCGCGGTTTGGCCACATTGCGCCCAAGCCGCACCAGGAAAAGCAATTGGCATAGGGCATCCCATTGTTAACGGGTCTTACTTACAAATCTCAGCCAAAATGATTTCATGTAACGACAAGTGGAAGTTAAAATGTTAAGGCAGACGACAATTTACATCCGGGCACTTTCGGGCAATTTATGCAGGAAAGGGATGATTGGCTCTATCTGGCAGAGAGTTAGAAAACCCGTTATTAATGTACAGTTTGAGATTAACCCATTAGTGTAGATAATAATACCAATGATGAAATTACACAGACATATATCAAATCCATTTATTTTATAAAGTCCCAAAAGTAAACACTTTAAATGACTAATACATGGCTGTCATTAAAAAAATCAATACTTTATCAAAAATCCAAAAGTAAGTTGGGTTTATATAAGCAATTTTTCACGCATATGTGCCGTTAGTCCGTCAAAATGTGCAATTTGTGTCAATTAATTAATTAATTAATTAATCAATTTATTTATTTATTTCCTTGTGAATTTTGTGGGCAGTTTTTGTCGAATATTTTTGTTCCGAAAAGTACCAAACTAGGCACGATTATAGATCTAATAGTGAAGTTGTTCATATTGTTTGGAACTGTCATCCTGTTAAATTAGGGGCAATTAAAATTTTTAAAGCTCCATACCTTCCAACGTATTACAGATTGTCACAAAATATAAAGTAGTACATACAGGTTTGTGACACCTGCGAATCTAATGGACAGTGAACAAAAACTGCGGCATATTAGATTATACTAATTAGGAGCACTTGAAACGTTTCAAAGTTAAATGTCTCCAAAATTAGTAAAAAAGAGGTGCCAATCCAAATTCAATTTGTAAGTTTGTGACATAGCCGCTAGTTGTAGGATTCTAATTTATGCAAATTGGGTGAAAAATTTAAGTCTGGAATAACTTCATAACTATTACAGATAGAAGTGTCATCCCCTGCTCAATTGGCAGGTTTGTGACATAGCCGCATCCAATGAACCATGAACCAAAGTTGTAGCATTTTGATTTACACAAATTAGGTGAATACACAAAATTGAGTTCTCGAAAAACTTTCAAAATTATAACAGAGAGAGGTGTTATTTTAACTTCAATTTGTTGATTTGTGACATAGCTGCATCCAATGAAACATGAACCAAAGATGTACTATTCTAATTTGTGCAAATTAGGCTAATACACAAAATTGAAATCTTGAATCACTTCAAAATCATTACAGACAGAGGTACAATAGTCGCTTCAATTGGAAGGTTTGATGCATAGTCACATGTAATGAAACATGAACCAAGGTTGTAGCAGTTTGATTTATGACAATTGAGGCAAATACACAAAATATTAATCTTGAACAGCTTCAAAACTATAACAGTTTGAGGTGTCTTTTCAAGTTCAATTTAAGGTTTTTGACATAGCCGCATGAAAAAATTTAGTTACAGCAGTTAAATAAATACTGATTAGGGAACCTTTAAAAGTTTTTAAGGCACACAGACAGATTTGCTGACAAGCAACTCAAATTTTCTAGTTTATAACTATTTCTCTGCTCACTATAATTATGTCTATGACCCGCCATGCTCAATGTACAGTCCCAGATACACTGTCTGCTGTGCATTCATCCGAAACATCTACTTTACCAAACGGTGTCCTGTTTCATAATCCTCTCATATCTCAACAAACCTTTGCACATTTCCCTCTAGGCTGATGGTTGGTCTCTACTCGTTAAAAACGCTTCCTATGCGACTGTGGGCTGGGCATTCTGGGATACTTTTCATGCACGTGGAGATAATCTAAATTTCCCGGAGGTTCAACAAGCCAAAGACCAGGAACTGCTTTTTTTTCCGAATTACTATAAGCTTGTTTTCTAAAGATGGAAACATATACTGGGCAGAGGACCGCAGTGTGTTCGGAATGTGCAGGGCGAAAACTAAGTCCACAATTGGTTGTGTGTGTGGAAGAATATGACCTTTGCAACGTATGCAAATATTTGGTACTCCTAGGGACAGACCTAAGTGTTGTACAGATAGCTGCGTTGGTGAATGAATTCTTCATGCTAAATTTAAAAAAAAAAAAAAATCATTCGCTGATAACGCATTGAAGGCCAGGTCATCTGGACCCGTATATTGACATTATATGTCCCGTGCTTAGTTGTATCAACCAAATTTATTTTTAACTTTTCGTCCTGCTTTTTCCAGTAATAATCGTACTCAAATCTTATCAGTTTTGCCAAAAATTTGGACATATTTCCCTTTTCTTTCAGTTTTGACAATTTTGTTCGTATTGTGTTTCAATGGAAGTGTTTTTCACATTGAATTAGTCAAACCTGCGCTTTTGAAAGCCTCCGCAGATCGGATCCATTAACATGGCGACCAGTTTTCCAAAACTAAGCTTAGTTTTCTGCTTTTTTTTTTTTTAGACTTCCTGTTCATTGTAAATGCTTCGTTGGAGGACTTTTGCCAGAACCATAGTGTCCTCAATAAGCATATTTAACTGTGGAATACATGTGAAAGTTACACTCTTTTTATTGATAGGCAAACTCACAGTCGCGCAGCATCAAACCAGCGTAGACTCGTATAACTATTATTGCTGGTTTCATGTGCAAAACGTGACTTTTTTTAAACAAGGACAGCAGCTGTATGATTACCAAGGGAGCTATACGACCCTGGGGAGGCATTATTTTTAAGACCTCGCATAGTACCGTAGTTTTTACGTTTCCTCACAAGATGCAGGTTAAGCGATACAGTATGTGGTCTTTCGTGCCATTGCATCTGTTAATTTAGTCAAGAAGTTGGCAGGGTCAACTAAATCTTCCAACTGCTTCGACCGGGAAGCCCAACGTACACGAGCAACAACAAACCAAATCCGCTGCCGATGCAGACACCTATCTCGCAGACAGATACAGCCCCACAACGGCCGAGATACCACTCTATATTGTTATGTAATGAATTTTTGACTCTTTGTCTGCCACGCAATACAGCACGTGACAAGAGACAGTAATTCGTGTAGAGTAAGCTACAGTTTATCACTGACAGTGTACTCCACTGTTTTGTTTTTTAGCTATTTGAGTACAACCTCACGTTTCTATCACGAGAAGCATGCACAACTTGCTGAACGATGCAATAGCAGAATTATAGTATCACGGGACAACGTGCTTGGCCCAGGTTCCAATTTACACATACTACTCAGAACACTCACGGACCGCGAGTTCGCACGCTAGCTGGTATTAGCTAGGATGTCTGGATGCAGGTTTATCACTTATCCAATATATTACAGCGCTTATTGGTTCCATGAACCCCTATTAAATCCACTTACTGCGGCAGCGTTATCACTCAACAAAAAGAATGGATAGGAAGGGATTATTTTCACGAGATTTACATTCGTTATACTCAGTCTGCACACGAAGGCTGGAGTGTGGCTTTGAGTCAATAGTTTCTTGTTTCCCTTTTATATCTATATCTATATATATATAATCTAAACGAAAAACAATAATAAAATGGCGGTATCCCTCAGCGAGATAGGGAAAATAGTTACGTTGGAGACATACTAAGTTGAAGAACTACTAAATTTCAAGAGGGATTTATATAAGGCCTTGCCCTGTTTCCCAATTATTGTATCCTTACGGAAATACAAACATGTTTAAACCAAAACTAAATTTCTGACAATATTACATTAGTTTATCAATTACACTTTCTTTTTCAAGACACAATTGTCATTTAGCATGATGACATAAAAAGTTAAGCAGATTCTGAGTATGTTTACTCATAGACCGTTAATAGGCCCACTAAAGCTGCAGTGGTAAAACGCAGGGGAGAAAAAAACCTGCACAGAATTCCAAAGGATGATATGACCGTTTGCGGGGACAAATGGCGCCAAGCCAAGACAGAGGCAACGCTTGTCAACAAGTCCATGTATTGGGCGAAAACAAGTGAATTGTTTACCGTGCATGCATGTGACATCTGCTTACACCTATCGTTGCGTGGTGACGCAGGTAGCTTACTAGGCTCACCGCGTTGTAAATCGAACACGGTGTTTTCAATGATACACAAGATGAGAGCTAGTTCCCGTGTGTCTTACACCTTACTGTTTACCTATAGGACACTGTGGTACATCGTCATTTCTACAAGGAGCCACCGTTGCAAACTGGTTTCAGCTACTTTCCATGAACGAGCCGGAATTAGTGCTGACGTAAAATTCTAATACACTGATTCTCCGCTGCAGTTTTGTTCGAACGCACCCCCTACTCCCCCAGGGAAAACGATATTAATTATATGTCGTGGTTTGAAAGAAATATTTAATCAGCTTAAAGTGAGCTTTTTTAACCTTATGTTTTGAGATAAATTCAACGTAAGAATGTATCAATAGTCGCATGCGATGATTAAAGAGACGTGGTGCCAAAATAGTATTCCGCCATTTTCCCCTTTTTATTTTGTGAGAACTTCCCACCGTGGGATGGGAACCAGCATTCCTCCCACACCCTAACCCCGCTAGGTCGCTGCGTGACATTGCAAATCCAATCAGTACACAATTGAACTTTCCTGCTGAAAAAAAAACCAGATCCGCCCAAGAAAAAAGAATGGCGAATGTAAAAGAACAACATAGCAGCAATGTACTGGATACACCATGGGTATTAGCTGGCAACCTTTTCATATAATCTGACTAAACTAAGTTCATTGTATGGGCATATACTCTTCAGTACACAAGGAACACGTATTTAGTCGATAATAGGACCATGCAGCCAGTCTGAGCAGTCAAATAGCCATCTCTTGCTCCATGGTGTTCGGTATATTCAAAGCTGGAAGAATAAAGTCAACAGCATAATAAATATTTCGGAACGAATAACAGTAGAAGCATACGATGATTAAAGACACGTGGCGGCAAGATAGTATGGCGCAATTAGTCCTTTAAGAAAATATGTACTCAAAAACTCATTGTGTATCGTCAGACAATGCTTTTCTTATCACCGAAACTTTTCTGCTGTTCAGGTATAGAGATTGGACAACCATCTGGTGTTCATATTAAGTTACCGATGCTTATAAAGAGAAGTATGTGCATGTATGCTAATTTGAAAGACAAACAGCGCAACATGTGTTGGTCCATCAGGTTTGAGCAAATTGACTGGCTGTCCATATGATTCAATGTTCACGTGGGTACACCATTATGAAAAAGAGGAATCGGATATTGGGTGGAACTAAAATACTCAGGTACACATCAATGCGTTGATATATAACAGTACGCAGTTTCAAATATTAAAACTGTGGTGAATCACACAATGTTCCCCGCTATTTGTGGTGTTAATTGTACACAATTATGCAGGAAATTTTTTTTTTGTCCGCAACAGTCTTTCCATTTTCCTACAATTGTGCTCTTTACACAAACGAGACTTTTTCCGTAGGCTTATTTTTGCATCTGTACAGCTAAATATCTGCAGATAGATACATCTAACTGGAAAAGCATACATTCTATGGCACTACACCCTTCCAATGGACAAGGTGTAAATGGTTCAAGATACTCCCAATGTGCCATGGCAGGTAAGTAACAGTTAGAGTAAACGGTATATTGCTTGCTAGCAGCTGCATTAGACCTGTTTCCGCTAGGAAGCTTTCAAAAGCAAAGTGATACCCTTTGAACTTAAAAACAGGCATGCATTTAGCATCAGCAGAATCTTGCACTGGATTGCTGAATGTACTGAGAATGTGTTTATGGAGGAATGATGGTGCTCTTTACTGCTGAATAATTGCCTAACTTTGCAATCCATAGTAACGAGAATGTGTTTATGTTGGAATGACGTGCGGGTTACTGCTCTATAATTGCCTAACTTTATGATAGCAAATGGGTCCTTGTGGGCTTCTAATGTACTTGTTCTATTAAATTTGTTCCCATCTTGTGTCTATAACGACGCAGCAAAGGCTCAATCTTAACTAACTTCGGAAAAATATGGCGCAGATTTTGACTTAATAGCTTTTGCTTTCATCTTGACATCACTTACGGGACAGATACACTAATCAGGAATAGACAGATCTCTTGGTTTCCAGGCATCAATCTACGCACCGAGATAGGATTGACTCTCACCAATTCATCTAACAGTGAGTCATCAATATATTTAGTGTTGTTTTGGTTTTGTAAAGAGGACAGCGTGTTTGGTTGAATATTTCACCACATAAGATGATTTCCTCTAGTAGTTTCACACACAATATACTATTAAATTTCCAAGATTGCGACTAGAGTTTTTAAATTGAAACTGTTGCTTGCTTTGCCAAGATTTCAGTAGACAAGTGTCAAAATTGAAGGGGTGGTACGGCAGGGTTTAGGACATCCACCAATTAAATCCCCAATCTCTCTTTGATATTGAAATAAAACGTTGAATTTCAAAAAGACGATGAAGCAGACATTTGGAACTAACTCGCCTTTTGAAACAATTAGAGTGGGCGAGCGTCAAAAGACATATTACGCACGGCAGCGGAAAGACATCTAACCGATACTGATAGACACTTAATGGCCAAGATAGTCTTACTCGCAATGGCTTTGCATTTTTTTTCCAAGTAATGTTACAGAATCAAGTTATATCCCTGCGAGTGACATGTTTATAGGAAATAGCACGGACTGCGGCAAGCGAACGTCTCTCGCTTAATTTGATCAGTGAAGATTCTTTTTTAGCAAATGCGTTATTTGCTAGTGATGGAATTTAAGGCAAACCATTCACGGCCTCTGTGGTTTCCCAATCACATGAAAGTGCCTCATGTGAACACTTTCATGAGCTAAATGCATAGTTTGGAAATAAAATGTGGGATTGGTAAAGCTGGTTTAGTAGATTATTTTTTTCTAATTTAATATATTAACCCTATAGATTAAAATGAGCTTGAAGCTTTCCGTGGTATAACAGGCTTTAGATAATTGATAAGAATATCACGATGCTTTCTTTCAAAGATCATAGTGTAATGAAAGCTATGTAGAATCTGGCTACTTTTGCGAATAGAGGTGGGACGGGAGCAATGAAAACTGCATCGTGCGAACTTTATTTCTAACGTCACATTGTCTAAGTGACATATTTTGTTGTTTTGTCTTCCGCAAATTCGCCTATTGTTGATTGTAATGCCCATATGACTGCGAAAAATTTGTGGGAACTGTAATAATTCTCATCATACAATTTGGTTCACGAATGATAAAAAAAAAAATAAGTGTTGGGCTAGGCGACATGACTAAATTCAGATACTGTCAGGGTTGACTGGATTTTGTTTGACAGGTGAACGTTCATATGAGTACCCCTTACATACGCTGAGCTCACACTTGGTAGTGGTGCTATTGAGGTTGTGGGTGGATGGGGGAGATATACCTAAATACACCGTCACATAACGCCATTTAACTCTCCAAAGGCGGACTCAACAGCTTTCCTTGGGGCACTGTAATCCGAGGAATTCTGTTTACATGTTGCCCATTCACGCTAAAAAGCTGCAATATTTACGACGACAGAGGTTGCAGTCGTTTTTACCATGGAAACGCTGCACGCCAGTACACCAATCTTAGTTCCCTTAGAGTTAATTACATTAATTGATATTTTGCTTTATTTACTCAGACGTGTTTGGAGTTCAGTTTAGCACATGACGTATATGTGGCTTAGTGGCATGCTATCCAATGCTCGTCATTCCTTTTTTGCCTCATTCGTGTGACCTGAAAACTGAACCAGATTTGAATAAGAAGCTATTTCAGCAGCCCTGCATGTTGGTGGTCCACACAGTTTATATAAGAAGACCATGGAGTGGACCGGAAAAACGTGGGCAAAAGAAGGCGATGTAAGATGTTTGTTGTGGTTTTTCACGCACCTGATTCAGCATCAAGTTTTCCTCTTTTGCCCTTTAAGGACTGCCAGCCTCAGTGCCAGGGAAGCGAATTACTCACGGATTGCGTGAACGTTTGGATACATATAGGCGAACAAAACGTAATCCAAGAGCCAGGACCGATACATATTCAAGCAAAACGTGCCTAAGATGATGTATTCGTTTTGGGCATGAAAAACATCTTAAAATAAATTTCCCCTTCTCATCATCTGAGAAATCTTCTGGTTAAAAGTGTCATAAATTCTTATAGCTGCACACGGACCTGGTATTAGGCCTAGTTCTTCGGTAAATACAGTAATATTGATGCTAGGCGATACATCATTTTTAACAATAAAGTTTTATATTCAACTGAATGCGGGACTCAATACGTAAACATGCGAACGTTTTTTTGAGCTAGATGTTTAACGTTTCGTAAATTGTTTATTTGTGCCGTTTACCTTCCAAAATGTACATTTTATTTGATATCTCCACCATATATCTAGATTCTAAGAATCCTCTTAAGGAAACCTAGCTCATGGCGAGGCGATAGTGAGTCATGGCTACGAGATAAGAAGTCTTTGCTACATGGTAGTAACTCGAGGCCACGAGACATTAGGTCGCAGCCACGAGACATTAACTTGTCGACACGAGATATTGGTACGAGATCGAGTGCTCCGTATGATAAGCACGAGCACTCTGTTCTTTTCATATGGCGCGGTTTTGACGTTCTTAATCATACCTCACAATGGTAAGTAGTAGGGATGCACAACCCTTTTGCTCGGCGAGTAAATTAACCTCTGTGGCAGGGATACCTTAACCTTCATTTATTGCCAATCCCTGTTACAAATTTAAGAGGAATAACTTATTTGGTTACTTGTGCTACATTGGAGAACACAAGGCACACCAGAGTCGATCATATGAGTCACATGTGAACGTAAAGGAACGGCCATCCAGTCTGTGTGTCCACCTCAGCTGAGGGCCTGTCCCTCACAAGAAACCGGTCCCAGTTCTCCTAGTCAGCGGTTTTTTTTTTCAGTTCAAATTTAACATGTTAAGTAAGTTAACCGTCCTTGAGAACCAAAAGGCGGTGTTCATGTGACGGTAAGGCAGGTTCCCCTGGATTAACAGCCACCCTGTTTTGGCAAGAATACCACCTAAATTGGCAGTGCAAATGATATATTTGATAGGTCGCTGAGCCTAACAAAATATAGCAGACAATAGAGAAAGTGGTCATTGTGTGCGGCACAATATTTAGGAAACCGGTTGATTATCAGTCATACGGGCACAAGTACAAGGCTTCTTATCGTTTTTTTTTTCCTCTGGGAAAGTTAATGCGAAAAATGTGGTGATGACTTAATCATTCATTTTCATGGTTGTCGTGTTTAGCCAGATTCAACACAAAATAGTCAAATCATTACGTATTTTGCTCTTATATGGTTAGAAATTCATGACCAAGAACTAAATCAAATAACATGGGACTCGTATACACCTTCGAACAGCATCCGGATGGTGAATCCTAAAGGGTTTGAGTGATCTATTCACATGTAAACCACTGCGAGGATAATGCCCTACAAAGGCGTTTAATGCCCAGGTAAATTGGATAAGTGTGACAAATGGGCAGCATACTTACTTGTTCTCGGATCAATATCGCCTGAAGAGGAAGGGAAGACACCCCATTCATTCATCAATTTGCCGCCAGCGAGACGTCTCTTATCAGATTCACCATCCTCCCTGTCTACTTTACGTCACACTTATGTATTCTGGCCCTCCACAGCTGATTAATATTCATTAATATATGAGGCCATTCATTTAGCTTCCAATCATTCATCAATTGGAACGCAATTCAGTCGTGGATGCAAGTGAAAGCGTGCCATGCTGAGTACATATCCCACCTGAGTAGAACAACAACTGGCAGATACGTCTGCTTTTATCTGCTACCTTCTAACCAACCATGTCTCGCCCATCCATCCGTCTGCCCGCCCATTGGTTCGTCCTCCAAGTACCCACCCATATGTCCAGCCACCTGCCCAGCCATTAATCCAACCTACCCATGCACCAGCCATCCATTCGTCAAACAACCCCTTGCATGCATGCATCCATTCATTCACAAACCCATCCATCCATTGCTGTTTTTCAGTGTGATATCTGTATCTCTGAGGACCAATCTGTCCACCTCGTCCTTCGGCATGCTCAAAAAAGAAAAAAAAAAAAAAAGAAGAAAAAATCGCGCTATAAAGGGCATTATGTCATCCTCGAAGCACAACATGGTGGCATGATGTATTGACATCAGAGGTTACGATTGGTGTCTCTGCGGAGGAATAAACTAGACTTGTTTATTCTTCCATGGTGTCTCTTAATTAAGCAAAGACTGAGAAGCCTGTCAGTTGCAACGCGCGGGTGTTTTGGAAACGTCCGGAGCAAGCGAAGTGTCAAGCTTTCGAAGTAGACGTATGTGGTGGGTTTTTCTTTGTGAGCTGTGACGGTGACTTGCAGCATCCAGCTTCTGTACCCATGGAAGTCGAGTACAATCCGCAGAAGCTCAACTGTCTCATATGCAGACATGAAAAGACTGGTGGTTGATGCATGTTGCCAAATTACGACAAATTATGCCGTGGAGCTGGTTCCTCTGTCCAAGAAATCAAGAGAGTGAGCCAGCATGCGAGGTTCATCCAGAAAGCTGGTTATCTCATATATTGAGACAGGGGCCTACCATGTCACCATGTCTCCCTTGCGTACGATGAGCAAGCCCCATGGCTTGGCAAGGTTGACAAAGGCCATGCGTGGGCAATACGAATCAGAGATGTTTCCAGAAATCATGTTAAATACAAAAGACTTGGAATTACTTTGACCTGTTTCGGAACTGGAAAACTGGTCACAGGAGACATCAAGTGACTATACCAAATAGAAACTACTGTCATTAGACTCGGAAATTATTGATTTAGATCACTAATTGACCCTGCCTCCAGTAGCCCCAACGTCACCGAAATTTGCAACTATTTCAAATAAATAAATAAATAAAAATAAATAAATAAATAAATAAATAAATAAATAAATAGACAAATAAATAAATAAATGAATAAATAAATAAATAAATAAATAAATAAATAAATAAATAAATAAATAAATTAACAAATAAATAAATAAATAAATAAATAAATAGAACAACATTACGAAATAGTATTTTACCGTCAAAAGATGACACAGACTCGCTATATGAACTTGTATGGAACTGAAGGTATCTTCCTTCATGAATATTTCATCTGGAAACAAGCATTTGTTTTATCAGCATACCATACGGAACATGTGATTCAATTTTTTACTGTGGTACCCAGGCAACAGTCAGCTGCACTTTACTGTTATGTTAGATTTGACAAATATGGATGTATCGTGGACAAAGCTAAGTACACATTAGACCGGGAAATTGGCATACATAAAAAGTTTGACGTAATGTTAAAAAATAGTAACAGCTGGTGTTTCTAAGGTAACATGTCGGTTATGTTAAAACGAAAATGCTCATGTGCTTTTCTTGCAGTTGCTGATAAAAATATAACTTAAAACAACAGGTGATGCTATGAGCTTTGCAGCGTGTTTTATTTGGGTTTTCCATGAACATGAAAATTAAAGGTATACCGACGGTTGTAGCAACACAATTAAAAGTGTAAGTTCTGAATACTTGGACTCAGAATCACTTCATGTCCCAAGCTCATCTACTAGGTATGCGGAACTGATCATAACGTGTTGAGCTTTCGATACTTTGGCGAAGCTCTCCATAACGTTCTCAACGCCTCGATGGCGCTGTTTCTATTTGCGATCAATAGATTCTTAATTTTGAACGGAACAAGCACATGCTTAAGTGTCATATCGATTGATATATTCAAAGTTCAGGCCAATTTAACTTATCAAATTTCTCCCTATGTAGACACAGAACTCGTGTGTACATATTCTCGTTATTTTACTGAGTTTCATGAAGCCCAATATTTTCATGCAACTCATTCCCCTTAGAAACTGGCCATTAAATGTTAATATTTACAGTCATTTTCATCTATGGAAAATTACGTAACTTTACTATCACATGGAAACAGGATTTCAGTTTTCCTGAGAGCTTGGCCAACTGCTTTCGTTATCACAAATCGTTTAACACAACAGGGCAGGACTGGATGTATGATTCGTTAAGGGAAGGCAGGCATGATCTGTTACGTCATGTCTTCATTCATTGCTGGACAATTTCATGTGACACAGGAAGCAGGTGCTGCCACCATGCAGATTAGTAAATCTGTCCGACTCTATTCATTCTACCATATTCAGAACTTTCTCTAGCAAGGTTTGGTTTTCAAAATTAAAATTAAAAAGCACTTCTGTGATTTCAATGTTGAAAACTGAAGCTGTTTTAGAAATTTTAACGTGAGGTACGTTGTGATTTGAAGCCTGATGGCCTGAGTGATATCTACATGTCTGGCATTGGGAACAAGGAAATGGATAGATGCGTTACTATGGCAATATGGGAATGAACACAACACGAGTGTCTTAACATACACAGGGTTGAGTTTGGATACAAGTAACATGCCATGGGAAGGGCACATTGCCTCAGTATCCCCTACGTTGTGAGCATTGCAATTTACATATTTATTGCCGTGCTAAGATGAAAATGGACAAACACGTACTTCCGTAAATACGAGTTAATGCGATAATGCCATTTGGGAACTCATTCATTATCAATTAATTTTATCCTGTAGCTGATGTGAAATGCATCAAAGCAATATTTAGCGGCATACTGAGTTATCAATCATTAGATCACACCGGTTAGCTTTCTTTACAGGCTGGTGTATAACAAGAAGTTACTTCAAAGAAGTGGCTGACGTAATTCTATTGATTAAATGCAATACCATAGACATAATTGTGTTTCAAATAATGAGCTTTCGATTAAACATGAACTGTAACTGTATAGACAAGCGTGTATAGAATAATAAAGGCAGCTATAGCTCAAAATTCGTAGTTGATATGTTCAGCCTAATCTCACGCAAAATGAAATTAGAGATATTTATCTGAAAGAACATGATTCTAGGAAACTTCTGTTTCCGTCCCGCCAATGCAAACTTTCAGCAGATCCAGGAACTAAAATCTTCATTTGCTACCAACTTACAACTAAATAATTATTGACTGAAATAAACTCCCTCATCATAAAACTAAAAACAAATAACAAAGCGTCATTTTTGAAAACCAACTGTTTCAGGTTACACCCTAGGTCGTATAATTCCGCACGTGCGAAGTGGATAGTGACTTGGACTCAAATCTGCAGATGTCCTCAAATATCGGTTTGTGGATTAGTGACGTCAACATTCTGAGATTAAAAATCATCGAAAATTACTGGCGTCAGTCATCACTAATTAGTAAAGTGACATATATTTTACATGGATGCTGAAACAGGTCAAGCCTATTTTTATCACTCTTCATGACACATCTGTTGGCCGATATTTTCCTACCTAACTCTGAAGTGGGGAAAGCCCGAAGAATAAAACCACTGTGAACGGTCAGAATGGTAGGAGCTCTTCTCACTTGCTTCCAGGCGGTGAATCGAACACGGATCGCAGAGGTGAAACGCGAGCGTTTTACCGCTGTGCAACCATGCAGCCACCACTGTTTTAAAATAAATTTAGCAAATTCAGGGTTAAGCAAGCATACTTTGGTGTTGCAGGAGTAATGCGACTGACGTTACATGTAGTCGCCCGTCTATACAGGTTTTGTTAGACACATTTTGTTGGCTATATATTTTTTTTTATCGTTTTATCAAAAATATATTTCGTTGGCTATAGTTATGATATTATTTTCATCATTTGTGAAATATTTGAGAACAATGTATGAAATATATCCAATCGTACCTGGTGCTTAACAACTTTTATTAGAGATGTATATATAATCAAAGGGTGCCCAATCATTTAATGCTAAATATTCAAACACAAATATGTGATAAACAAAAGAAAAAAAACCTGAATTACAGACATACGTTTACCAATGCAATCGATTCGTATAGTTTTTCCGATGTACAACAAGATGAGCCGAGGTTATTATCCGCATTAATTTTAAATAACGTGCCAAGCAATATCGCTTTCGCTTGTGTTTTCCACGTGCCAACATAGCAGTACAATACACGATCCAAAACACACATAATCACCGTGGGAACCACCTGTAAAAAAGTATATGGACAGACAAAGTAGTATCACCTGGCTTTGAGACATGTCATTATTTGAAAACTAGTGACATGTCTATTTTTATACTGATATTGCAGATGTGCTATGTTCCTTGAAGGTGAACATACAAATTTTAGTACAAAGTTCTACCATAAATAAATAAATAAATAAATAAATAAATAAATAAATAAATAAATAAATAAATAAATACTAGAATCCATTACATATGATAATATGTGTGATCAATATAAAATGACCAGCTTTAATTTGGACAGGGACATCTTCAGTTACTCTTGTAATCTTTGTCAAATAAAGAGTGATTTCATGAATATAGCTATTCGTTATAAATGATGCATCTGTCTGCCTGTAACAAGTATTACGTCAACGTGCCAGATAAAATTTATCTCAATGTTTCGTATGAGATTTCAACCTTTATTGAGCGAGTGCATGATTACCAACATTCTTCAGCAGGCCACTTTGCCACTGTGAGGGGGTGCAGGGGGGTTTTGGTCACGAATCATGGGCAAAATTATGATTTCACGGTTAAGGCTGAAAAAGGTGTAATTTACAGAATCATTATTATTCACAGGAAAAGTCTTGATGTTAGAGTGCGCTATTTACTGAAATGGCAATTTACAGTTGGCAATCAATATAAATTCTGAATCACGTTTGACGAGTAACAGGCCTTTCACGGCTCACGAAAATAATATTTTTCATTACAAACTTTAGCAAAAGTAAAAATGCCCCAATCGTAGTTAAACATAAAAGACATTGCTCGCGCGTTAGTATGATAACGGGTCGTTGGCAACGGCTTTGCCCTCATTGTATAACGCTCCATCAAATTAAGCTTGGTCCTTATTCTGTTGAAGAAGCACGAAGACACTATGAATGCTTGAAAGAGAATGAGTTAAACAGAGCATTGAATGTCTATGCCCTTGAAAGAGAATGGGTTAACAGTCAGTGAATATTTTTAGCCCTTGAAAGAAAATGGGTTAAAATGATCGGTGAACGACTTCAATATTTGAAGGAAAAATGTTTACAATAGGTAAGAGAAGGCTCCACCTTGAAACAGAATGGGGTTTAACAGGTCCTTGAATGATTTCACCCGTTAAAAGAAAATGAGTTGCAATAGTTCAGTAAATGCTTTGATTCCTTGAGCTTAATGGGTCAAAACAAGTCAGGGAATACTTTAAGACATTGAGATAGGGTAGTTACAATAGGTCAGTGAATATTTTCGACCCTTGAAAGATAATGGGTTTAAACAGAGCAGTGATTGCTTTCAGTCGTTGAAAGAGATCAAAGTAAATGGCGACAACGATAGTGATAATAATATTTCATCATGTAGCAATTTTATTAAGTATAATTAATGCTAATGAATACAGGATGCTTACATTTTAAGCTATGTGCAGGTAGGATATTTCTACTTGGAATTATGTCAGTAATAGGTCACTAGTACATCGATATTGTTGATGAAACATTTCTTCATGAACATCTTTATTGGATCATTCTGCATTGTGAGAGGGGGTGGTGGTGTTGGTGGTTGTGCGTGTATCTTCTTTGCAAAGACTAGCCTCCAGGACGAGTATAATCATCAGTTGCCTCAGTTTCACTGTCCTAATAAGAAAAGTAAAGTTGACTTGCGTGCAGTATATGCATAACTTTTTAGAGACCTTTATTACCAGATGCTATGATCAGGTCATATTGGGACAGCCTCTGTAAATTTTGGAGTGCCTCTGATTGTGATCAGTGGCGTATCTCCAACAGTAAAGATGTTACAAGATTGCAATTTGTATTTGATAACGTCTATGTCACTCAGACTCTGTTTGGCTAGTTTCAGATTGCTGTGCAAAATGGGTAGATCTCTCAACCCAACAGTGAATGAGTTCTCGGCTGGAATAAGACTGGGCCAAAAGGGCATAGCGGCACCCAGACCAGGCCGAAATAAAAAAAATCGCAATCCATTTCCTATTTGAAAGACTTTTCAATACGCCTATGTTAGAAACATCGCATCACAAAATGAAGAATTAGGAGTCCACAGCAGGGGCATCCAGAGATTTTTTTCGATAGAAGTTTATTATTTTATTTTTCCATTACAGTCCACGAAAAATGCTATTTTAAAAAATTCAGAACTTTCGGGAATATTCTTTCCCCAATAAAGAGAGGGGAACAAAGGTGATATATTTGCCTTTTGCGATAAAGCTGCAACATTATACTTTGCTGGTGGCGGCAGATCCGTTATGAGTCCTTAAAACGATAAATTGCAGTGGTTTGCAATTCGGCAATATCACAGTACAGGCCAACTGAACTCTCGGAAAAGCACACATTACCAAAGGCATGACCCCCACCTTGCGTGATTCATCTGTACAATGGATTTAAGGACGTGGATTGTACTCTCAGAACTCAACAAAAGCATCTCCTGGTCCTGTCATTTTAATCTTCCTGCCTCAGCCAATTCTGAATGTTACAAAAACCGGCGCGCCAACTCAATTCTCCATCTTGCCTCCATGTGCTCGACAGGAAGGCACCATATTGCAACACGTCATCGGGATTCAAGGCTTTTGTCTTAAAGGACACCAAAATATTGTCAAAATTATATTATAGCGTTTTATGATAGACATACTGCTGACAACTCAAGTTTCTTTTTAACACTTTTCCTTTGTTGGTTGTAAGATGCACTATAAATATCATTTGTTATATGCTTTTGAGGGATAAGCCCGAGAAAGTTGGAATTCTATTAAGGGTTCCTGGCAAGAGCAATTTTTACTCATATACTTTTATCTGCTCGCACCACACAATAAATATGGATGTATGAGCTAAACAATCCTAAGTTCAGCGAAATTGGCTAAAATGTGTGTCAAACCATTGAAGCTGCTCAGACCTTTTTAATATCTCAAATGTGTGCATGATAAATTCCCCAAGGGCTAGGTTGACTGAAATAGCCTGTTCGCATGCCCTTTAGAATATATATATATATATATATATATATATATATATATTATAAGAAATCAGTTGTCATCCTGTGGCCTTCCTACAATTTAATTCTTACCCGCGATCCTATTTTCTGTTGAAATGGTCGCCAACGCATGATCCAGCAAATAGTACCTACATTAATGCATTTAACATAACGACAAGCTTGGTCACCGTCCTGTCCCGGTAATACTTTTCTTTTAGTATTGCGGTGAGATATTGGTGGGATAGCTTGAACATCAAAAGGCCCACGCGGCAACAGTTTTGCCTTCCTGCACTTCATGCGTAATGATCTTCGGACCGGATACCGTTTTTTAAGCCAGTTGCTCGAGCTTTAGTCTCTAACTTTATTTATTATAGTGCTAGAACCAAACGTCTGGATGTAAATAGATGCTTTAAGTTAACTTTTCGGTAATTTGATCACATGAGTGAGACACAGCATTTTGAAAATAGTTTTTATAAAATTGCTAACAACTTATTCACCACTATAAGCACTTTAAAATCCATAACTTAAGCATAATTTTGTGATTACTCAGTTTACCAAACAAGTTACTCGTTACTTGCGTCTCTTGCAAAGTCAGCCAGCGGACGCCTCTGGAAGATAATTATGAAATGAGCACATCAGCATTGACCTCAAACTATACACTTTATCAACTCGTGCAGTGCCAACCCCGGCTAAAGTTGCTCGACTGAAGTCAAACTAGTCTGAATTGTCATAAGAATTTCAGATTCGTATTTCTTGTAAAAAGACCTTTCATTCAAGTACCAGCATGTCTCTAGTTCCAGAGAAAATATCCCAGGTCAACAGCTTTTCTCGACGCGCATTGGCCTCATTGCGCCCAATTCGCGTCGAGAAAAGCTGTTGACTCAGTCCAAAATTTGGCACTTAAAGAGTTAATGGAGATAGTCCTTGGTTGCGTTTCTTCCAATTTAGCCACAGTATGCCAGTAGAAGATGTTTTGGATTGTTTAATGAGTTGTTTGATAGGTTTTGATGCAAATATCTTAAATCTTCTAAATACCTTGCGAAAATCGAGTTGAAATCATACACCAAGGGCTTGAATTTAGCACTGCTGTATTGTAATTTCTTCTTTTGGGGTTCATGTGGGGGCGAGGGGGGGGGGGGGGATCATGCTTTCGGGTTGTCCGTCCATGGTTCTCTGCGCCCACCATTTGTCTGTGAACACGATATATGAATACCTACCAGCCAGTATCTGAAACTGAAATTCACTTTATTTGTTACTTGATGCCATTTATTTTAATTCATTTCATTTTGATGATATTTGCCATATTTGCAAGGTCCTAGGACACGTGCATGTGCAATAGATGGCCCATGAGGTAATGCTTTACATTGAAGGGCCTGCAGTTTAACCAGCTGGCTATTTTTGGTGTTTCGCGTTTATTTCAGAAGTGCCAACACTAGTCTCTTTCAACCTCGTCAGTGTCATACTCTCGTTCCCATTGGGTTTTTTTACTACATTGTAGTACTGCGGTGATTTTACTCAATTTGAGTGTAAAATTTATGAAAAATTACATGCTGAATTATGTTTAAAACTAAACAGTATACTTAATGGATCATACTGTACCATACTTTGCTCACAACGTGGGGCTGTTTTCGTCTGAATCAGTTCAAATTATAGCTTATTCGTCGTACCATTATTGAGACCTGTATTGAATCAAGGTTGGGAACATTCGTCGTACCTCTTAGCACAAAGCCAAGGTCATTCCACGAAGATATGATCATGCTACACAACTGAAACATAGAACACTGGTCTGGCATTTCATCTGGGACTCCAATATAATAACTGTCCACCACAGTATATGGTAGCTCCAATCAGACGTCACGACTCGTGCTACTTGTTATAAAGTCCTGATATTTGTTCATCAGAACAAAGAAAGCATATCTGCCCAAACATTGGCGGACTCAATGTGTAGTGATTCGAGAATTTGTTAGATAGACATTCAGTAATGGCAGATCGAATAGTGTTGATGATGAAGCCCCCACCCAAATTGCTGATTATTTTGGGAACAAATATGAAGACTTCTGTAACTGTGTTTCATTTAATGAGTCTAAAATGGATAAATTCAGGTCAAATACTAAGTCTATAGTCGACTCAAAGTACACAAAGGAAGGCATCGGCACAAAAGTTCTTCGTGTTTCTCCTCGATGTCATGATTTGTCCCATACCCCCCCAAAACAAAAGGAAGTCGCTGAATGACTTTGAAACTACCTTGGTATAGCCTTTTTAACAACAATATGAAACGATATAAGAGAAAATCTTAAGCAATATGGGCCTTATAATTAGATTTGGTTGAAACATATTTTTATTTTGGTAAGGACACATTTGGGAAACAGGGCTTTATTATTAGATTTGGCTACATTGACTAATAACGTACACCCACTTGACGCACCGGATTTGCAATTGGGTTTCAAACGACCCCTCTACCATTCACTGCGCCTTTGTAATCTCAAAATGCATCAACTGCAGGTTACCAACAAGATATACTGATACTTATTCTTCATTGTCAGGTGCGACAAAAGTATTCCATAAAGTTGAATACAAAATAGTTTTGATTGCGGAGAGGTTAGCCTCCATTGATATGTCACCTACTGAAGAACATTATGTCGACTAGAATGAAATATGAGAGTACACTTCACTCACAGGCGTGTCAACTTAGGGATGGTGAGTTGCCGTGTGTGCTCACACATGCATAATGTGTTGTAGCCATTGAACATTTGTGCCCGACATAAGGTCCTTTGACCATAATTCTCCTTGAACAATACATACATGTTTTTTTTTTTTTTTTTTTTTTTTTCAAGTGATTTTTCCTCTTTGTATGCTTTGCAATGTGCACTGACATTTGCATGGAAGTATGAATGAAGGTATGATTATGATCAGTAAAAAACTATTGTCATTGTTATGCACAGTTGCTTTTTTCTGAGCACTACTACTGCTACTACTACTGCTACTACTACTACTACTACTACTACTACTACTACTACTACTACTACTACTACTACTACTACTACTTTATTTCAGGCCTCTACACGTATACAAGAGTATTGCGCCGTACCGGTAATATGATAACATTTGATACTACCAAAATTAAAAAAAAAACAAAACAAAAAAAAAAACAAAACAAAACAAAAAAACAAACAAACAAACAAACAAAAAAAACCCCCACACACACAAAAAAAACAAACAAACAAAGAAACAAACAAAAATCCCCCCCTCAAAACCCAACTAGCATGACAATGTGTCAGGTAAATCCTACCTATGAGTAAGCGTGCGAATTAAAAAAAAACACACTTGCACATAAGCTGTAATACAATTTAGGACAGGCCAAGAAGGTGGTATCACTTTACATGTCCGGTCATAACCAGGAAAAAGAGCACCAAGTTCAATATGAGCTGAATGAAAAAAGTGCCAATAATCCTAATATACTACGTCAAATTAAATAGCAACATTGGTCAAGTTCGACCACCATATAAAGGCTATACCATAACTGCAGTTGGAGACCACATCATACACCCATTTAACGTGGACATTTATAATGGTTAACTTCACAACATGTTAGCAAAATGTAGTTGATGCCTTGTATGTCTTATTGAAATGACTTAAAGGAAAACAAAATCCATGGTACCTTAGCAAAAAAGTAAAACAAAAATAAGTAAATATAGTGAAATTAAAAAACAAACCAAAACAAAGAAACAAACAAAGAAACAAACAAGCAAACAAACTAATATGCCTTTTCTGGGATCTTTATCCACCAGAATATGTGAGCACTAATTTTGTAAAGGAATGAAATGAATGAGATGCAATTTGGGAGGGCCCGGAGGCTATCGACCAATTTACACCACATTCATATTAACAAAGTGCGGTGCTGCTTTGACCGATATCATTCTACAAATACAGTACCCGAATGTACAGGCAGATCCTGTATCAAACATGGGAAGATATGGTGCTCTTGCCAAACTAGCAAATTGGATAACACTAATTATTTAAAAACCCACAGTCATGTTCTGCAAACATACGCTGAGCTTTATATCATACGGGGTGGACAAAAGATTGGAATTAATATTTTCTATTTCCAAAAATGTTGAAACCCCTTGGTTCTCCATCAGGACGCCTGTGTCGTGGCAGCCGATGGTCATTGTTGCCTAATGTAGGGTCAGATATTCTGGCGGAAAATTGATATCAATTTAGCATATTGCAAGTCATCATAAACCATGCTTTATAAATTTGGACATACTGAGTCTGGTGTGAATAAAAAATGTTCGGCATTTTACATTCCATTTGAAGACATTCTTGCCGTTTTTTTATTTGTAAACGGGGCGCAAAAAAATTGCGTTTCCACAATCTTAGCCGGAAAAGATTTCTTATTTTGACGCAGAATAAATTTCTTTGAGATCCAATGCACTTTTTCGAACGAAAAGCCTAAAAAACGGTTAAAAATTTTCAAGAGTGCAGAATACATTTTTCCAATACAGACACGACATGGGGTAAACTGATCTCTCAAATAAAGGTTTACACGCGCACTGCTCAACTAGTATATGCTGTCCCTCGGGCTAAATAAACAAAGCAAGCTTAATCATGGTGTATTGCTCAATAAAATGATTGCGTGACACATTTCCAATGAATGCTATCAATTACTTCCAATTGGTGCTCAATAACATACGTGGGGCAGTGCATAGAGCTGCACATTTTGCAGTTTCAGTTTACACAGACCGTGTACTTCTTTGTTAGTTTCACTTCATCCTGTCGTCGGTTTCGTTTTCAGTTTCTCTTGAGTAAGCCATTTGGCGCGGTGGAACATTTTTATACATCATGACATCGGACGGATTTTGCTCTGGTCATTTTTGCAAATCACCCAATCTCACACTCATTGCTAACGTCAGATTGAAGTGACAGAAGATGGATTTTAACGTAGCAAATGGTGCTATTCCGCTAAGCCTCTGCTGCTCGGAACAAATTCAAACACACTGTGTTCCTTTGCACTATATTGGCAATATAATCAAAGTTCAAATACCCAAGTATGACATGTAAGTGGGGCAGACTAAGTACCAGTTTCATATTTCTAGCCACAGTATCTGATAGAAGCGCCAGAGCTTTAGGCATGTTTGAAGCTATTATATTGTTCGGCAGTATCTTTGGAAGACGTGATTATGTTACCACTGAAAGACTGATGAGTCCTAAACACTGATTTGTCGGTTATTGGAGAATAACAGCGATGGAACATTCAGCGTTTCCCAAAATATCTTCTGTGTGTGAGTGTAGGAAGACCCAGGGGATGCCAGCCATTCAGATGGACCTTGTCCATTGATTATACACAAAGTGGCCTATCCTGAAACGGAGCAGGTGGGACCACTTTGCACAACGGTGGGGATCCTCTATGAACCCCGTGTGACGGTGTTGTTCGAGGGTCAGGAATATGAGAACCACGTAAAGGGCTACAGAAAAAAGCTTTCACAGTGGTTAAGTGGGCTTCTTGCTTCGATGAACTTTTCCTTGTGGGTTGAGCATACGATGGACGTAAATGTAGTGCAGAGGTGAATGAGAGAATTCCATGCATTTGTTATAATACGTGCGTGGCTCTCATTATTATCGATTTGCATGGTATTGTGTGTACATGCAACTTTCTTTTAAGTAACTTTTGATTTATTGTTTGTGAACCGGTTGACATTATCGTGATGCCAGCAGAGCCGATGATTCACTATAGAATTTTGTCAATGTTGTCTGGCGCTTTCAATTTTCAATTTTATCCTTTTTTTACAAAATAGTTTGACAAGTGTATCAAACGAGACGAAAGAAACTACAATGCCAATGTAGTCTCAGTTGTTTCTTGCGAAAAAAAAACAACCTTTTTAGTGTTGAGGTCGTACATATTATCAAATTCAAACTTGAACTGATAATTCATATACATGAAATAGTCCCTTTATAATACATAGAATCAGCTTTAAGTGGACTGTTTTGGTAGAATTTTGTCTCTGTCCTACAGGAAACGGCCCAGCAGCGATACCTTAGTTTTCTTCACACATTGTAGCCTTTGGACAGAAAATGTCGTTTCTTTCCCATTTAAATTTAATTTATTGGCTACTGCTTGATACCTAGCTTGTGTAAGGTCTATTTGCCATGTGACTGTGTCGACGTGGCACGGCATAATCTTTATTGCACATCTGTCCGTTGTTTTTAATTTGTTTTTAATGTGAACAATAATTTTGGCACTTAACATATTAAATCTATTATTCAGCACCTTTACTTGACTATGTACAAACTGAAACAGGTTGTCAGTGATGTTGATATGCACACTGCATAAATGAGGTATGCTTTGATTTTTAGTTCAGCTGACAAAGTGATAGGATGGTCCGTCGTCAGCCTACAATTCACATTTTTGATATTTTCCCAAAACCGTTGGCCAGATCCACTTCAAACTTGGTAGGGTAGATTTCTACCAAGACTGTTTGTTTCATTTGGTCATGCTGCAGTAATTTTTCGGAAAGTTTTCTATCTCCATTTTTTTGCTGAAATTACTTAATCATTTTCTTTAAAATTGCATAGGGGTACTTCTGAGTATAAGGGCCAAACTTACACAGTACATAAGTGACCTTGACAACATTTCCAAAGTCACAGGGTATTTACTGAATTTTACTGTTCACTTGAGACATACTTCAGCTCATGCTTTGATGCTTGTGGTCTTCTATGTGTACCAGACTTACACAGCATATGGAGATGAATAACTTTGACCTCATTTGCAAGATCACAGGGTTACTATCATGGGTATTACTGTTCACATGAAAACATTAAACCTATTTGAGCTGGACCTTGTTTGACACCATAATTCTGAACAGAAATTTATGAATAATTTCTTACCATGGTATCTGAATAGAATTAAGCATCTGCACAAAAATGCACACAGATTATCAACGTTTACAAATACCAAATGGTCCTCAGCGTTTCTTGCTGTAGCTATAGCAACACAGTTTCTCTTCGGTTAATCTGCTCTCAGTCCTCATGGTAACAAGGTGTAATTTGTAATTTTATACAATATGTTTTTAGTTGTGTTGGCGATGATGGTTCCTGGCAAGAATGTCATGTTACTCCCTCATGCAATATGTTGTTTTGCGGGTCAATAAAAAAACTTTGTGCGTCAAAATCTGAAACTGACTTAAAACTATTTTTATGTTGTATTTAAGACCTGCCCATAGTGCAGTACATGTTTTGTCAAGTCAAGATGATAACGAACAATTTACTAACCAGGAACAGTGCTGTCACTAAGTGGTCAGTCACAACAACATCTGTTTTTTTCCTGGTGTGAAAGTAAAAATTCCCAGCTCATTTATTGTTATTTTTTCTTGAGACTTGGACACCTTATTATGCAGATACCATACTAAACAAAAATCGTGTGCATGCGAAGAGAAAAGTTCAAAACTTAGGCATATCATAATGTAAGTACAATTGGCGACGTACCTTATTTGTGAATATTTATTTAACTAAAAGTTGGATATTCGTTATATTGCAAAAATGCTCTATGGGAAAGGATAATCACGACAAACAGACACAAGGAATTACGTAACTAATGTTGGATAACAGTAAATTTCAGGTAGGTATCACTACAACATAAAAATTGGGCAATCTACTCTTCATATTTTCAAAACTTCAATACCACTTGTGAGAGTTCTCAAGTCGTTCTAAATACTATTTTATGCTATAAACTATCAAAACTGCTCTAGTTTTCAGAAATGGCCACTCGATTGACGGGCAACCCTCCCCCCCCCCCCCCCCAGCATGTTACAACCGTTTCCGTGGTTGGGTTCAAATTCTCCGAGACATCGATTGCGTTCGCCTGGCTTCACTCACTGGATCCTCCAATTATATGGAAAAAGCTGGAATGTTGGCCCCGGTGTAATTCATTAAATCCTTGCTACAATTAGGCAGTCTCTTTGACAGAGGGTTCACATCGCCGTGTTATTATAACTTCAATTTTACCGAAGATTTCGGTACTCTTATTCAGCTATCTGACCTGAAGACGCCTCATTGAGATGGATGGGGACAATCCGCCAATGAAGTGACCTCCTGTACCTGGGATATAAAGAAAGCTTACATAACAGCAATATATACATCAATAAACGGTGATGCATGGACTCGGTTTCATCGTGTGACAAATTATCTCGGTACTGATTCATGAGCAGGCAATATGCCAATGTAACGATTCCGCAAATGAACTCGGTCTGTTGCACTCAAAACTTGCAAAGATAGACAGATTAATTTTGATACGCTAATGGATGTTTCTGCCAGTATATATGTTGCATAGGAAGATATCCTTAATTGAAACTATAAGCCACGTAAATGTTTGTATCGCAGAAAAGGATTTCAAAGATGAATATCGATTACGTGGCCTATGACAAATAAGCGGGGGGGGGGGGGGTATACATAAATATCTTGAAAGCTGTTCGCTCACAAACTTAAACAATGTTGCTAATAGGCCCAAGTATATTTGCTTCCTACAGACAGACAGACAGACAGACAGACACACACATACACACACACATATATATATACTTTACGTATAACCAACCTAAAGGATTCACATGACCTCTGTGCCTTATATATATATATATATATATATATATATATATATATATATATATATATATATATATATATATATATATATACACATGGTCAAAATGTGAATCCTTTAGATTGGTAAAACGTTGGTAATTGGTTACTTCAGTAGAAGATTCCTTCCTGGAGACATCGAGAATTCTTTTCTCCCACTTTAAGGCTCCTTTCAGTAGTTCGGTTCAAGCTTCAAAATATAACTTCACTTCTAATGACATCATAGTTTGAAATGGCCACCGTAGTTCTCTGTCTCTGTGTATAATTGAAATACATGTATCATTGTCTAAGTGCACAATAGCGGCAAAGCAGACATCCACCATTTTATACTGAGGCAATAATTATAGGTCAGTCTATATTCAAAGCAGTGAGAGTAAAATTGTTTAAATATATGAAAAGGAAGAGAATATTTGTGATATTAAGAGAAAATTTCAGCACCCATTGAACCCTTCCCGTGCGTGTACGTTGTGGACTGAGTAAACGACTTCCTCGACGCGCCATGGCAGCGAAGCCTCCAAAGCGCGCCAATGAAAGTTGTTGATCTGGGTCCTCAGTTTTTCTCTGGACAGGCTGCTGACCATTGAATGAAAATTCGAAAGTTGTTGATCTGGGTCATCCAGCTTTTTCCCGGGACAGGCTGTTGACCATTTCATGGAAAGTCTTTTTTTTCTATTTTTTGATTTTGTTTTTTTTATAGAAAGAAATGTTAATCTGGGATCATTACAATGTGTCAAAGTAAGCAAGGGGTACAAGTATCAGACTGTGCATGGACAAACCGATACTTGTGTGATTCATATTCTGTGACAGTGACTGCCGATCGATACGAAATATCAGCCGCTGATAGGAACAAATTATGTGTGAGACGTCATCATGGCAAGTGACCTTAAACTTGCTAACATTAATCATTATATAACCGGTTGTATTCACCGCACAATATAAAGGAGTGGACAACCGCCTGTGTCAACACATGAGAAATACAGATAAACTGAGATGCTAACACCTTATCTTGTGATACACATGTGCAAAAGTGATTTTAAATGGAACGGGATGCTCTTCGGCAAATTTAAGCGCCAAAGGCTAGAAGATTAAGGTTAATTGGAAAGACCCGGTAAACCCCAGCATAGGGCTAGAGTTGCGAGATGCGGGTGCCCTATCTAATGTGTTCCCTGTACCGGCGATACAAACGCTGTCAACCCTTTCTAGCCCCACAAGTACACGTTTTTATGCACACATATTGTTGGATTCAGTCTTTTTATGATTTGCCTAATAATCGTTAATAATATGGCCTTATGACAATTTCGCATCCTTTGCGCAAAAACCAAGTACGCATGTGTCATATGTGTTATGTTACAAAATTGAAGAGTTTGTTGGAAATCAGATAATATAACCAATTAAAATATGTCCAACAAATCTAGTGTTGAAAGAAACAATTAATATTGTTGAAATTGAACCAGTTGAACTCCTTAATTTTCAGACCATTCAATTCTTTTATCGGTTTGTTTACTCGAATTATGCGCATACCAAGACGGGGCGGGTCATTAAGTCACCACGCCTCTCCGACGATACCCCCTAAAATGAAACACAACATGTGATTGCATGGTTATCATATATGGACATTTCAGATTGTTTCAAATGTATGTGCACTAGTACATGGTTCTGATGTTCAGGTTTTGTTACAGCTTTCAATAGTAACCTACGAAGTGTGAAAGCATGATTGCCGAAAATTCATATCGATATTGATATTGATGTAAATTTGGTTTATGTGCATGTAAATGTTTATTTCAGTTTCTGAAAAAAAATTACAGAATGCTATGTTTTTAATTGTAAAGAGAGGATTGTTTGAACTATCAATCCTCTTGGACTGAAAAACACGTCACGCGAACAAGATGTTTTGTTCATTCAAACAACACAACACAACACAGCACAACACACCACAACACAGCACTTGAACATGACGGTGTCCTATGTGGAGTATTCAGTAATAAGACACAATCTTCCTTAGACTGTGCCACTGGTACAAAGTTGTATATATCTGAGCATCTTCTTTTATCAGTGTGAAGATGATGTTACTTAATGTTTCCAGAATCTAATGATAATGATGATAAAGATGATGTTGAAAATGGCGATGATGTTGATGATGATGCTAATAATAACTATATCATGAAATGAACTAGCATGTATATATATATATATATATATATATATATATATATATATATATATATATATATATATATATATATATATATATATATATATATACCCATACATCTTTATGTCTGTTGTCAAACTAGTGGAAGCTTGCATTGAATCAATAAATGTATTTTTTTTCATATTTTGACCTCGGCTTTAGCCAATCCCAGAAGCAAAAAGGAAAGGATGATTTACTTGACAGTGAATACGTGTGCTTGAAGGAAAAAAGTGCAGATGGAAGCTTAAACGGTAGATGTCGATTATACCTTTGATAAATTGAAGGTTGAATGTCTGAAATGTCCCTAATCAGCTTAAATAAAATAGCTCGATTTTTGACAACAATCATTGGATACACAATGATCTATAACCCATAAACATAAATTGGAATTGTATCTCTCCTTCATACCTTTGAGGATATTCAAAATTTAAAAATCAATGTCCCGAATTTTCGTATTCTAAAATGATACTTTTGTTCAACATTTATGAAATGCACAATTGAGAACAAGGTGTAATTAGAATTTGGTGTGGTAGTATAAAATGCTACTTTTGTTCAACATTTATTTAATGGACAATGACCAATAACATGTAATTAGAGGTTCTAATGGTATTGCTATCTATTAAAACTTTTAATGGAAAACTTTTTCTTTGAAAATACTTTCGATAAGCGTGATTTAAAACGCAACAATGTTTGTTCAGCTTTCATCAGATTAACATTGGCCAATAACGTGTATACAGACATACAGGTATAACATGTATACATACAAACATACATACATACATACATACATACATACATACATACATACATACATACATTCATTCATTCATTCATGCGAGAGCTGGAATGACGTCTCTGCGCAATGATAGTTCAGAGAATTTGCTACTAGGGCGATTACATTGACGTCTGTTAAATAACGACACGTATTGGGTAAATTGCATGTAGAGTTTAAACGAAATAAAAGTAAACCACCCAACTTGAAAGCAGAATAGGGCAAAACAAAGTTGAGATGGTAGTAGTTAACTACGCAATTTGAGAGTTAACCAAGTAATTTGAACTTTAAGACATATTAGTCTGATAGAGTCGATCTTGGTAGTCAAGTATATGCGTGTATGATTGCCAAGCAGGAATTGTGGTAGTACCGTTTGTGGCTTATTACTACAACACCTAATTGCACTGCATTATGCAACTTAAGAATTATGTGTCTATCTGTTTCGAAATTATTCAGGATCTAAAATTTCATGTCCGAGCAGTTTTCATAATTTGAACGTGTTAACTGTGTGACGTCACGAACATGATTACAAGTATAAGTAGGCTTCGATCCTGTCAAAGTTTGAGTTTTTGAGTGATACGGCATCAAAAAAAAAAAAAAAAAAAAAAAAAAAAAAAAAAAAATGGATTGTGCCACAAAGAATAAAGAATGGCTGAAAAAATGTCCACGTTTGCACAGAGACCTAAATACATGCATGGCCTGTCAACTGTGGCATGCAAGTGGTTCTCTTATTAAATGCCATCATCTGAGTTCTGAGTCTGGGTCAGAGTCTAATACTTCCTTACTTTTTAACCACCTTTACTATCTTCAATCTGCTCAAGCAAATTTATGTTTCCTTTCATGCTGCAGCATTTATTTATGTTTATGCTGATTTACCCCTAAATTCAGACTCAAATCAGGTGTGAATGCAAACGGCAGTGCGATGCATATACTTTTCTGAATTGCATAATTTCAGCAGCAATGTTTTGCTATTTTACATACCCGTATATAATTATATGTCCGTCAACTACATTCCTATTTGTTTATGATCGGCAACTGGATGACAAGTATGGATGCTGTGAAGTTAACACGTCTTTCATACTTTGATTTCAGGAAGGCTTTCTATACAGTAAATGATTCTATTCGCCTGGAAAAATTAGCTGCATTTGGGATACAAAAGTTACAGTTACCCTGGCTCAAGGACTACCCCAGTAACATAAAACATGCAACCTGCTGGTAAAGGGAATGATCAGACTTTGACCCAAATACAGTTTGTGTTCCCCATGGCCAGGACTTCACATTGGGGCCTCTACTCTTCATAATGTACGATGACTTACGTAAATGCTTGAAACACTCTAAAAACATATGTATGCCGATAGTATGCCGGTAGTAGTAAGCAGGAGGTCACAGGTCAATCAATCGTAAATCAACTGAATGAGGCTTTTGGAAAGGTTTAATGGATGGCAAATAATAGACGTACGCTCCATAAGGGAAAGACTTGTCCAACTTATTTGTACTGTCATGAAGGTCAATTCTTATGCCAAACTCACATTTGTATAAAATGGTAAAGATGTAGAACAAGTACCACATGCGAAACAGCTTGGTGCGAACAGACTGTTATTTAAATTGGCAGCTCAGAATGACGCAGCATGTAAAAACGTGGCTCAACGAATTGGTATTTTGAAACGAATACGACACTTGTTACCTGTTGATGCTGTAAATCAGCTTTTTAATTCTTTTGTTTTGCCTTACTTAGATTTTTGTTGCATGGTATAGGATCGTCCTAGCAACACATTCCACACAGGAAGACTAACGAAATTACAAAAGTGTGCAGTTCGTGTTATATTACGGTGTGGAAAACAGGAGTACTCAAGTGCAGAACTTTTGGAAAAGATGAAATAGATGCCATTCCATGAAACAGTTAACATTATAACATGTACTAGTATTTTGATGTTCAAATCTTTAAACAGATTCTCTTCCAGTTGTCAACAGAACTTTTCTTAAGTCCCGAAGAACCTTCTGACAACAGCAGATCGGCACATCTGTGCTTTTTAATTGGCTGTAGGTCTTTTAGTCTATTTGCTTTATCTTATCTATTTATATGCACATCACATATACCTTCTTCTGTATGTATGTATTAGAATATATCCGGCTGTTCATGATCTCACTCATAGCGGGGACCAGTTTAATCCGACAGGTATTGGTAAATGTCAAATATGTTTTGATCCTTATTATTTTGCCTTCAGAGGGTTAAATTCTATGTAACATCTCTAATAGTTCAGGCATAAGGACTACTCACACTGCCTCTCTGTCCGTCTTGTGTTTGTTTTCTATTATGTCTGGGTGCCAACCCAGATATTTTGATTTTCCAAAAATTCTTTCTTTCTTTCTTTCTTTCTTTCTTTCTTTCTTTCTTTCTTTCTTTCTTTCTTTCTTTCTTTCTTTCTTTCTTTCTTTCTTTCTTTCTTTCTTTCTTTCTTTCTTTCTTTCTTTCTTTCTTTCTTTCTTTCTTTTTTCCTTTACGAACAAATTTGTCCGGGGTTTTTCTCGGACACTATTATTCCGAAAACCACCAAACTTGCTATTATGACTGACCCACCATTGAAATTAGGCACCTGACCTGGAATAGTCATGATGTTTAAAATTGTTCAAATTATGGGCAATTAAAATTTTTCAAAGCTTTATATCTTCAAAGAAATTATAGATAGACACATAGTTCTAACTTACACATATAGGTTTCGGACATCTGGCAAATTCAATAGCATGCAAACAAAAGTTGGGGAATTTTAATGTATGCTAAATTTAGTGAATTTCCCAACAATCCACATTTTGAGCAGGGCTTCTGCTGTACTGCATGGTGCTAGACAACCATTTTGCATCCATGATACTTGAACCTGTCTCATATGCAGCCTTCTAGCCGTGCCTACTGGGTTTATGGTTTGAAAGGCTTGGGTCTTATGGCAAATGGGAGGTAGGGGTGGGGGCTGGGGGGTGGGGGAACTCCCAACAACTGTGTAATGAGATTATCAATAAAATACAGAGAATCCCTTTCTATTCATGCAAGAAACATATCTGATCCCAGTTCACACTAATGCTGGGCATAGCTGTAAGTGCAGCATGGCTGAGACTGACCAGTCAGAATTTGCCTGAGGCTAGGAGTCTGCTGGGCTTATCAGTCCCAAGGGATAAGAGGGGCTGGACTTCTAGGCAGAACAAGCCAGAGTGTACCCTCTGTTAAAAATTTACTACATACAGAGCTGAGTTTGCTGGACCGATCAAAGTCTGGCTTACAGTCCTCTGTGACTGTTTTCACATCTTGGTGAATTTTGAAAAAGTGTGTGGATTTGTGTTATCTCAGTGGACACTTTCATGTCTTTGTTTTCTTGTAATCAGTGAGATGAAGCCTGTTCGTTATAACCAATACTGAGTGAGTACGTATAGTGCATGTGTCAGTTCACAGGTACATGTACATGTAGTTTTGTGACAGCATCTGTTAAAATTTTTTTATGTAATAAAGGAACAAAGACAGTTTTGTATTGCATGTACACACATCCCTCTGAATCACAATATGTGTACACTGTACATGCACATATACTTATCAATACTGCCCAGAAGGGCTGACCCTCTCAGGAGTGGGCACTTTTCTCTGGTCACGAAGGTGCCCACTGTGGAGAGGTTTCACTGTACAGTGGTTCCTGCAATTTAAGACCACCCCTAATGCCAGACAAAAGTGGTCACATAGGACAGGTGATCTATCATCTCAGATAAAATAACAAAGAAATAAAACGCAGATGTCTTTCTATCTTTCTTTCTCTTTTCTGACCCAGCTGGTCCAGAGATTTTTTCAGACACTATTGGAAAAAACCACCAAACTTGCCATGGTGATTGACATAACCAGCAAAATTGTGCATCTCATTTGGAATAGTCATGATGTTTAAAGTTATGAAAATTTTAGAGGCAACACAAATTTTAAAAGCGCCATATCTTCCAAACTATTGCAGATGGATTCAAAATTTTAATGTGCATATATACCTTTGTGACACTTGCCATCTATCTATCTATCTATCTATCTATCTATCTATCTATCTATCTATCTATCTATCTATCTATCTATCTATCTATCTATCTGTCTGTCTGTCTGTCTGTCTGTCTGTCTGTCTGTCTGTCTGTCTGTCTGTCTGTCTGTCTGTCTATCTATCTATCTATCTATTTATCTATCTATCTGTCCGTCTGTCTGCCTGTCTATCTGCCTGTGGGTCTGTCTGTATGTCTTTCTAGCTGTCTTTCTGTTTGTCTAAATCTATCAACAATCTATTTATCCATCCATCCATCCATCCATCCCTCCATCCCTCCATAGCTCCATCCATCCATCCATCCATCCATCCATCCATCCATCTACCATCCATCCATCCATCCATCCATCCATCCATCCATCCATCTATCTATCTATCTATCTATCTATCTATCTATCTATCTATCTATCTATCTATCTATCTCTCTCTCTCTTTCTGTTTGTATGTCTAAACCAATGTAATAAAGTGATGGAGAGTGGGAATTGCTAGTTCTGACCTTCACTGCAATTTGCTTTTCCTTATTCTGTACCACCTTTAAGAACTGTCTTCTTCATACGACAATGTATCGAAAAAAATTCTTTGCTTTCACAAGGACATATTCTACGGTAACTGTTGAATAGACTTCTTCTCAAATGTGTATTGTTGCTTTGTTTTCCACGATTCTGCCTTCATTATGTTCAGCAGTCACAATTTGGTATCAAAATTCCGTTGCCTTCTAACTAAAATGCAACATTTACTGTAATTTATATAGAATTGCTATATTTACGTATGATCGTATATTATGTAACTGATAAACAAATCAGAATTTCACAATTTTGAATTTCAGCTATCACACTTCCCCATATCAGAATAAAGCTCTTTGTGCATATCATACCACTGCTCGTCTTCAAGTTGACGGACCACATAAAATTCGCGCATTGTTAACCTAGTCAACCATGCAGACTGTAAAAGAAAATATTATAAAACCGAGTCTTGTTCTCGTCAGTATATTCCCAACGCCAGTCTTCATTCAGTGCTACTCCGGCCTTATGTTAATTGAATCCAGGAACTGTAAACAAATACCATAAATCAAACACATATGTGGGCGTATTGTTGCATAATTATGCCCATGCTTTGCTTACAGTTAGAATCATCGCTGTTTATGACTAATCCGTCAGTGGACTGAATCGGAATACAGAAAGAGATATACCCGATTGCTTAAAAAGCTGTATGTTTGGCAACACTTCCGTCTCATCAACACCCGAAATTCGTTAGCAAAGTTCCATTCTATCCATGCCATATTCTATTGCTGTCCATCTTTAAAATAGAAATACTGAAACGTTGGATAACGTCGTTTTGTTAAACATTTATACCAAAACACATTCAACAGATAATTTCTGAAAAAAGGACGTGATAGCCTAAATGATAACAAGCGGTCTCCACCGGGGAGCTGACAGAACACGTTTCGGAGTCTGAAATGTAAACCTTCGGGGATTATGTCCGGAATCAATGGCATATACCCAGCTGCAAAGTGACATAAAACAATGGCTATACATCAGGCGCTTTGCACGTGGCAGAGACGTGAACAGATTCAAAGATCGCGCTTTCCTATTTTCAACTTGTGACGACCATATCCGAAATTCAGCAGTAGGTACCTAGCCACAAAATAACATGGGGAAATAATCATCCAGAACACATGGCTCAGATGCAACAGTACATCATCAAAGAGTTACAAGAAAAAGAGAATCTTATATTGCTATAAGTGAGTTGGTGGGAAAGTTGCGATTGGCTGCAGGTCATGAGTGAATATCCCCTCGTCACGTGTGAGGTATTATCAAGCATCCATCGCGCACATTGAAATTGTCTATATGCATGTATATGAGTGCACTATGTCATTGATGCAGGCGCGTCAAAATTTAGCTGCAACAATGTTTAGATCATGTGATCTACAATGAGTTACTACATTTGAATTTCACTGTAGAAAATTTATTTACCGCAACACATAGAATAAAGACTATCCAAACGGTTGGCAGTACCTGAGGTATCCGAGAGTAAGAAAGATTCCAACAATACTCAAACACTCCTGGAGTCGTTCCTGTCACAAGAATCATTGAGCTTCACTAAATGTATTCCAGCACCAATTAAAGAATATACTTTCTTCCTTGAAGTGTTCATATCATTTATGCACACCCCTTCACACACATGCTTAAAACGTTTCACGTGAGCAACATGCGAATAACCATGTGATCGCTCCCATCGGTATGCTTACCCTTGGTCACTTGACTTTTACATATTCACGTTTCCGTTAACGCGCGGATAAATTTATTGTAATGGGTCTGATATATAGCCATCAACGCAACTTGCAGCTGGATACATGTTATCAAATTTCCGAGATGGCCCCCAATGGTGCTAGTTCTGCGATTCCATTAACTGGCAGATAAAATGAAATCCAACATGTACACGTACACGTACACGTGCACGTACACGTACACGTACACGTACACGGGAATTTGCTGGGGCTGGTGGCATTTAACTACCAGGAAAATCGTTTTTGGTTCACATAAAATATATAGATGAATCTGTTCGTATTTGTTCCATTGCACAAAATTAAAAAAGACGCTGTTATTTCAGTCCCAATATATTCATGTATCCACTTGATACACATGTAGGGGTACTTCGAAAACTGATGGTCTGTCATAGCGATGACATTCTTGAGAAAATTTTTATGCTTTTACATTTTGTAGCTAATAAATGGATTAAAGCTACCCCAATGCACCATTGATTTAGTTATCAGCAACACCACCATATCGGGCCAGTTGTCGGCCATTTTGCATTCATGTTGTGACGACATCGAATTACGTGAGTAAAAACACGATAAAATCGTAATCTTAGCGGTCGGCTATCAGAAGCGCTTTTGGTGTACTTGAAGGCTCCGACACTGAGAAGATTTAGCATTATCATTAATTGCAACAACATGAAAAATTGAAAAATATACAGCAAGTTTTGAGGTAATCACTATCTGGATGTGTCTGATTCATACTGCCATCTGCAGGGCCAGGTTCTGTGGATTTAGAAATTTATCATCTACCATCTATAAAAAATATATGATTTTACAAGTACACATAATTATGTAGTCAATATAAAACCAATGACAGATATATTGGTATATCCTTACTTTGTAGCTATATATACCAATAGATGAAGTATGCTACATGTCAAGCAGTCAGCGACACAATACCTACTTGATCCTGTAAGCGGATTTAAATGGCCCCGGATGATTTACTAGCTGCCAATAGGAGAGCAAGTTTATGACGTCATGGTCCAACATGGCGACATGAGGACATCTCAAAATTTTCCCCTGCATATTTAACAGATCATAAGCTAATATGAAATGGGTATAATTTAGAAGAAGCGGGCAAAACGATCTTATTGCTAAGATCATTTGCACCTGGCTTGTTCATGCCCAGCAGACGTGCACCGTGCACGCCCCGTGATATGTCACACCCTTTTTATTCAATGGGACCTACCCAAATTCCCATTTATAGCTTGGCCAGACTGTCCACTTAGCAGTAATGGGGCTAACAGCACTTTGGTGATAAAGCAACTTTAATTATATCTGATCCAAGCCACCCCTCCTATTTCACAAGTATTATTACCAAACCTGTCAAACATTATCTTACCAAGCGATCGGTGTGGCCCAAACCCATAAATATGTAAACAGTAGATAATTAACAACCCTAGGCTGTTAGCAAAGAAGATGACCCCAGTATGTGTTTTTGCAGAGTAAAATTAAAAATAGATTGGCAATTTTTGGCCACGCCCCCTATTGGCGGTCAGAGCCCAATCTATAAGGTTGTTTCACATGTCCTCACGCGTGGACTGGTCATGGAAACTCGGGCTTCAGCAAGATATAGTTACTGTAATATGTGCCATGTGCGCCGGGAATGTGCCACTTAAATAAACGATCTGTATTTACTGTATACATGAACACCCTGGTCTGCTTTGAACTGGAGCCATGGATATAGTGTTGATTCCCACATATTGGAGTGTTATTCAGGGTTACATTACAATTTTAATCTGAAAATACTACTTTTAGCATTTGTCACAAGTTCAAATCAATTTACAAACATAGATAATGAAATATTGCACGAAGACCCTAAAAACGTGGTTGTTTATATGTTGACAAGGCTTCGTTGAGTCACGTGATCGGTTCTTGGCTCAAAATGGCCAACATTAAGGACGCCAGATGGAGGTGTAGGTTAACATCCTGGACAAGCCTGACCTAGAATCCTATCATGTGACCGACAGAATTGACTTAAAGTAGATTGATAGTGTGTTAATCTATAATTTGCAACCCACTGCATCATTCAAAGGTACTACATGAACATAATCACGTGGCTTAACTTTATACCAATTTTAGGCACGCTGGACTTGTACCATTACTATAAAAATGAATGAGCAAAACATATTTCTTAGGTGGTAACACTAATGTGTTAGGTTTTTTTGGCAACTGGTAAAATCTCCATATCATGGATAAAGCATACAAATGTTGATACCGCTCAGGATAAAGAAGATAAAACAACAAAAATGCTGTTCTCTGTCTCTCTGTCTCTCTCTCTCTCTGTCTCTGTCTCTGTCTCTGTCTCTCTCTCTCTCTCTCTCTCTCTCTCACACACACACACACACACACACACACACACACACATATATATATATATATATATATATATATATATATATATATATATATATATATATATATATATATATATATATATATATATATATAATTCATGCTTATTTTGTACAACTTTTACATGAATAAAGCTCAATTAAAGAAATAAAAGGTGTCATTACTCTCTATTTGAACAAATAGTCTGGGAGGTCGCAATAAACCCGGGAAGTCTTGGATTAGTATTACGACCTGGCAATACTGTGTCCCTATTGGATGGTCCTTGGTTATGGGGTAACATCATGATAGAATCTGAAATTTAAAGTTTTCCAAGTGTGCTCATATAGTGTTAAATTGATTTTCATTTTAATATCATTAGATGCATATATAGTATAAACCAATAAATTGAAATGGATTGACACTTCTGTCTATAATACATGTATTTTTGAGGATAATCAATATTGAAGTTTTTTAAGTGTCCCCAATTCAGTTAGCATTCTAATTTCATCAAATTTACCCAGAGTATAAAATTAGGAAGAAAAGATAGATTGACATTTTTATGCATAATGCATTTAAAGATATTCAATACATGCGAACACATCTATGTTTTCCTGCCATTTGATTTGCAAACAGCACAAATCCACCTAATGGTATGTATACTAGGAGTACACAGTATATGAATAAATTGATGAAAAAAGACTTTCACATGGCTACAAAATTATCAAACAACGCAAAATGTATTGATGACACTGCTTGTGTAAATGCACAAAATGTCATAGAAATTCCT
Organism: Hermodice carunculata; assembly: GCA_964020975.1. Classification (NCBI taxonomy): domain Eukaryota; kingdom Metazoa; phylum Annelida; class Polychaeta; order Eunicida; family Amphinomidae; genus Hermodice; species Hermodice carunculata. Next base: position 74,888,732 of record OZ026620.1, on the reverse strand, counting down.
TAAAAAAAATTCCCCAAGAGAAATCCCTTTGGAGGGTAACAATCCATATGGTTTCAAAGATGCGTTCCTGGACTTGGTTATTCAGGTCACTGATGACAGGTTTTGCAGTAAAGTTTATCACAAAATAGATGAGTTTAACCATAAAGTAGTTAACTATCCTTTCCCAGACAGTAATATTTCTTAAACTATTGGATACAATACGTTTTGTCCCACATTTTGAAATTTGGTCGTATTTGTTCAGACTTTTGCATCTAGAACCATACAAATATATTTTATTTACAATAAACATGAGTCAAGAGGATTCAAAGATGTACTTTTGATCAGATATTTCTACAACTGTTGCTGTAAATATCCAGAGAAGGTTAGAAAGTCCGACCTTAATAATTTTAAAGATTTTAGACTTGCCTGTTTTGCTACTTAATTTTATCTTTAGGCATCATTCTGTTTTAATATTCACCTTTCAGACCTTTAAGCCAGCTTGTTTTGTGTTAGGTTAAACCCCCTGAGGCTATCGGTAGCAAGCAGTGGCCTATGACAGTTACAAGCTTGCCTAACTGTACTTAATATTTGGTTAAGAAATATCATATTTTGCTTGCATTATCTTCACTTTAACACTAATGACTTTAATTCTTTACTGACTTGCCCTACAAATTTTGCGGTTTATATCCAAAGATTATAAGAAAGTTTGGCTGCAATAATTTTACAGTTTTTAGACTTGCCTTGTTTTGCTACTTAATTTTATGTTTTGGAATCATGCTGTTCTGATAGTCACTTTCAGACATTTTGGAGTACATTTTTTCTATCAGGTTAACCCTCCCTGGGGCTATCGGTAGCAAGCAGTGGTTTTCGGCACAAGTGTGCCTAATTGTACTTTAAATCGTGTCAAAAGATTATGTTTTAACAACATTTGTTTGACATTAATGCTAATGAGTTGCATTCTTTCCTTACATGCCTGAATGCACATTTACTCAATATCAAAAAATTCTCAAAATTGACATAGTTTCTCACATGTCACAGACCTGACACATTACGTTGAAACATTGACACAGGGTTGGTAGTGAAACAGAGCTTAATTTTTTGGAGACTTTCAAAGTGAGGAGTAGGTGTCGTCATGGGGTTTGCTCTACATTTCTGGTGCAGCATGTCCATTGTTGCAGGACTTGTTAGGATTTCCCTTGGTTTGCACAGGTGGTCTAGCTGCAACTGTTTATTTTACAATCACTGGGACTGATCTGGGGGAAATTCAGTGATTTTAGCATACACCAAACTTCCCCAATTTTGTCTGCACGCTATTGGATTTGCCAGATGTCTCAAAACCTACATGTGTAAGTTACAACTTTGTACCTATCTTTAATATTTATGAAGATATAAAGCTTTTTAAAAAACTTTAGTTGCCGCTTATTTGCATAATTTTAAACTTCATGACTTATCCGAAAAATATGCAAAATATCACCGATAGGTCAGTTACCATGGCAAGTTTGGTGGGTTTCGGAATAATAGTGTCTGAGAAAAACTGACAAATTTGGTCGTAAAGAAGAAATAAAGAAAGAAGGAAAGAAAGAAAAAATAATCTTGGAAAAGCAAAATGTCTGGGTTTGCGCCCAGGCATAATAAATAAACAAACCACTTTTCTTCATACCAGTCATCGGTAGCTGATCTTAACTATGAATCTGCCCGTCCGGTGGACGCGAGTTCCAGTGAGCTTTAGTTATTTCGACTTATTTTAGCCTAGGGAGCTCCAGAACATCTTCCTGATCATTTACGCACAATTATATGCATGGATTTATCATCAATAGCTGAAGAGGTAGACATGTTCCTGTTTCCAAATGTTTACAGTGTTTACCTTGAATAACAAAACTTTGGCTTTGCAGAAGAAAGTACTTTTTAGGATGGTAATTTTTTCTTTTGTTCACGTAAAGTTGCAAAGAAGTGGACTGTGCTTTTGTCGTAACTATAGTATTGTTTCCTTTGCGGCCATAGTAATGCCCATGAATACTACATAAGTTATGTCTCTTACGTTGTCCTTTCCATATTACGTGAATAGCATTGAGAGCTCACCGGATTTTTGTGCCCAGTTCAGGAGCTGGCTCATGAGCACTCTGTCAATCAAGATTATTCTAGCAGGTACTACAATATACATTGTGTTGGACAGTTTTCTTCACATTTTAAACATTTTCGACAAACGTTTTTTCCCTTTTTTTAAAAATTTAAATGTTGATCTGGATCATTGAATAAATGAATAAACAAGATTAAAAGAAAAAAGTTGCACTAGTCCCTGTTTCAAGTATAGAATACTTTCATAGTCCGTCTTATTGTCCTCCATTGTCGATAATTGGTGATTCATCCATAAGTCATAACCACGCTTCAAGCCGTATGTTGCCCATATCTGCACACCGACAGTTACTCGCAAAATTTCTAACTACAGTTACTGAAAGACTCTTAAACGCAATGGCTTCACCCCAGACAGACATAAATTCAAATTAAAATCCTTTCTCTTGTTCCATAGCAGAGACAAAGTGCACGTAGAAGTACACAAGTAGAGGGATTGTATCTTGCACATCAGTGGTAATTTTTCTACGTTAAAGAGGGATGGCTCGCCACCTCTATTACCGTACCTTTATTTATGGCGCGATAAGCGTCCTTCATAATGCAAGACTCAGATCTCACAATTTCAATAAACCGTCTAAGACGTGACTGTTGTGGAAAACATTTATTTAAAAAGTCTGTGCATTTTTACCAAACAAGATTTTGCTTCAGCTATTGTATATAATCATGCTGGTCGCAGAAACTTTGTCTTTTGAAGACAATTGCATATTGTAAAAGAAATGTACCTGCAGGAAAGGGGAAATGTCTGTTGAACGTGTCAGTAAGATGTGGGATTATACAAGATCTATCATGCATCAATGAACTACGTATTCTAAACGTAGGTATTTGGCCCGGTGCTTCAAAATTATCGAAGCCTTATATCATATAGAGGATCTCTCATGCATCAATGAACTACATTTTCTAAGCGTAACAATTTGATGCAATGCGTCAAGTCGCCGAAGCCTTATATTGTAGAGGATCTATCGTGCATCAATGAACTACATAGCTTATTTAAAACGTACGTATCTGGTACAGTGCATCAATTTGCCGAAACCTTATAAAGTCGAGAAGCCAAGAGTGTAAACAGGTCTCATTTGTAAATGTCGTAAAAAGTCACACATATACGAAAAATACATATGGAAGTAGAGACTCTTTCATACCAAGTAAATATTTGTGAATATGGCGGGAAGCTAATGCTGGAACCACCTGTAAACATGAATTGAGGTAAAACAATATCCGGAAAATATAATAATGCTCAGATGCAGCAATTCCTTGCCAACAAATTTAACATACCTGTCGCTTCACAAACAGTGGCAAGTGGTTCCTATCAAGGAGTGACTTACTGGGGCGCTCCTCTAATTTACGAGGGATTACCTATAAAATGATACAGACTATGTCACTGGCAAAACTGAGAACAGCCATGAACAGGAACTACGTAGAACTATGCCACAGAAAATCGACGAAGCCAACAAGCATTTTCATTTTGGTGCGAGGTATCTATCCTGTGGAAATTCAGTCAGTATGTCTTTATTTACCATTACAAAGAATAAAACCACATGCTTCACATGTATTGGGTGCAACAGGCCAAGTCTATATTAAGCACTGTCCCTGACATAGATGTTGGCGTATATGTCCTACCTTATAAAACTTTATTGATATGTTAAAATGTGAAGAGATGCAAGAATCAAATGAGATAGTATATACGTAGCCAAATTCATCCTATTTTATTTTGTAACACACAAAACGAAAAAAACCTAATATAGGCATTACACCGTTGACCGCATCATTTTTTCCTCTGTTAGAAAGTTCGTGAGAGTTCTCTTTACCAGTTTCTGTAAATGTACAGGGAGCATATTTTGTCTGGTTACACATGATTTTCTTCGGGATCTCCGGTGTTAAATTGACCGTTGTTTGTAGAATTGAGCAGTCAGTGCACCAGATAGATTGCAAGGATTGACTATTCACCACGTCTTCTTCCATTCATATATGCCACCCTAACGTTACCGTTTCAGTCCTGTGCTTTTTTAAATACATATTTATACGTTCAGCTACCAGACATCTTGCCACGGGGCTCACTTACTAAAGATATTGTTACTTTGACTTGCATAACTTCACATATGCAGGAAAAAAAACAGCAAAAAAAAAAAAAAAAAAAAAAAAAAAAAAAAAAAACCAAACCCCCCAAAAAATAAAACCAAAACCAAAAACAACCCCCCCCCAAATTAAACCCATGCTGACACCTCTAATGCACTTTGCACCTATTGCCCTTGTTGAATAATATCCATTCTACAGCAAATCGATACAGAATGACACAAACAGAGCCGTTTAATGTCTCCATCAGTCTATTACTCTCAAATATTTGCTATTGGGTATGCGATCGCTTCACACTCTTAATGTCATCTCAGTTTGGCGGTTATATAAAAGCACACGGGATTTGATACCAATTAATTGTATGATGCTTGTGTGCCGACATGTTTGGTCTTAAATCCGCATTTGTGATGACTTTTTCCATGCAAAATAACATCGGGCTTCTCAATTGATGACCAATGTCTCCCACAGGACTAATAAAAATGCAGCTCCACTGGTAAGTGTGCCAACGAATATGTAGGCGAGCCACCTGATGCCTCGGTTATTGGCACAATTGAAAATTTGGTTTAAAAAAAGATGATATGTAAGGTGTAATTGTTATTGCATCCATTAAATCTAAAGTTGGCAAAGAGAAAAAATCAAGCAGGTGTTGGGGTGTGGTATCCAGGTGAACAGAACTTGTTTTCTTGGCGCAAGTTCCTTTGACATCCATATGGATTTTATCCAAGAGTGTGTACAGATTTGATAAAATTGTTACTATATGTTCAACATGCAGAGGGAAGGGTTGGTTACACGCCAAAGGACGGCATATGAAAATTCTAAAAGAGCAGACGACACTTCATCCAGTGCACCTTCAGAGACGTGGCCTTGGATCCCGACAAATCAATTCATAATAGGGTTAAAGTGACACAAGGCAAGGTTGTCTTTCTCTAATTTCCCGCGGGAAAACGTGTCTAACGTATGTGCTGAAGGCACAGAAACGACAGTTATAAGGATATCTATGGCTTCCCTTACGCTGTTAACCTAATAGTTGTTGGCAAGTTAAAACTATTGGTTTTATTCCAACGCGCTTCCTCGTCTCAGAAAGAAGGCTTCCGTATGTGCAAACTCACAATATACCGATGACACGCTCTCAAAGGAACACTGGACCCGGGAATTACCACGTTCCGTTGGCCATGACCATGTACAAATACATCAGACATTTTGACACAGAATGGTAAGATTTTCCTTTCAAATTTTGGAGGAAGAGAGCAGCAACTACTTGGTCAGCTTTTCCTCAGACACAAAACATGCCGATCCGAGCACTCAGATCGTCGGTTTCTGGTCTTATCTATTTAGATTGTCTAATTGAGCTGTGTCGGTATAGAATGACGCCCACTTCATTACCCATCTCGTCTGCATTCTTCTGGGAAGTTGAGTAGTTTCTGAGATAAGCATATCTTACTTCAGCGGAAAGTTAGCCGAATGTGAGGCCTTAGTGTGAATCACTTTAGGCAAGCATAGCTTACTACTTACCTTCACCAAAGTCGTAAGATTCCCGTCTCCTCTGGCCCAAGACGTGTCCATACTTTGTCTTGATCAGTACCTGTTCCCCGTATGCCACCAACGGTAGTGTATATCCTATGTAGGTAAGTACAGCGGAGAACAGCATTCTGCCACCCGCGACGTCCTCTGGTGTGTTCTCAGCCGGCCTGTCCGCCGATCGACCGGCTGGATCGCATTAAAAGAAGACGCTACCACCACCCCACTCTCTCCTACGATAAGCTGTCCCGCCAATTTGAAGAAAAGACTGGCTCTAATGAGCTAAACTGTTAGCTTAAACAGATCTGGTATTAGCTCCGTGCGTGTTGCACTAACCCAGAGGACTCTTTTATAAAGGGGTGTACCCTTCTCATCTCAGCGAGCACGTCCAGCGTCTCGGGGCGTCGGTTCTGTATACTCTTTAGCTATTGATTGAAGCCCTTTACCTTGGCCAGCAAGGATAAACCTCCAGTGCACCATACCGGCTTCACACAACCACCACAACAGCGACCGACACACTCCGCCGGCCTTTTCCTGGGCTTACCTTATATGGCGCCGTGGGGGCCATGCAGTTCCTGCAAAATTTAACGATTGCCCTTGCATCTACTTTTACACGATGACTGAGCGACAACCTCAAATTGTCTCCGGCGTGGTGGGTGCTACTTCACTACAACAGACAGCCATCGCAGATACCAGTTATTAATGAGCGCCTTTGTATTGTATCCCCATTAGCTTCAAAGAGAGTTGACATGTTGGTCTGCAAATTATACGTATTTTATGGACATCAACAGAAACATCGTAAAATGTTCATTCAGCTGTCGAAGTCATTATCATATGCAATATTTATTACTACTTTGATTGCATTAGATGTGTAGCAATCACTTTTGGTCAGCAATGTATTGTTATTATTGGAGCCTATACAAAAGCAACACCCTGCGTTGTTATCAAAGAAATATCCTGAAGGCTATGCACTGCATTGTAAGATATAACATCATCAAAATGGAACACACACACACACACACACACACACACACACACACACACACACACACACACACACACACACATATACATACATACATACATACATACATATATATATATATATATATATATATATACATATATATATATATATATATATGTCTTTTTGGTAGAAATTGCCCTGGCGAAATATCTTTTCCCCTTCAACCTTGCAACATAAAAATATAACAACTGGTTTTTGTATGCAGAAGTTTCTGAAAACAATTAAAGGCCTTGATGGTGGCCTACCAGACACATGTTTGTATTATCCAAATGGTCAGAAACATATATTAATTTCCTTTTCGAATTAATCAATTGGTAATTAATGCTTCTGCTCAATAAAGATGACAAAATAGTATCGTACTGTATAGCCTATGGGTTTAAAGATATAATAATTATTACATACAGTATATATATACATATATATATATATATATATATATATATATATATATATATATATATATATATATATATATATATATATATATATATATATATATATATATATACATACATATATGTATAAATAGACCAAGATTGAGGTGTGCACTTTTTTTTTATTCAGTGATTTTTTTCTGGTTTGGGAATATAAATTGTCAAAATAAAAGTATTTTAAAATAAACAAGACAAGATATTGACCAAGGTTTATGAAACAGAAGTCTTCGTTTGATTTCTTCGAATGTTAATTACATCAAATGTCATCTGCATTATAATGATAATTGCGTTTTACTATTCCTCGGAAACGTCGTTTTCTACAAAAACCAGAATGCCTGTATTTCCCAAACAACAAGCTTTAACTCATTTTTTATGTGACTCCTAAAGTGTTAAACTTTAAATGTTTTCCAAAGCTGTTAGAATTAGTTTAAATTTTGGAACACAAGCAGATTGACGCGTCACAATTGACTCATGATGAAATGAATAAATAGTTAAAGGCAGCCATGCTGCAGATGGGCCGCTATTGCGACATACTTCGCACAAAGCAAAAGAGAATATCTTTGTGATAAGGAAAACAAAATTTTAACCGATGCTGTCGATCGACGATTTAGGAATGGCAAATGATCCTGCCTGTGTCAACGTAACTATTTCCTTGTCGTCAATGTGGTCTGTGTTGACATCCCGATTCATAGTCTTTGTCAGCTGACCCTTCATTCAGGTAGTAGCATGCACCATCCGAGAGCAGAGACCATCAAATTAGTCCTTCGAAGCAGCTTTCCTTGGCTTTGGGCGCATTCCGAAGCGTGCCGAGAAAAACGGTTGTCTCAGTCACAACTTGGAACTAAAAGAGTTACTCAACCCTAAATTACAACAAGTCTGCAGATAGTGCTCTTAGGGTGTCTCAATTATAATTTATAATGTCGCATTTAAAGAGTTAATTAACCTTAATTGCCACAAGTCTGCTGATAGTGCTCCTAGGTTGTCTCAGTCACAACTTTACATTAAAGAGTTAATTGACCTTAATTACGACAAGTCTGCAGACAGTGTTCCTAGATAGAGAGAACACCAAGTAGATACCAGTGCCGATTCAAGTGGTACCTATGACTCAACCCTTCTGTGAGTATTTACAACATACCGGCGGAAACCAGACAAGAAAAATAAAAACGATAGATGTCCTTCGAATTGCTTTATGTTAATATTTCTCAGCATTTGCTAAATAGCAAATGCAGCTGGTAAGAACTATTATGTAATCTTTGCATAAAGAGATATCCAATTCGAATGAAGCGGGACATGGGCGTTACGAAATGTTGAGTAATCACATATTGCCAAGGCGCTCTGTGTTACCTCGGTTGATAGCTCATTTTCTCAGAAATGCCAGGACGGTCTCTCTCTCTCTCTCTCTCTCTCTCTCTCTCTCTCTCTCTCTCTCTCTCTCTCTCTCTCTCTCTCTCTCTCTCTCTCTCTCTCTCTCTCTCTCTCTCTCTCTCTCTCTCTCTCTCTCTTTTTGCGAAACTGAATACAGGACTGTCATTTTAATTATTCCCCCAAAATTTCTGCCCTTTTCACTAAGCAAGATTGCCAATGAGCCGCCACGATGCCAGTACACTGATGGGAAAATAATGGCGATACTATAATTTGTGGGTTAAGCAAACTTTTTCAAATAAAAGATATGACACCTCCTTCTTATATGAAGTTTGGTGCGTGTTTGAAGAACGTGACTATGACGTTTTTTTTTTAAATAAGCACTTTGCGAGGTCGACAAGAAGAACATAGTTTGATATGCTTGATACATGTATCTGTCCACATACACGATTAATTCCTTTTTTCGTGAGACAGATCAATGCAGCACCGCAGCTAATATGAATAACATGTATTGCAGGTTCAAACACTGCCAAGCGATGGAAACAGTTTGTTCATGTGTACTTTTCTGTATGGGTTTAACATGATGGGACTGTAAGCACTCCCTCTCCCCTCAGGAGGATTTCATTGTTGTAATCATGGTAGAATGATCTCCAAGGTTACATGCAAAGTCCACTCAGAGTAACATTAGATATCTCATAAACCTGCTTTGTATCCAGGACTCAGTTTCCTGTCGGTGATTCTAACTCGCTTGCATGTGAAACCACCGGTGCTCGTCTTCCATGTCGCCCAATTTATGGCTTCGTAGTAAATCTGTTCTTTGGGAACACCAGACAGCAGTGCCCCCTACGGGGGTTAATAAACTACTTGTAGGTGACAGTTATTTCGAAACCTTGCGCACGAATACCAAATTGCCAAAATTATAAAAAATCGTTCAATCATTATTTTGCAAAACCGACAATGGAAAACTCACGCTTGGAACATCTTTCCTTTTTTCCTGGCTGTTGACACTCCGGATATTACAGGCCTGTATAATTGACATACCAAGTTTCCTGATTTGAAGATTTTTGCGCGGAGACACAGGAATAATAACTGGAGTCCCCCCAAAAGCTGAATGAAATTGAAGATGTGGGACAAAATCGATCGAGAACAGTTCCTGTGTGACCAGTGTATTAGCATTTGGTCAAAATACGTTCCGAATATCGACCTTGGATGGGAGGGCAGATAATGTGCTGAGACCAACTTGTGTCAGCGCGTTGCTATCTGTATTGTATCCATTTAAAATCACATGTGTGTGACGTAAGGCACACTGTTGGTGGATTAATTTACGGACGCAGTAAAGGCGCAAGCGCGCCAAGGAGACCTTGCGACAAATGGAGGCGCGTGGGATTATGCAAGCACACCGCCTCTGACACATTTACAGTCAGCGTCAGTGATGAAAATTATGACCAAACGGTTTTTATATAACTGTCTTCCGAAGTCATAAATTTTCTTTTTTTCTGACCACACAGTTTTTTATAACTGCCTTCCAAGTTATCAATATTTCTTTACGCCCGGCATGATCATCATTTTCTGACATGGTCACCGCCCCCTGAACCGGCTAACATGTATAGTAATGTGCTTTATTGCTTCTTTTGCCTAATCGGGCTCATAGCATACAATTAAAATACATACAGTAAAATTGCTCATCATACTTATGATAAAAGCAAATATATACAATTTACATGTCAGAAGGACAGACAAACTAAAATTGACAAGAAGTTATATACATGAAATTTAGGTACTGAAAAAATACAGAAAACCCTGTACATGAATAATTGTTCAGACTGTATATATACTCGGCCGTCGGGCCCAGGAGACTTGCTCATTTAGGAGACGCATTCTCCTGAACTCGACGGAACGGTATATGTACAATGCTACAGCTCCAACAATGAGAGTGTCAGGTTTCATAATAACGTCTAATTTTTGGCCGTCCGAGAAGTCATGAAAATTAAGGTGGTATTTAAATGGCAAACTCTTTCATGTCTCTCCTCGTCTACATATCTCCCGGTTTCAATTCGCAGACTATGATTACTCAGTCTTAAACATGTGAGACTACGTCTGTATTTAAAGTTTTTTTCTTTCGTCCAAATAATTTTCAAATTTATATGTGTCTTTGTATGATCTATAGAAATCCAATTTAGTAGTTTTACCGTCGACATCATTCCAAATTTTAGAGAAAAATAGTTGCTCACTTTGACATGTTCGAGAGTATGCCAGTTTTGTGAAAAATTCGCTGCTAGCTACATAATCCGTAATTCCGTGTTTGAGCCAAACATAATTAAATACATTTTTCTGGAGAATCATCCTTGGAGCAGTAACCCAAGTGGTAAAACCTAATCTGTCTAACTCAAAAGCTACAATATAGGAATGCCTTAAGATATCATTTTCCGGGAGAGAAATCAGTCTAAACCAGTATTTAATAATTTTCATTTAAATATCTATATCCAAGTGATATTTACCTAGCTCAGCCAAAGAAGCATCATTTGAGGTTGTACGTCCAACGCTTAAATTAAATTTACAATAATCAATTTGAACAGAATCAACTGCATGAATTTGTACAAGATTTTGAGTATGTGGGTCTTTTAAGGCCTTAGTAGGATGGCGGTAATTTGCAGGTGACCAGATTTCACTCCCGTATAGTAAGATAGGTTTGACGTATATGTCGAATAAATGTAATTGAGTACTCGGTAACAAATTAACGTCTTTGTCCCCCGTACATTTTTGATTAAACATATGACAAACTTTCCTTGCTTTATCTGCTAAAGACTGTGATGCTAAAGTAAAAGTACCATTGCATGTGAAGATAATACCGAGGTAGCAGTACGAATTTACCACGTCCAATTTTTTACCATCATACTTAAAGGTGTAATTACTGTGTATTTGACTATACCCGTTTCGGTCGAAAATAACAACTTTTGTTTTTTCGATGTTAACAGACAGACCCCAACATTTGCAATATGCTGCAAGTCTTACAAGACGTTGCTGTAATTTTTCTGGCGAGTCAGCCAATATAACGACATCGTCGGCGAACATGAGAGATATGATATTCAGGTCACCAATAGATAGACCTGATGATGGATCAGAAAGACTCAAAAAAGCTCTAAATCATTTATGAATACATTAAATAACAAAGGACTAGGGGGACAACCTTGTTTCAGTCCGATGGAACTGTGGAATTGAGGTGTACCTCCCTCAGTTAATTTGACGGAAAGTTTTGCAGCAGTATACATATCTTTAATCATTTGTAAGACATGCATATTGATACCCGCTTCATGTAGTTTGAATAGGAGAAACTCAATGTTAACCGAGTCAAATGCTCTGCAGAAGTCTACAAATACAGAAAATAAAAAATCTTTTTGTTAAGTAATTTATCGTCAATTAAATTTTTTAAAAGAAAAATATTATCAGCAGTCTGTCGCCCTTCTATGAAGCCACCCTGGCCTTGGTGAAAAAAATTATTATTTGACAGAAATTTATACATACGGCGATGTAATAATTTGGAAAATAACTTACTTACAGAACTTTGGAGTGATATACCTCTGTAGTTCGCAGGGATATCTCGTTTACCTTTCTTGTGTATCGGAATGATATGACTTATTTTCCAAGCACAAGGAAACTGACGTGCTCTAAGGACTTTATTACATAGCATAAGTAGAGAATTTCCAATGAGATGTATCGCGGATTTTAACATAGCATTTCTAATTCCGTCAGGACCTGGTTGTTTGTTTGTTTTGAGTTTATCAAATATTATGTCCAGCTCCTCCGCACTAAAGTTATCATTAAGCAGGTGGTCCCTTTCCACACTGTAACTATCAAGCCTTGTTAAAAAATCTAATATATCATGACGTAAAGGTTGGGGCTGCAGTGGAATAGAGTTAGGTTTTGTGTTCAAATTCTTAAAGTATTCATACCATGTATCAGGCTCTATACATCAGTAGAATCTATTATATATGTATATATATATATATATATATATATATATATATATATATATATATATATATATATATATATATATATATATATATAAAAATATATATATATATATATATATATATATATATATGACAAAAACATAATAAACTGCATCAACATTGTGGATTCATATCATCATTTCAGTGCAGCTTGAGGTGCCTTGTATGCTGAATGGTAGTAAGTTAAAGTACATATGTATATTTAACTTAGCTGAAGTATGTTTGTATGGGACGTCTCAGCCATATTGAAAACAGCAGCTGACAACATGTAAGTATGAGCGGAGCATACATTGCCGGGTGGGAAGTGAAGAATGTTGGAGGACATGGGGGATAAATTTTATTGGACTGTTTTTTTTTTTTGTTTTTGCAAAATTGAATACATGTGTCTTGACTCTGGCCATTTGGAAGATGGAGGAAATGTGGAAAATTATCATAGTTGTGGTAATTCGTTTTGATTAATTATAACGCCCTTATCTATTCTCAGTGGCTATTTGGACAGGTGAAGTAAATTGTGCATTAAAAGGACGATATAAACATGACACAGACAGACAGACAGACAGACAGACAGACAGACAGACAGACAGACAGACAGACAGACACACACACACATATATATATATATATATATATATATATATATATATATATATATATATATATATATATATATATATATATATATATATATATACATGTTGCACAAATTTGATCAATAAAAATGCTTCTCCGGAAACCTCTGATAGGGAAGCCTTCAGCCTTCTCATAACAGAAGATAGTTCAATTTCAGGCAGCTTCGCATTTAAGATTGACCCAGGATGACCCGGAATCATGTTCACTCACGCAGACTCAAGAACTACGCCTAAATAACTTTGCCATATCGAGTTGAACTGATTTATAACGCCATCAGGCAAATCTATTAGTACCAGATGAGGAAAAACAGACAAAAAGTCGACTGAAACTCTTCTGAAATATCGGCATGTGAGATAATATACATTAGATTCAAGGAAACAATAGGACTCGATGGTAACAGTTGCACGGAACATCTGAGCAAACTTAATCAGGCAAGACAAAATAATTTTTATAAATAGTTTTCCCTCACATTTGGGTATGAAAAGCCCATATTGTCTCCAAGATTCAACCCACAGTTCTTACACTTTGTTAATCATATTCATATGTCACATATATATTTATTTCCTTTTCAAAAAAGTCCTTGTATTTTACCTTTGCATTCAAATTGAATACAGGATCACTTGTTGTCACGTAGTTTACATTTCATAGCAACCCCGTGCGCTGTAAAATGTAAAATGTTCCTATTTTTATAGTGACTTCTTGCGTGATAAGGCCATTTTCAAGTTTTCTCCAGCACGGTGCAACAGAATTGTATGGAATTTTATCAGAGTATAAACTTAGTATAAAGATGATGCAAGTTAGCAAAAATGATGGTACTATCTTAAGTTTTGACGAATTATTGGCATACCAAACGTCGGGACCATGTAGCAGTGAATTTTTGCTACTGCAGAGGAATATAGCATCCGTACAGTACATTTATTGCAATAATAAAAAAAAATGTATTGAATACTTTCGCTTTTACACATAGATGTTTCCCAACTGGACCGTCTCCCAAATAGTGATTGAGATAATGATACAATAGTTATCTATTCTCTTGAGAGGGGATACATAAGTAGCGTTTTGATAAATCTGATACATTGGCGAATACATATATAGCGTTTAGCGGACTTCAAGCTTTTTGCAACTCAATAAATCTGACATATTGGCGTAAATCTTGGTAATGGTGGATCCTTAGCAATTGGTTTATCTAGGAATGAACATGAATAGGAAAGTACCATGGGTTTCGTTCGGTGCTATTAATTCTGACCTTGACTGACCAGGAAAGGTCAAACTGTCATATTGGTTATATCTTGGTTATGGGGGATCCTGGACCTCGAGTTACTTTTAAACATGACTGGAAAAATAATTTTGGGGTTTCTTTTGGGCTCGGTTAATTTTAAATTGACTGAATGATCTTCAAACGTCATACATATTGGCTAATTTCTTGGTAATATCAAACTTTGGTCACTTATCGGTAAGCACTAATGTTTACAGCAGTGAAGTCCGCACTTGTCGAAGCAAAACACCGAATAATCCGTATCCTCTTGTTCCTTTTGTTTCTCTTGTTATTTGTAATCTTTATTCTTTGTCTAAAATTGCTGGCTGGATTCTCGGCAAACACAGCGACAATGTATTTTCACTTGGTCTCGTTTAAATATTTCCTCTCCGTGGCGCTACCCGTATTTTTTTTATTCTTAAGGACTTTGAAAGCTCTATATTGATCAGTGACAGTCCAGGTTAACATGGATAGTGTTAGGACTCTTGGATTTATATTTATATGTATATGAACATGCATATGTATATGTAATTTTCTCCAAAAGAATTAACCAAATCCTTTTCAAACCTGGTGGACACGTACCTTAGAAAAATACTCTAGTTGTGTTCGCCAAGTTATGTTTCAGTGATTTATAATAATACTTCAAAGGCTTTTTTTGAGTTTCTATAAACAGTTTAAAACATTCTGTGTGAAGGTGCTGTGACAATTGCTTCAACATTGTATAGGGATGAAACATCTAAATATTTGTTCAACGGGTCATGTTTACTTCCAGGTGTTTTTAATGATGTTTTGCAATATTTGGTGAACGTATTAAAGATATTGTGTGAGGTAGATTTGGCAGTTTCTCTGACATTATATAGGAATACTTACAGGTGCCCCTAAACTTTAATTGGTTCAACAGTTGGGGAAACGACATTTTCTTTCCTTGAAAATATTTGTCTTTCTTGTATTTACGGCTTCTGTCGTGAAATACCTACCTGGATTCACTTTAAAATTAGTACGGATGTTTCTTTACGAGGACTGTACCAAGCCTTTTGCCGGATAGCGCTGCTGTAATATACTGATGTAGTAATATATAAATGAAAGTGCTCGCATGCTATCATGTTTACAGACACAAGTGTAAATAATATGCATATCATTGATTTTCTTCAGACGCGTCGACCAAATCCGTTTCAAGCTTGGTAGGTGAGTATCTTTATGACTTGTCTTCGATAGTCATTTCTGGGTTTGTAATGAAATTTTTGTTTATGCCTAGTCATCATTTGTGAGTCATTTGTGAATTTAACTGTATGGTAACAAGAACTACCGTATTTAAGTTGGTGTTTTGATATGGGCTATGCCGATGGTCCTCTGTAATGACCTATCGTACACTGCATGACCTTGACCTTATTTCCATGTTTATTTGACTATAGTAAATTTAATGTTCAGGACACATCTGAAGATATATTTGAGCCATGGCTTTCCTGTCCCACACGATTTTTAATGTTTTTAGTGATTAATATAATGATATTTTTTCGTGTTTTAGCATTTATTATTTTTATAATGCTTCCAAACAACTTGCCGATTCTCTCAAACATGAAGGGATATATTTAGGCGTGACGTCTACGAAATTTGTTTGTTGAGTGGGGATGTTGATGATCAATCGTTTGCCTGGTTAATATGTCTGCATGCAAATGTATTATAACATATCACTATGGTCTTCCAATTGAAAAATGACGCTTTAGTGATCTTCAAGCCATTAATACTGGATTAGTTTAACATGGAACTGTATAAATTGTCTTCTGGTTTAATTTTTGCCCTATGTAGTGCATATACAAGTGAATGATTGCGGGAAGGGGAGCGGGGCGAATTGCCGTTCCTTGCTTTGTTTTCGAGATAGGGTTCCGTCTTAACTCGTGTGAGGGTACATATATCACCTGGTCACCTGTATGTGTTTCCCAAATCGATCTTCAAATCCTTTTCAAGGTAATCTTTACTTACACTAACGTACTTCTTCCGGGGGATGTACCTTAAAAGACACAAAACGTGTCTACTTTGAGACATATCAACGTTTTGATTTGTTTCTTAAATGGCATACATTTTAACAAGTGCCATCCGTGTTGTTCTTACTGATCCTTTCAACCACATTAACCACGATCCCTCTCAGAGCGTTTTCTTTAATATATTTTTAATCCTAGGTTGTGTCTAATTGAACATGCCCATCAGTATTTTAATTAATTCATATTGAAATTAACTTGTGAAGACTTAGAACGAGCGAAGAAAAATCTTCACTGCTGCACTTAATGACAAAAACGAAGCAAACAACGTTTATCACACATAAAACACTTGCTGGTAATTTTCAATGGGAAAAAGTTGGTGGTGAGACATTGCCGTTATGTCCATCACGGTTAAAGTGATACAGCAGGAAACATTTTTTGAGTGGCTTCATAAAAATGGGTGATTTCCATTGCGAGGTTACGTTTAACCGACGTTGTGGTGAACATTAACCCAACCACATCTCTTGCCCTTGGCTTAGCACTACATATTGGACTACAGTGCATTAAAGCACATGACCAAGTCGTTAGTTCTATCAAGATAATGCTCAGTTCCTGTACATTATGAACAAGAGCTAATCAACCGACTCTTGTACAAATCGGTCGCTGGTATTTCCTCCCATTCTGTTCAAGGGTTTTTTTTCTGTGTGAAATTCATAACTCTGTGTTTCTGTACCGAGTGTAATCACATTGGGAAAAACGTGCAGTAAATAACATTCAAACGTTTGTTTCAATTCCCCCGTTAGAAGAAAATCATGGGCAAATAATGTCGCAGCACGTAAAATGTATTTGCTTTGGAAGCATTTTGACGCAAATAAGTGGAAGTGTGACGTAATATAGACCCTGGCGACATGAGTACCTTAAAAGCCTTCATTTAATAAAACTCTGTACCTCAAGGAAGCTGTTTATTTCATACCAATGAACAATGTTCCCGACCTTTTAGTGAGCCTCTTGTTCAGTGTGACATCTAGCTATTGTGTACTTGTGTATAAAAAGAAAAAAATACATTCTGCCAATTAAAATCAGCACGCAGTTTGACGGTCCCCGAAACCAATCGATAACAAATAATAAATAAATAAATAAAAAACCGGCACGTGAATGATCAGATTAACACTCTACTGCTGAAACCCTTTGACAACAAACTAAAAGCTTAGGATGACAGACACGCATTGCAGATATATACATCTGGTGCAGGGCTTCTTCATGTTTGTCTTGTGGAGCATGTGACTCAATAATAGAGTACGACCGGTTAAGAGTCAACACTTTTAGACAAAATAAAGTACATGCAATTCATCTAATCAAAAAAAGTTCTACGTGTCCGCACCCAATGTACACTAATATATCAATCTTTAAGCATCACAAATCTTGTGGTAAACTTGTTAAAATGCTAAAGATATCTATAATTTGTCATCTTTATATGGACATGTCTTCCCGTTTACCAAATATGAAACCAAACTATAATTTAGCAATATTTGAAGAAATATTAAGAAGGAAGTCAAATCATCTTTTAGAAAACTCAATGTTATGATGAATTGGCAATCGGTTATAAGATTCACGTTTAGAAGCAGCCAAGCCTTGCTAACTGTCATCATAAACTACATTTATGGGATTTGGCACGGTTTATATTCGATCAAATAAATAACTGTTCAACCCACATCTGTTGAAAATGATAGCAGAATGCCAGGAATGTTAACATCATGCTAAATTCAGTTTTGTCGGGCGATACACCGAGCGCAACTATTTGTTTGACCCTGTACAGAATGTAAAAGACGAATGACGATCACTGTCGCAAACCTATCCGAATCCGTCAAAGTAAAAACAAACGATACCCATTTACGACAGGCATGTCACGTGTTTTGGTGATCCAAGAATATGGACTGACCTCTAGAAAGTACTACTCTATACTATTCGTATACAACTTATGGTGCTCCTTCGTCACGTGTTTCGAAATGCCAGTCATAGAGAAGTCTGTCGCTGTCTTATGAAAATAAAATAAAATAAAATAAAACTAACAGGTCCCACAAAGTTTTGAGGCACCCTATGTAAACTTACAATATATGGGATGGAAAAGCGTTTGAGCGTTATGAGAATAAGCGTCCGAGACTGACGTTTTGTTGAGCAAGTTTAGATAAACAAAGACAAGGTATCTGCTAGCGTGTCAGTAAACCAGCATGCAAAACGTATTTCAGTGTCTATCATATTGCCTCCGATAACTTAAAGTCTTGTGCACTGAAATATTTTTATGGCAGCTATTGCAAATTCATGCCTGCAGCTATATTTGAAAAAAAAAAAAAATCGTTCAAGATATTCATGACATCTGTCTGCCTGTCTGTCTGTCGGTATATCATTCACTTGCTTTGTTCTTTGGTTGTCTTGTTTGTTTGTTCGTTCGTCGCACAAGAGCCCTCACCAGCCGCTGACAGTTTGCGTAATCTCACTAATAACTAACAGACCCGGCATACAAATGCAAAGTACCAATATTTTACTTCACTGTCATTTTCCTGTCATACCCGAATTTCTTTTTGTTTCTAAACTGGCTAAAAGTTTGGATTGCGATGGCAACACAAGGCGATCTGTGTGCTTTGAGTAATTTTAAATCCACTGTGCTCCAAATATCGCTCGACCATTCCCCTGGTCATGTTTATACCGTGAAACATGAATGTGAATCATAATGTCCCAACCAACATGAAAAAGATACGAAGCATTTAAATTATGAAGCTAAAGAATAAAGAAATACAAAATGCAGGAACCTATTACCCGTACATGTCTCTCTGAGTAGCGGCTCCTTGTCTAAGATAAATATTCAGCAAAGACAACCCACATAATAGTGCATAAATCTGAACGTGGCAAATGATGAATTAGCTAAATACGTTTTGCTTATAAATGCAGAGCTATATTATGAAAGGAGAATACCTGTCAAACAAACCATAATTACTAAATTTGTATAGTACAGGTTCAGATAAGAATGATTTGACTTACCCCTGAACCAATATGTACCCTTTCTAGCTGGACAGCTTATCCTAGTTAAACCACCCGCCAGTGTATAAATGAAATGGAAACAAGCTGGGGCATTATATTCAGTTACAGTGATTGTAAAATAAAAAGTTGCACCTAGACCACTTGTACAAACCAAGGGAAATCCTAACAAGGACTGCAACAATGGACATCCTGCACCAGAAATGTAGAACAAACTCCAAGATGACACTTACTCCTCACTTTGGAAGTCTCCAAACAATTAAGCTCTATTTTACTGCCAATCCTGAGTCAATGTCTCAACGTAATGTGTCAGGTTTGTGACATGTGAGAAAATACTGTCAACTTTGAGTAATATTTTAATATTGACTAAATGTGTATTTAGGCATGTCAGAGAAGAATGTAAGTCATTAACATTTATGCCAAAAACATGTTATCAAAACATTTTTTCTTGACGGAATTTTAAGTACAATTTGGCATACATGTAACTGTCGTAGGCCGCTGCTTGCTACCGATAGCCCCATGGGGTTTTAACCTGACAGAAAACATGTAAGCTTAAAATATGAGAACGTAAATATTATAACAGAATGATGCCAAAAGATAAAGTTAAGTAGCAAAACAAACAAGTCTAAAAACTGTAAATTATTGTAGCCAAACTTTCTTATAACTTTGGATATTAACAGCAAAATTATAGGGCAAGTCAGAAAAGAATGAAAGTCATTTGTATTTAATTCAAGAGAATGCAATGGAAAAATAATATTTCTTAATCAGATATCAAGTACAATTAGGCAAGCTTGTAACTGTCGTAGGCTGGTACTTGCTACCGATAGCCCCTGGGGGTTTAACCTAACAGAAACCACATTCATTGCCAACCATTGAAAGCTAAAAAAATGAAGAAATATAGCCAACCCTGGCCAAAATCCTCGACAAACTGACACAAGAAACCACAAAACTGCAAAGCGAATCTGTCAAGCAACAATCCAAAAGACAGACAAGCTACCAAGTGGGACGAACCCACGCTCAGAGTTCCAGAATAAAAAAATCCTGGATGAACAAATGTGCTTCAATGAGTCGTTTGTGTCTTTGCCTTTGTCCAACAGCTTGACCTCACGTGCGGTGTGGCCCATTGAACATACAAACGCACTTCATACACCAACGAGACTAAAAACCAACTGGAAACATACTCCAAACTGTTGGCTGATAACAAATTACAAAACAAATAATAAATCTTGTTTTTCATGTGGTATATTCATTGTTGTCTTGTCTGTCCTTTGGATTGTTGCTTGACAGATTCGCTTTGCAAATTTGGTAATTATGGTTTGTTTGACAGGTATTCTTCTTTTATATGAAGCTCTGCATTTATAAGCAAAACTTCACGTATTTAGCTAATTTATCAATCGCCACGTTTATATTTATTCATTATTATGTGGGTCGTCTTAGCTGAATATTTAGCTTATACGAACAGCCGCTACTGAGAGAGACATGTACGGGTAAAAGGCTCCGAAACATGTTGAATAGTTACCCGCTGAAGACCCTTTAATTTATTTGGGCTAATACCGCCTATGTCAAAAGTTTACAGAGGAACGGGTGCAATATGTACGGTGAAGGTTTTTGAGATATCGTGGTAACGTAGACAAGACGAACAGACAGATGGACGGACTACACCGGGGACGTCAATACCCTCCTGCACATTATGTGCCGAAGGTAAAAAGTGAAAAGTGTAGGTGAGTAAAGACTGTGTACCGAGAATAAAAAAGAGTCTGCTTGTTTATCGATGAGAGTAAATCATACACTGTGCGCCTGTAAGGCACTACATGGTCAGCTGGTTTCTGTTGATTTGAGTTATCTTGCAAAAGACTCGAAGGGCGTTGTGTCTAAGGTTCGTACATCTATGAACCCATTGATTTATTAGGCAATCTTTAAAAGCTCAGCCACGAAGCATACGGGAGCTTGTAGTCTGCCTGCCTGTATTTGGTCCGGCACGTAGTTTGTCCCCACACCCCTGTACATGTTTGGTGACAGATCCCGGTCTGTTCATTGCTCAGCAGGGATCATTTGACGGAGATGAAGAATTCTGTCAGAACAAAAGTTAGGTTTTCTTGCTGAGGACCTGAGACAACGGTTATGAGCGAACAAGCGATGCTACCGGCCGCTGCTGAAAGGATTGGTTCGTTTTAATTGGACAAGAGTTGGAAAGAAATTTGCACATTCAAGTGGTGCATGTTTTAGTGTTGACTCTGTGTCCTCCAGGTCGTCAAAGCACTAGTAGCAGGTTTACGCTTGAAATGACGCACATTTTAGTACGTCTAGCAGTCATCGGAAATTGGAGTGGTGGATGCAACACACGGGCAAAATAACTTTGGAAAAGCCTACAAACAGCAAGTGGCTTGAGGACTGCATGGGGTATGAGTGAGACTCGTATTTGATTCCACGAAGACACGGTCATTGTGTGTGGCTTGCCATTTCCACTTGCCATATTTACTATATGCGGGGACGGGGAGCCTATATCTCTTTCATGCCGAAGGGATCCGTGCGAAATGTTTTTACACGTTGACATTGCTTTCCGTTAAAATTACCAGCGCAAAACAAGTCCATGGGGTTTGTTTCATTGTGTTCAGTAAACATATAAAAACCTGCATATGGAGAAAATTGTTGCATAAAATGGCCTGTGCGCACTGAGTTTGACAAAGCAAAAATCAATGGGTCCACGCTGCAACAAATACATGAGCAATAACACTAATTCAAACTTCAAAAATTATACCCTAAAGTCAACTGCCTCATCAAGTTGGGGCGTGAGACTATACACCACCAGTTGTATATGTTGCCATATGTATTGTGCAGTTTCATACTCATTTTGTTTCAATAGAATCATTGGTTCTAATTTTGTAGAGGACGTTTGTGTAATATTGCGATGAGTTTGGCCTATATACTTGTTTCTCTCTACTGGCATCTGCCCTTTAAAAATATTTTCATGCCAGTTGTTTTAAAATGAGGCTGCCTACTGACACATTTTTATTCTTTTATATATTCTTACCTGCCCAATGGTATTTATACTTACTCTTACCATTTATCAACATGTAGTCGTAATGGAAATGTACCAGTAACTGTTCCCTGACCAACAATTATCACTCCCTTGGGATGAACTTCAGGAAGGTAGGAAACCCGCTAAAGGATGGATCTCAGGTAAAGTCTCTGACAATCTCGAGTCAGAGCTGGTCAACGTGGACGTGATACGTATATTATATCCGCAGTATTGTACTGTTAATGAATTATTAGCATTTACTTCTTTATGAAGCTTGTCGTATCCTTCAATTTGTATGTTTCCTGTGTCGGTAGCGTATCTCCAGACGTATGATTTCAAATTAACTTTAAAAAGGCATGTTATTGGACTCAGTCAACAGCTTCCTTCGTCACGCTCTGAACGCCAAACAGGTAGGGTATATTTATCTCTTTGATAAAATGAACGAGGCAGACTACCTTGTAATTGCCAATGGCTGCAGACCAGTTTCGCCGGGAGAGCCTTAAAAAGACCGGAAGAAATCAAAGATATCGGTCAACACGAAGGATGCACCAACTGTCTACACTTTAAACCATACCTCTTTTGTCACTGTCAGGGATATTTTGTGCAGTTTTTCCAACTAAATCCATGTGGATGTCTGTTGTATGAGAACTACTTTCGGTGACCAGCATGACGTCGAATTTCGCCATGGAGAACAAGTGTTTGCTCTGCTTTATTACAGAAAAAATAACATATCAGTAAGCCGCCGGCAAGATTGGAACCTGCATTGATCATTTCCACAAGCAGCGACTGTTCTAACCACTACACCAGCCAAAAATTGGATTAAGGTGTTGAAAGGGTCTCCAGCTACAAAATTGTACCAAGAAAACGAGGCATGGTTTAAATAGGAGATACCACTTGTCATTGGGATGTATTCTGAAACCTTGTATTATAAATCCCTCCCGCTACGCGGTCGGAATTTATTATGCAGGCTTTCAGAATATATCCCGATAATGCATGGTATCCTGTATTCAGAAACCACAAGCGAATGGGCCAAGCTATAGCCAATATCACAGCTATACTGCTGTTATTTAAAGACCAGGTATGGATATGAAGCGGCATCTGTAGGCAGTGTAAAAAAACGTTAATATTACCAAGACATCCTTTTAATTTATATCCGATACTTTTTTATTCAGTCAGTGGATTTATATGGAATCGAAGATACAATGAATACGGACTCTAGGATATACTGGTTTTGAAAGCGGTAAAATTGACGATTATATAATTCAGAATTTAATCAGTGAAAGATTATGCTTAGGGATATCCTATTCAGATATCAACTGTTGCTTCCTTGTCTGCTGTTATAAAAATTGGCTAAATAGCCGTCATTTTTATTGTAACAAGTGCCTCCGACTGTGCCCAGGTAACAAATTAAACTGGCGGCAAAGGAATTATGTCTGGTTGCATGTATATCCGAGTCATTTAACCCAGAGATAAATTGATAATCTAGGGCTACGTGACTCTGGATTATAAAGCCACTGACCCAGAGTCAAAATGGTTTGCAGTTGTCCAGATCAAGTCAGGGTCTGGTGACTCCAGGTTAGATTGTTGTGTCCTGTGTGTATATACTCTTTTGCGTAGATTCTATTGTGGTGTAGCTTTATTCAAATCGACCCACGTCTTTTTCCTTCCCCTGCATGCTTGAGTGTAAAGACAAATAGAAGGTCACGCCATCAGAATGGGCAAAGAACGTAAACCAAAGACGAAAAACTTTTCAGTTCTTATTTGGAGAAACGATTTTCAAAACTAGAAGAGGCAGATACATCTTGTGAAAAGTAACAAAAATGACAGGGCTAAGGTCCGAAAGAGGAAAGAAGCCTTGAAAAGAATTAGCAGCAATTCCAAAGCCAGAGTTGTGGGATAGCAATCCACTTAAAATGCATGGGAAAGTTTGAAATATGAAATTGCTGAGAAGAAAAGACCCCCAAAGACAACTGGTGGAGTTGCCGCTCCAAAGTCAATAATGATTTAAAAGCAGTCATCCATCAATTCAATTATCCCTCAATTATCCCTCAATTCAGGTCACTTTTAAATGCCACCGTGTTAATTATGTATCGGCATTTTGGAAGAAGTGCGGTAATTGCGCACAGTTAGGCATTTTTTTTAATTCTTGTATATTATTCCTTGTTCATCTTATTTTGTCACACGCAATTTTTTATTGTAAAGTAGTTGATAAAATAAAAAGATGATTTGTTTCTGCCTTGACCAGTAAACATAGATTAAAATTTTGAATCCACGAATGCCTTTATTTCCTCGAACAAATAAATTGCTAATCCCGCTTCCAAAGGTGTTTGGGCGCAAAAGTGTAATAATATTTTTAATGATCGTAAATACTGTTTATTGGTACAGATGAATAAAGTGAATACTGATGAATCTTTTAATAAATGTATTGCATGTATAGATGTTCATTTTGTTGTGTTACGCAGGGAAAGATCGTTTCGTGGCACCTGCTCGTTTTTTGCTTGCCTTCGGCAAGTGGGCTATGTGGTGCCATACCAGAAAACAACTCTTTTTCCCTAATGTTTACAAGCATATGAAGATGTGTATATGTGTGATATAATGGAACCCAGCAATTATTCTGCTGGCTGTACCTGTGTCTCCATGTAACAGGCAATTGACCAATTCAAATTAATGCAACCAGTCAATACAATTTTCCAATACAATGGGTGCACGGTTGGGCGAGCTGCAACCCGCTCGCCTTTCACCTCTGCGGCCCGGGTTCGATTCACGGCCGGGGAGCATGTGGAAAGAGTTCCTACCACTCTGACTGTGCACGGTGGTTTTCTCTGAGTCCTTCGGTTTCCTCCACCAAAACATGCAGGTAGGAAGTATACGCCACGATCTGTGCCATGGAGAGTGATTGATATAGGCTTGGCCTGCTTCGCAATCCATGTAAAAGATATGGGTCTATACTACAATTTTCCAAGGTACAGTAATATCCCCACTTTACAGCAAAGTGATGTGTGCACACACTGGAAAACCAGAGTAACTTTAGTTTTTAAACCTGGCTGTATCCTGAGTTAAATATTGGGGCTAAATTCTGTAAAGCTTCAGTTTAACCCAAACATGTGCAACCCAACGAACCTATTTGACATGCGCTTGACTCCAGAGCCACCATAATCCCGACTTTATCTGGGCATGTGCAATCGGACACACTGCGTAAAAGGGGAAAGAACCTCCATTTTCAACATATTTCAATATATGTCTATGATACCCAATGTCTAACAATAATCTGATGTTAAAGGAGGTAATGTGTAAAAGGGGAAAAACATCCATTTAAACGTGTTTCAACAAATGTCCATGTTACCCAAGGTCTAACAAATAAATATCACGAAATCACAAAAAGAAAAAAAAAAGTTTCAAGCCGCCCTTTCCTTTTTAAAATTGATCGACCAGGGCTTAAAGATTTTATCGATTACGTGGCCTTTGTGTGGTGTTATTTTGCAGTAAAGTCAAGTTAAACACAACCTTTTATTTCAACTTGTTTGGAGGGTTAACTTGGGCCGGGAAACAGCATGGCTGCATAGCCATGGTTGATCGGTGATCGTCATCGTAATATTTTGCCAAGTTCCTGGTGTCCGTCCACCGAGTTTACAGGGGCAAACGGTCGTTAAAGTGCTTTTAAAAATGACTTACTACCTTAACTTTAATTTGCCTGCTCGGTTGGGTCTGAAACAGATATCATGGTTAGTTATAAATCCAAATGCCATATAATACCTTTAACGGACAAACCATGCACTTTGACGAGCGTCCTTTTGATAATGGCGCAATGCACTGTGGGACAGTCGTTCAAAAATACATTTGATTTGGATATCAAAGTAAATCGCGGCCCAGCATGTAGATGTATCGTATCATTATTGATGCCCTGAAACATTTTCAAAATATTTGCTTTTGGTTTCATGTATTCCTCTCTCTACGCCCCCCACCCCCCGATCGTTCCAATGCTCATTTACAAACCATTTGGTGCAAAATTCACAATTTTCAAAATGGCAGCCAAGTTCGTGGATTGGATATTTTGAAGAAGTAGTATCCAAAAAAAAATGTGTGATTACTAGTAATGGAAGGTTAATTTGTCGAATGCATGCAATATACAATATGTAATGTGACTTTTCCAATGTGAGCATTACCTATAAATACAATGCGTTTTAGTTACGAGTTGTAGGCGCGGTGGGCCCCAGAATAGGAATATTGCATCAGACACTGAAGTCACCCCCGGACTATGAATTAAGTAGCAGCACTGGGCACAGGAGCCAAGATCCCCCACTGAATCAAAGATGGAGCTTAGTAGAGAGGTTGCAACATCTCACGAAGCATTGAGTTGATATGTTGCATGTTCCAGATGCATTTTGAAAAAAACAAACAAACAAACAAAAAAAAAACAAAAAAAAACAAAAAAAAAAAAACAAAAAACAAAAACAAAAACAAAAAAAAAAAAAAAAAAAAAAGAAAAAAAGAAAAAAAAAGGGATGTTGCCATTATGCTCGAAATTTTAGATTAAATGTGGTTCCTTGCCACTACGGATGGTAGCATTTGTGTAAAACACGGGTCAAACGTGGCAAGTAAGCACCAGTGCAAAGAATGGTCAGTCGTAGATCAGGAGGAATAAGATAATGGAATTACAGATGAAGGAAGCGTAAACACTGACCACAGTATGGTAAGCAGTGGGTGTAAAACATTTTCATTTAAATGCGTAAGGCCAAATCTACAGGGCATTCAAGAGCATTTTAAAGATATGGTGGGGGCGGGGCTGCAATTGCATGGAGCCGCTGTTGAATGTTCGCGAAGCCAAACAAATCTCTACATATAAACGGCCACGGGAGCGGGGATCCATAGCAATTGCTACATCTTTCTGAATCGTCTTGGCCGTAATCTCATTATCGTGGGATTGATAGCAAACGTATAATATCAATGACATTTCTGGTGGGTCCAGTGCATTTCCTCTTGTGGCCAAATCCACTTTGGGAGAAGCCTTTCTCACAGATATAACTGACGTATACAGCAAATCATTTTACACGCCTGTCGCTCAGCGTTTCTTAACCAAATCAGATGCTCCCAGGGCAGGAGTATTACACAGATTCATTACCCTAATAGACAATATTATGGATGGCTGGGTATACCATAACACAAAGGACAACAGGCCATCTAATTGGTATACTCAGAATAATAAAGCTTTCCCTCAGTAAATTTGCTGAGCGGAGGGGGGGGGGCACTCTCATTGGTTGGTACACTGTATATGTGCCGCTACATAGGCTGTACTTTTTCAACAAATTGGTATTCAGTGGGTTATCAAAACAAAGACATTAGATACAGATAGGGAATAGAAAAAGCCAGTGACTAGCACAGGCAGGGTTATACAATATATTTAAATTCGCCATACACAATGCAGATATGTAGGTCTACATGTACTCGGTGCAGCAAAAACATCATGGACAGGGTTTTCTTTCATTCAACAAATATTGAATGGGAGACCTAACGGTGGTACAGATAAGGTATGGGTGTAGCAAGCCTAGCTGAACATACCCGTCACTATTTTCAAGCAGTGCCCCTATTCTACCTATAACAACGACCACGCTGAAATACTATACAGAAATATTGACATTTGCAAAGACATAAAAGTCAAAAAGTATGACTCAGCTGACCTGGAAAATATACAAATGAGAAAGTTTGTTCCTTGATTTTAAACATATGCTTCTAAGTAAAACATTCTCCAATGCCTTGCAGGTGTCAATCTTTCATGTTCGCAAAGCAGGGTGCGGCAGGTGTCACGATAATTTTTTTCGTCTACCCTTTCCTATTAATGTGTCCTGGGCGTGACCCACATAACATTGATATATTCTGGACAACTTCGCTCATTTCATACCCGAAGATGCAGATTTGATTTCTGGGGGCCGTTTGTAAGCACAGTGCAGTGCTGTCTGGAGTTTGTATCTCTACATTTTGTTCCTGCAACTAGGAACACTTGTAACATGAAGCTTGTACACGTACAGCGTTGTATATATATATATATATATATATATATATATATATATATATATATATATATATATATATATATATATATATATATATATATATATATATATATACATACATACATATATAATTTGTGCCACAGGGCACTTGTCTAAATTCTTTTGAATTTCCCCCTTTCCTTTGAACTCCAAATGGAAAATGGTTACAACAAATATTGAGTCACTAAAAAGTGTTGATCGTCAGTGTATAACTGGTATCTCCCAAACTGCATGTATCAAGGCACGACTTATTAAACAGTTGTAATTCTATGTGCTTAGGCTGGGCTCTCAGCACCATTCCAAGAAAAAACGAAACGAAGGCTAATCACGAGTGGGTATATACATCAGTAGGTGTTCTGGGACATACTTATTTTCATATTTAAAGTGAGAAGAAAATCATAGAGGAAACAATGATAACATCACCGGATAATGCTTTCATGTGGAAGCTGTTATATTTTCTCGAGCTTTATACCTTCTCTCTTATTTTATTTTTCGTGAAAAAATAAATATTATCAACGTCGCATGCACGGTTAAAATGCAAATATGTGGTAATATTCTTTCTTTTACTGGTGCATCGTGAAAATTCGAAATGCAAGATACTTGCCTGAGTAAAAGTCCCCAAAACGAGAAGTCTGGTATAAACCTTGAAATTCCATCAAGGCTCTGCGATGAACGAGTACACTACAGCCTTTTCAATGCCGAGATGATCATAGTAAAGCTATTTTGCTAAATAAATATGTTGAGCGGCTCTTTGGCCAATAAAGATAAGCCTATCTAGTGTGCATAATCTTCACTTTGCGACGCGAAAGTTTCGCATGCAGAACCCCATTTCCCGCACTGATGCGGTTACATTTTACCGACGCGTACTAATTTCCTTCTCAGACTTATTACAAGACATTCTATATGTCCAAAATAAACTTGGTAAGCCAAAATAATACAAGGTTTAGGAAGTTTGATCGCCGGCTTCTCTGGAATTTCATGAAAATCCTTTTTCTCTATAGATTAGGATAAGGACAGGTTTAAATTGCAGAAGGGATGGCATCCAAAACCAAGGGCAAATGGAAACTTCACAGGATCACGTGTCCAAATGAACCTCTGACACCTTAATCCTGCCATGCTGGCATTCAAACTGTTACTGAATAATATCAATGCATGACTTGAGAATAAAAATCTGTAAACCCGTATATTTTTTTGCAAAGTACGCACATTTCTGTGACCTTTAACGACACGAGATAGAAGTGTACATCAAAAGAATTTTAGCTCAGCTGACCTCATGTCTCAGAGCTCACGCGATTGCTCATGTCATGCTGTCAGGCCGTCCACCAGTCACTGTGACCTAACTCTTGTAAATTGCCAGCTTTGATTTTCACCTTAATGAGCTGGGTGCCAGACCCCAGTTAAAGGCCTGGCATATACTTTTTTTATTATAAAAGCGGACGATCTCGATGTACAGCCTCCCTTCCCCAACACATTTGAAGCGGACATTCGTGTCCAGTCCTTCAGTGACGGAGCCGTCGTAAACGTCATGGACCACTTAATAAATAGCCTTACTTTAGGGTCAAACTTAGAGTTCAAATGGTTTCTTGATAACAAGTTCATCCCCCCCCCCCTCTCTTGAACCAATTGATTGTGACCGCGATAGCATATTGGTGTTTAAAGACAGACTCATGGAACATGCTGTCGGTTTTATGCTCGTAACGGATATGTGTTAGGGGAGTATTGTGATTTTGTTTTGATACATAAACATTGATCTTGATGATAGAAGGAGTACTATCGTAAATCGAATTTTAGACCAGTAAAAATGAAAAGGAAGATAGAACTGAGGTACATGTAAAGTAAAACTCTCCTGAGCATATTCCAACAAGCATGCTACAATATCCCTGTTACAAATTTTAAGACTGATAACTAGGCCAGTTTTACATGCGTCAATCGGCTTTATGGAGCAAGAATTGAGGTACCGGGTAACATTTTATGCCTAAGGTATATTTGCTCTAAGTTACACCTTTTTATAAAAAATAGCAATTCATAAAGACACTAAATCGTTATTTATGAATTTGTTCACTTGTATTTTAGACAAATTGTGCAACATATCCATGTTGCAAATGATAAATACAATAGGGGACATTCATATTTAACTGCGATCCTGCTCCCTTTCTGTGTTGCCGGGGCAACAGACTGATGCTTCCACCATGAACAGGGCAGATTTGTATTATATACTACATAAACATCCATACATAACACCTTTTTAACCAAAAGAAGCCCATTTCTAATCAATTTAAGCATCCTTTATGTTTCAAATATATGTTAATACATTTTCTTAAGATTATTCTGTGTTCGTGTTGTTCATTTTATTGAAAAAGTACTTTTCACCATGCTAAATACATGGATCTGCCCTGATGCAGGTGGCTCTCTCTTTTCCTCACTAGGTGTTAGAGTGGGACCGCATTTAAATATGAATACATCCTATTGCGCCAATATATTCAGATGGAGGTGAAAATGTTAATACCTCTTCCCTTAACTGAGGAAGTGTCGTCCAATGCACAAATAGGCGTTTTGCCGTTTCCGAGGATCAATCTTATTGTATTAACGACGAATAATCTGCTTCATTTCACACGAAAGTCTGTTAAAGTGCAGTCATTGTCCAACGTCTTGCCAAAGGATTTGCTTGTTTCATAACCTCATTGCCAGCGATGGAGCGAAACGACACTTAAGACAACAACAAATGAGAAAATGCCGTGCGAAGAGTCACTGGTTTTGTATGTCGTGGGATAAAGGGTGCACCCTAATACATTGACCCATTGGTCCAAATTGGCTTAACGGCATATTACCTCTGCATATTTACCAGCGATGAGAACTTCCAGGCGTCATAAACATTTAGAGCCAAAAGATTGATGAATGAGAAAATAGTCTTCGACTTCCGTATACTATTCAGGATAGTACGAATTCTTGGCGCTTGATGTCTGAACTGTACTTCGTGCATGAGGAATTGAGAACAGTGTTGCACTTTTTTTTTGTCGATGGATTTTTTGCCAGCCGAAAAAAATCCCCGATATGTCAGTGGACCTTTTACTGCACAAGGTTTGATTCATGCTTGAGGTACAAGGCTATGGAAACAATTGAAGCGCTTACAGTTAACGCCGTCCTCTGCACCAGTCCCCCAGTCGTAAGAGAACGTACCACAGTGAGGGGCGTGGTTTATCTTCAGTCCCACATAAGCCAAAATTCACAGGCAATTGATTTCACCATTTCAGTCATAAAAATTATGAACATATTAATATATATTCTGGATCACCTAGTAATACAATTACGTCGTTGGAGGTTCTGTCAGAAAAAAAAATCACATAATGCTGCATACCTGACTCACAGGACTTGAACAAGACAATGTATGCAAATTTGCAAATAGAGCTGAAGGAGGAGAAAAATACACACTGTATTTTCAACGGTTATGTCGAAAGACATTAAGTTTAGTTTCTGATGTGAATTCTTGAACAGCTCCAGATAAAATGTTCATTTTCTCTGCTTGTCAAAGCTCCGCTACCAAGGGGAAAATAATTTTAGGAGAGGTTGCGGTGTGGACTATGTCGGGTTGATACTTGGAGCGACAGAATGACGTGCAGTATTCAGGAGGCGTACTCTGAGCGTGTGCGGTAAATCTTGGACAGATCAAACCAAAATTTTCAGTGTCTTTAAGGGATACGAACACGCACAGTTAGAGTGCGCAATACGAGTCGTACATTTACGTAACGAAGATGGGCATTTAGTGCTGCTGTGAGTGAAGCAAACTATAACCATGTGCGTTATAGTGAGACATTTGGTCAAAAGACAGAAGTAGCAAGTTTAATCATGACGTAAACTGTGGTAGCGTTTTTAATTTTTGGATGGCCGGGGGACGGTTGTTCTATAGACGGACAGTGAATCGTTCAAGTTCAGGCCAGAGAGTCTGTTGAAAATTTGGTTTGACCCACGTATACCAATTTCTCAGACGACATCCAGTAGTAAATGAAACATTACATAATATATATTTATATATATCACGTTTGGGTCGATTTTTGTGTAATAAAGCATGTGTATCAATATTATATTGGCCAGACCACTATGTGCCGGATAATAAAGTCATTAGAAAATGCTATTAAAGGCCTTCTGTTCGGCAGATTACCAATAAGGAGAAGAGTGCCTATAACCGGATGTACCAACACACAACAAACTATTATACGCTAAGCGTCTCGGTTAACGATGGCGTCGTCTGCTGTAAGCGAGACTGCTGAATCTGTGCTGGAACATTTGGCATCTGGTGCGGCACAACTTATTGAAGTAGGCCTTAACAAACATGAGATAAACAGATCGTAGAGTGGTTTGTTGTTGATGCGAAGAATTTCAACCAGCAGCGCACTGGGTACCAAATAGCAGAGCTCGTTCGCTTCGCTCACTCTTCGTATCGACAACAAACCATGCTATAATATATATATATATATATATATATATACATATATATATATATATATATATATATATATATATATATATATATATATATATATATATATATATATATATCAATACAGTGCAAGTTGAAAAATACTTCCTCTTGTTGAACAGGTTTTGCCATTGAAGCTCACAAAAAATGAGGAAACCAACAGAAAGACAAAGCATGCCAGTACACGTGTACATATTCTCGCAGCTTCGAATCAAGGGCTTGAGTCAGGCCATGGCCACAGTTATCAAGGATACGCATGCCTGTTCAAGAAGTGGCCTCATCGTCGGTGTACACAACCTGATAATGTTTCATAAGAGAGTTTTTATGATATTTGCGGCGTAATGTGGCAGGACGCTGAGCAGACTTGTTTATGACGTGTGTCGTGTTGGCGTTACCAGAGTTTGTCTGAAAGTGTAATTCTAAAATATGTTTATTGTTGGATTTTTGGTGTTGATATGTTTCCAAGAAGTAGAGAGCGTGATCCAGTTTGCTTCTTAATTCAAATAAGAATATGACAGAAATAAATATCAAGCCAGTGTAGGTCGTCTGCCAAAGCTTACTCCAAAAATTTGATCAAAATTAATTTTGAGACTTTCAGCCGATTCACTCAGACCATGGGAAAGTCAAGAATGCTGGTGCATTCTGCAAATAATCTAACGTCGCAGGCGTAAACGATAATGCCCATGGGGGGACAATGAGCAGCGCATGCGTTAAGTTTGTGTGGTGGGGAAGGGGATGGGGGTGGATTGGGCCTGTCCTGTCTTTCAGATGAAATACAGTTCACAAAATTATTGCAAACTAATGTAAACTAAAAATGACAGAAGGCCAAAGGTACGGCAGAGCCTTGTGGCAGACTGTTTTCAACTGGGAGACAGTAGGGGGTTTGATATCAATGGTAATACATTTAAGACAGTTGCTGAGACAGGTGTCCGTAGAGTTATGCGATATTCTCGGAACAGTTTTGTGCTCAACCTCTGCAACTTATATCTCGCCTCACAAACGTACGAATTGCCCTGTCACACTAAAGTCAACGGATATCGAAAGAAAAATATCATATCAAGGAGCGGTTCTCAGGATTTTTTCCATAGACCCCTACAGTGACTTTTGGAGCAAGATAATGAAAAACCTGTCAGGACTAATTTAAAGATTTTATAACTTTTTACTTATGCTATTTCATGACTCCCCATTGAATTCGATCCTGGACGTGGATATATATTTTAAATTTCTTCAGATTTCAACTTGGAAAATAAAAAAATTGTGCGACCTCTGCGCAAAAAAATGTGAAAATCCTACTAAGTCAGGAAGAATGCTATGAAATCTAAAAAAAATTCCAATCCTGCAGTATATATATATATATATATATATATGGACCGAAATTTATGGATATTCAGAAAGTTTATAGGTTTAATGTACTTGTGAAAATTAAATGGGTAATATCGATCCAAAGTTACCAGTATCACTGCGCACTAACCTCACAGCTTCCACCGTAAACAATTTGGCCAACGAATGACAGGTCGCAGCTGCTCATTTTACAGCTTAAAAAGTGTTACCGGTGCTGCTAGGACTTGGAAAAAAATTGTGTACTGGAAGAATAAACCTGTGCAATGCACCTAGACAATTTAACAAACCATTAACAAACGTACGCACAGAGTTATTGACGAATCTATCATCAATAATTGTCATCCAATGTTGAGCGGCCACAAAATGTGCTCTAGAGGCTCCTTTCAATATTAATTCTATTATACTTGGTTGTTATCGTGTAGAACCAGTTCCTAATTGTTATTACTCTATTCCGTAGTTCAAACTCTGCACTCTCCATAAGCTAACCTGTCACTGTTCAACCTGTACCACATATCTTAGAAGATACATTTGAAGGCAAGCGCTCACGCAATATTCACGTTTTATCTTTTATGCTAATTGAGCTAGCAAGATACATATTTATAATAAATAGCACATCATTATTTTGTTTTATAAGAAAAAAAAACCATGTCAATTCGACAAACCAAAAAAATCCTTCAGGCTTCAAGATATGAGCCGAATGTATAAAGGTGGATTTGTGCAAATTATTATTATTATTATTTTTTTGGGGGGTAGGGGGTTCTCTTTCGCCAAACTATGTTTTTTACAAAACTGCAGCAAATATCTTCGACAATGCGTATGTGTGCCTCACAAAATGATTTAAGCAAAATATTATACTCGTGTTGTCGTCCTTCAATCAACCTCCTTGCCTCATTTCCGGACGTTGTGGTGTCGATCATAAATCAGTCTGACGTAAAAGCCTAGAAAATCATATGGGTCTTGCAATGAATTATATATGGAACCGCTATATTCTGGCCCGTAGTGGGGACAGGGGCGGGGGCGGGGGTGGAAGCGCGGGTGGGGCTGGGGCTGGGGCTGGAGCTGGAGCTGGGGATGGGTTTGGAGATGGGTGGGTCGGAACCCCCTTTTCAAGCAAAGCCTCCACCTCCCTCCAGAGAACCCTTCTCTTTAATCAATGTTTTACAAAAATGCAGGGAATGCAGTTTTTGAACACCCATAGAAAGTACTTGGGAAGGAACCCCCCCCCCCCCCAACTGGCTTGGTACCTGCGGCATTCCTTCATAGATTTTCTCTTCAACAAACAATCCCTCCTGGTTTTTTTTTTTGTTTTTTGTTTTTGAAAAAGCTTGTTATCGGTATGATCCTCAGTGATTATCGGGTACGGTGTGTCATATCAGTGGCTGATCTGGGGGTTGGGGGTTGGGGGTTCGGATGAAAAAGCATTAAAAAAAAAAGGGAGAGAGGGAGAAAGAAAGAAACAAGAAAAGAAAAAGGTGAGAAGAAAGAAGATTACGAGTAATGTTAGGTCCTATGTACACCTAGGTTTTATGTATGTATGTATCCGTTGTAGGTCCCAGCTCCTATATTGCATAGTCTATATGTGGGTCTCTACCATTTTCAGTTAAGTGTAGACTTAAATGGCTTCACATGAGTCCTTTCCCTTCTGTAGGCCTACATGTACAACGTCGGTCCACCTAGCACCGATATTGGATGTAATCCCTGTAACTGCATTTTTCTTTTAAGTTGAGGTTGATCATTTAATGCTTCACATAACCAGTTGTCAGCCTGGGGACTTTGACATGTGGCGAAAACAGTATTGCAGCTGATAAAATTTTGAAGTAAATGATACTAATTATAGGTCATCTTAGTTGAAAAAAAACCACATATATTAATAGCCTAAATTCAGTTTTTAACCTTAAAATTTAAGATATATTTGAACACTAGAATGCACTAGAAAGCACCATTTTCTCATTTATTTTGTAATAAGTTCCTACCGTGGAAGGGGGACTCCTGGCTACTCGCTACTCGACCTCCCAACTCTAATCGATACAAATTTGAACCCCCTGTTAAAATTCTTGGATTCGTCCCAGTCATATAAAGTAAACGTGTGATCGGCACAATCTTAGAGTTATCTAGAAATGTGCCGTTTACAGTCTCAAGGTATCATTCATGTTTCGGAGCAATGATCATAATTATTGTTGTTGAAGTAACCACCAGAGGGCGCTACAATATTGTTTGGAAGTCAGAAACATTTTCTGCAGTAAAGAACGTTTCCATAATCTGAGTATTAAAATAAAGAAGATCGTGGGTTGTATCCAAGTAGATGAAAAACCGGAAGACGCCAGAAAACCTGAAATGCAAATGTAAAACTATGATACTCTCGAAGGAAATAGCAAGCGCGATACATAAATAGATTTACTCATCCAAGTGGCAAAGACATTGGTCGGTAGCTTTTTGTATGGCTGTATGCCAGTATGCCAACACAACTGAATTTCCATGTTGACTGTTGAACAATAAACACATTTTTTTATGTGAAACGTGATGATTACTCCACACCTAATTCCATAAAGATATACCAGAAAATCTGTTACTGGCGCAAACTGGGCTTTTTTCTGTACGAAAAGGAGCAGCAAACGTTAATAGTTGATGTATTTTAAGTTTTGTGTGATCATCACATGATATACTTTGATGGTCAATTTTGTTTATACAAACCCTGGGGCTTGCTTGTATTGACACTTCTGCGTAATCAAAACAGGATCTTATTTATTTGATCAAGAGGTCACAATGTTTATTAAGCAGAACCAGTATGATTTTTTTAAAAAATAGTTTTGGTGACATTAGGGCATAATGATGTCAGTGATTGTTTAACTTATTGAAAATGGCGTTGAATATATATCCCTGCCCGAACACATCGATTTAAAAGTGAAAAGACCTATAAATGTGGCAAAAGATACGACAACCGCATTGATTGTTTTACTTAAACATTTAACAGACAGTCAAACGCAGCGTCAAGGTAGTCTACTTTCTCAATGGAGTCATTTTAGCTCAGCTGACTTGTCAGTCAGCTGGGCCTTTTAGGAGACAGAGTCGTGCGTCGTCCGTCCACAATTCAGCTGAGCCTTTAAGGAGGCTCAGTCTTGCGTCGTCCGTTCACAATTCACACTTTTGACTGCTCAGAAACCATAAGCCCGATTTACTTCAAACTTGGTGGGGATGTGCCATGGGTGGTAACTAGCAAGGTTGTTATGCTCCAGTGGTTTTTGGAATTTTCATGAATATTTCGTTTCTCTTTGGAGGTAAAACTTTAAAAAATCTTCTCCAAAACCCAGTTGCTTTGACATCACACAGGGACACTCCTACGGACCCCTAGTTCTGATTGTTTAGTAGGTGGCACTGCATTTTTTCATTATTATTATTATTATTATTATTATTATTATTATTATTATTATTATTATTATTATTATTATCATTATTATTATTATTATCATTATTATTGCTATTGTTATTATTGTTATTGCTGTTATTGTTATTATTATTATTATCATTATCATTATCATTATTATTATTATTATTATTATTATTATTATAATTATCATTATCATTATTATTATCATTATCATTATTATTATTATTATTATTATTATTATTATTATTATTATTATTATTATTATTATTATTATAATTATTACGTTTTTGCTATTTTCGACTTTGTCTCCAGAACCGTCAATAAGATTTAGCGGAAACTAGATGGATATGTTTCTTGTTGAAAGGTCAAACAAAGTTGTTCACTAAGTGGCCCTGTGTGGATTCCTGATTTATAACGATTTTTTCAATTCGGGTACTTATCGGTAATTGCACCTTTCTGATTGATTACTGTGCAAGACAACGGGCATTCTAATTTTAATTTGCATTTTCTTCTTCTTCTCCAAAACCATTAGGCAGATTGACTTCAAACTTGGTGGTATTGTACCTTGGGTGGATCTCTACTAGGTTTGTTCAAATGGTCATGCCTGAGTGATTTTTGTGTCTTGAATGATTTTTATTTTTTGTTCTTTTTGGGGTGTAAATCTTAAGAAATCTTCTCCAAAAGAGCTAACCCAATTGCTTTGATATTAGACAGGAGCACTCCTAGGGACTCTCAGTTCTTAATTTGTTCACTAAGTGGCACTGCAAGTATTTTCTATTTTGTTACGATTTTTGTGTGTTTTCCTTATTTTCGACCTCTCCAGAACCGTCACTCAGATTAAGCTCCATATTGGCAGATAATGTTCCTTATGAAAGAGTCAAACAAAGTTGTTCACTGAGCTGCCCTGCTTTGGATTTCTGATTTTTAATGATATTTTCAATTCGGGTTCTTATCAGTAAATACACATTTTCCTTTGATTACTATACAAGTCAGTTTGGACTTCTCTGAAGAAACTGTAAGCCAGATTGACTTCAAACTTGGGGGCAATGTACCGTACGTGGGTTTCTACCGACTTTGTATGAATTGTCACGCTCCAGTGAATTTTGAATTTTTATTCATTTATTATTATTTTTGGGGGGAGGGGGGGAGGATGCTTAAAAAAGATTTAGTAAGAAAGTTTTACATGGAAATTTCTTGTAACAGTTATAACTTAAAATGATGGCCAGATTCGTTTCGAACTTGGTAGGGATGTACCTTTTAGAAGTGTCTACCTATTTGCAAGTGGTGATGCTCCAGTGATTTTTGGACCTTTACCTTATTTCCAAGGTCACAGCACACCTGACATGAAATTTATTTTTTCAGTTGATGAGATCTGTTTTGAGTTAAGACCTTGATTTTGCACATGTTAATGTTTCTCTATGAAGGTCACGCTGAGACAGTACGTGAGAATCCTTGACGTGATTCCTGGGATCACAGTGCAACACACATAAATATTACTCTGGAGTGCTTTAACTTGACAACTTCCTTGGTACTGTCCCAAGTTCTCATAGCCACAAGTGTGATGAATCTCTAGGTCAGCTGGGCATTGGTTGTTAACAGAGCTCTCTTGTTTTGGAAGACAGGCCAGGCGCTGTGAATTTCAAGAATGACTGTAATCAAGATTTTGTCCATTCAGCAGTTGGGAATAAAGGAACTGTGTCAAAACCCCAAAAGACAAAATCGATAGTTTTGGTAAAAATGTAAAAGACAATTTGTGTTTAAATTCTACAAGGAAAGAGACTTACCCACAATTAGAAAATTTTAAAAAAAGTATTGGAACCTGATTATTGTATTCCAGCTGTTCAGCTACGGTGTGTGTTGTAGGAACTTGGGATTTACTGGAGGAAACCAACGGGCAAAAAGGCAAACAGTTGCAGAGAGGGCAAATGTTACCATAGTACATGCAAGTTGTTGGAGCGACATTAAAAAGTATAGGGACAGGGATTTCTAGGCAATATACATTTACCTATGAAACATGGGTAAATCAATCTCATTGGCAGGGTTATATAGGGCTGCCAGTTCCTCACAAGTGTGGAATGTCATCCGGCAAAGACCATGGTGTTCTTAGTGATATGTCACAACTACCAAATACTAGTACACCCTCTGGTAAGGGACAGCGATTGATAATGCTACATGCAGGGAAAAAGTATGACGGGTTTGTGCCCAACTGTTACCTTGTATTTGTGTAGAAAAACGATGCAGACTACCATAGTACAATGAATACCAAAACTTCAATGAAATGGTTTCAAACCAAACTTATCACTGCATTGAAAGTGGCAGGTGGGATGGTCCTTGACAATGTAGCTTATCATAATATGGGAATGGAAATCAGTATATATCCCAATATTTGCCACAGAAAAGCTGTCCTGCAGGAATGAATTCAGTCAAGAAGAACTGTATTATGATCCGAAATTAAAAAAAAAAAATCAAATAATTCAAAGAAGCAAACCTCCCACACTGTACAAAACAGATGTCATTGCCAGGCAACATGGACATGTGTTGCCCTGTGCCCCTGTCCGTCAGTGTGAATTCAATGCCATTGAACTGATATGGACCAAGGTGAAGCATTTTATATCTGATAGAAATAAAACTTTCAAGATTTAAGATGGCAAAGATCTGCGAAGGCTGGTTGAAAAGTTCTAAGCCTAAGTGGGTCATCTCAACCAGATTGAAACAAACCTTTGCCACCAATAAGTACAATCATTTAATAAATCATAAACATAAGAACTGCAACTGTAGTGTGATTAATGTCTTTGTACCAGACCATCGTGTAACCCCCCCCCCCCCCATTGAAATCACCAGCAACGGACAAAACTGGCTATAGGGTAATCATCAAGTACCTCTAACTAAAAGGGCTAACTCGAACACAGATACATAGCGACATTGTCTCCATTTTAGCAGATGATGCCCCTTCCTTTTCCACTGTTATGAAGTGGGCTGCAAAATTAAAGCATTGCAGAAAAAGCCTCGATGATGACCTGCATAGTGGAAGGCCTTCCACACCAATGATTCCCCCCAAAATTACCTGGGTGCATGGCATGGTGATGGCTGATCAATGATTGACCACTCAACATATTGCCGGTGTTGTGGGCATCTCTCATGAGTGGGTTGAGCACATTATCACCAAGGAGTTGGCAATGACAAAAGTTTCTGGAAGATGGGGCCAAAGCTCTTAACAGCAGATCAGAAACATGTCATATTCCTGGCATCGCGTGACAATTTATGCCACTTTGAAGTAGATTCCTGTGATTCTTTTGCAGATTTGTAACCATCAATGAGACCTGGATCCATCACTTTGAACCAAAAACCAAAATTCAGTCTAAGCAATGGAAGCATCCTGGATCATCCCTCCCCCCGCCAAAAAAGCCTTGTGGGCTCCTTCTGCTGGAAAGCAGATGGCATCAGTATTTGGGATTCCAATGGAATTCTGTGGAGTGACTACCTTGGAAGAGCCAGATTATTTATAGAAGATACTATGCTGACCTACTGAGACAGTTGCGTGAAGCTATGAAAGCTATGCGATGGGCAATGCTCATTAAAGGGTTCTGTTCCACCAAGGCAATGCTCCTGTTCACAAATCTGTGGTTGCCATGTCAGTGCTCCATGATTGTGGGTTCTAACTCATTGACCCCTCCCCCCGCTATTCACCCGATTTATCCCCGTCAGACTTCCACGTGTTTCCCTAAATGGAAAAGGAACTGGCTGATAGCTATTTTCCTAGTAATGGTGAATATCTTTCGTGCTCGAATGACTTTTACAGGGTTGCGTAAGAAAATTTCATCTCGACCGGCATCCAGGCCTTGCAGGATCGCTGGCAAAAGTGTGTAGACCTGGAAGAGGACTATGTAGAGAGATAAATGAAAACCATCAACTTTGGATGGGTTTTTCTCAGCTATGGGTCTTTCACAGCTAGGATGAGAGCTTTCCAGCCAGCCCTTGTAGCACCACTTCCCTTTGCAAGTGTATGTAGGGGAGAATGGGGAAAACCGTTGAACACACTGAGACAATAGTAAAATACTATTGGCAAACTGAAGGGTTGACAGGGGATATTGATCATTTAGATTGTGACAGTGATAGTTGAAGGGACAGCACTTCATCTGAATAAGAAAACAGTAGCAGTGACTGAAGCACAGGATGAACATTTCTCAGACGGTACGTTTAGAGATGTCTTTCATTAGCAGTATTGCAGGTTACAATATTCTGGGGGCCATGGCCTGGGTTAAATCCAACTGGTCCATTCATTATAATTGCTACTCGCTGGCCCACATATACGAGAACTGCTTCCAATGCCACTCACTTTTAATGGTAACTGGATTAAAAAACCCACAATTCTAATGCAATATTCACTAATGTCTATGGATGTGACATGTACTTGCATATCACAAAATGTATTGTCTATCCAGATATTCCCTTTATGTGATTTTCAAGGAATTTATTTCTTCAAAACATTCCAATTTTATGGACTTAAACATCTGTATTACAATGTTGTTTTTGAACCCCAATAACATGGGATAATACTGTGGTATGTAAATCAATTGCTTATAATACAGAGATAGGATATAATGATATGTACCATCGGGAAGTGGCTTCTGTTCGAAGGCATATCAACAGGATTAAATCACACTTTTAATCTTTGATACGGTGTCTGCAGAACTTTAAGCAGCAGCAGCAAACCAAAGCTTTTAGAACATTGCAGCCGTGCGTCATCTATGAAGCCATTGTTTAATGTCCAATATTATTGCTTGAGCATTTGAATTTTTTAGTGCAGTCTTGATCCACGCTCAGGCTTATCAAATTTAGGCAACGTATCCTTAATGACAATCATTAAATATAAATATCAAAATTGCAAAAAATGTTTTGAAATTATTCTGCTCCAGGCCATCTATGTTTATACACAGGAAGAACATAATCACATAAAAAGATATATACGTATCTTTTACAGATCAAATATAAACATTGAAAAGCCGCCTACGTCATTCATTACAGGAACACTGGGTACTATAAAGGCATAAAACAAAAACCAAAAAAAAAAACCAAAAAAAACCCCCCAAAAAACAAAACAAAACAAAAAACAAACAAAAAAAACAAAAAAAAAAAAACAAAACAAAAAACAAAAAAAAAAAAAAAAAAAAAAACCCACAACCCCCCCCCAAAAAAACAACCCAAACCCACCCACCCCCACAAAAGAAACCACCCCACCGCCCAGAAAATGGAACAAAATATGTTTATACATAAGACACCTACATGACTTAAGCCTTACTTTGCTATAATACCGCGTGTATTCCGTATATATATATATATATACACGTAAATTTATTTATCTTTTCGGTACACCGTAACTCCAGTTTATACATGTTTATGCAATCCAGTTTAAATAAATACGTTCATTTCACACGCACGCACAAAAGTGTTGTTTGATCTAGTTCACAATGTGCATTTTTCTCGAAATGTATGAACAGGTAGTTTATCGTCGTATAGGCGCTCTAACCTATCCAGAGGAAATATGGCAAACACTTTGGGCAAATGTTCTGCACCCGTGGGGTTAAACGCTCCCATATCCACCTTGGCGGGTTGTGAGGCCTGAACAAGCAGCTTTATCCAATACATTTGTTGGATGTATGCATATTACTGTAAAACTGCGTCATTGTTCAGAGAATGGCCACTTGCGTTGCTTGTGTTGCTCAGAGATATACAAAGTTAATCAGTGACCTCCACAGAATGGAACCTTTGGTGGACAGTACAAAAGTGACGGACAAAAACTAACATTTGAAAGGCATGGCATATACCCAGCAGCTTTAAGATATTGCCGAGTTCCCCTGCTTCTTCGATGTGCATTCGTTCGTTTGTAGAGTGCCAATAGATTTATTATTTGTTAGCATTGCCCTTCAATGTTGCTGCCTGACGGATGGAATAAGAATGTGGCGTCTTTCTGACAGTCTCTGAAATAATCTTAAATTATGACCAATTGACATTGTTGTCCCGCATTTAAATTAAATATTTTCTTACATATTCTTTGTTAAATATGCTGTGTCCCTGGTATTCTCACTTAAATGTCCCCGAAATGGCATTTTGAATGTTTGGCATCTTTGAACCCAGCATTTGCGCT
This sequence comes from Hermodice carunculata, assembly GCA_964020975.1. Taxonomy (NCBI): domain Eukaryota; kingdom Metazoa; phylum Annelida; class Polychaeta; order Eunicida; family Amphinomidae; genus Hermodice; species Hermodice carunculata. The sequence continues at coordinate 74,844,897 of OZ026620.1, read as the reverse complement.
CATGGTAATTGTGTGCAAGGACCCAACGTTATCTGAAATATTTTCACATTAACACCACTTGTTTGTACTTTGACGTTTATAAGTAGATGTTGGAATAGACGCTCCATTTATCCATCCATCCATATATCCAGCTAGCAACAGGGGTGTAGCTAGCTGTCTGTGTGTCTTTCCATCAATATGTGTGTACCATGCGTGACCTTTAATACCACTGTTTATTAGCATCTATCTATCTATCTATCTATCTACCTATCTATCTATCTATCTATCTATCTATCTATCTATCTATCTATCTATCTATCTATCTATCTATCTATCTATCTATCTATCTGTCTATCTGTCTGTCTGTCTGTCTTTCTGTCTGTCTCTCTGTGTCTGCCTGATTGTTTGTCTGTGTCTGTCTGTCTGTCTGTCTGTCTATAACCGTGTGTACCAAGACTTATAATATCACTGCTAATTATCATCTAATTCTCCAGGTATCAATTTCGGAGTGTCACGTGCCGGATAACGTATCCATGTCAACAAGGAATGCTTGTTGCGGTTTATAAGGTACGATTTTTCTATTCTGAATGAAGAAATCATCCTCCTGGGGATGATCAAATCGACAAGCTCTGCTCTTTGGCTCGAATGTCCACAATAATATTCTATCTCAAATAAGAAATACCCCCCCCCCCCGAAAAAAATGACATAATTACGCGCAAGGCCCATACACCTAGACTTACCGGGAGGACATGTACGGTGCATTCGCACATCCTTATCCAGGGGTCTCTGAGACAGGTGGTAAATAGGCGTAAGGAGGTAAACGGCACTGAGTCATTAACCCAAGGACCTAACGGAAATGTGTGACTACAATCTCAGCATTTATATTCCATTTGTTACTCATCACCTTACGTGACTGCGGGTTGGTTCTTAGGGAAAGCCAACTGTGTCCCTACCAGGCTCTTTGTTTCAATGCGATCATGAAGATTTAAGTCTGCGATTGCTTATTGAATTTCTGTATAAAACGAACTTTCAGTCAAGTAGTTATATTTGATATCTTAACTCTTTAGTCCCACAATTTCGACTGAATCAACAACTTTCTTCGACGGTCTTTTTGCGCCCAAGGGCGCCGGGGAAAGCTGTTGACCTGGACCATTATATTTTGTGGCACTTATTATAATCGAGAACTTTCGCCTTAAGTTTTTTCGACTTTAGTCGTAGTTGCATTGAAAGAGTTGAAGTTTGTTCATAGATTGCTGCGTAATTATGTTTTGTGAGTCATGCTGCAGCTGCTGTAACGACAACTATGTCATCTCTGTGCAGTCATGCAAAACTACCCGTGAAAGCCTTCACCAACTTTACGTGGAATATGCTGGAACATTTACTTACGGGCACCTTCAACAGCTATCAAAGTAAACAGCTGACATAAAACGCGAAGACACCACACGGTGGTTATAGATGTGTTCATTAGTGAAACGATATCCGAAAATATGAGAGCTGTCCACCAACAGTGGAGACGTTCTTCAAATAAATAAGTCAAACCCCGTTGCCGAAAGATAGCTCTTCATTTTGACGGGGCTACATAAAAAAATGAACTTTTGAGTTCGTAGTTGATATTCATGTTAAGAACTCCAAAGGAAAAATAAATTATGCACCAGAATTCCATAAATTATACCAGATAGGTCAACTTAAAAAATGCATTCCATATAAACTTTTACTTAGACATGTCAACCTGCAAAAAACCGATTGCATATGATCTTTACTTATTGCTACTATTGTAGGGTGGGTAAGATCAAGAGGGAAAGCAAAATGTGCATAAAAAAAACCCCAACCACCCCCCCAAAAAAAACAAACAAACAAACAAAAAACAACAACAACAAAAAAAAAAAAAAAACAACCCAACAAAACACAGACATGTTACCTACATGTACTCAACCTGGACTAGTAACAAGCTTGAACTTCGTAAGTAAGAGCCATTAGATGGATTTAAATGAAATTTTAAGTTTTCCGGGATAATTACCCGCATGAGACTTTTTAAAAACAATTTAAAAAGTATAATGATTACCAGTAACGATAACTACACCCGCGAAATGAAGAACATACCAACAATGACAAATACACAAAATTAAGGAGGTTATATATGCCAGAATGTTTTAAAAGTAAATTCTGAGTAAAACCCAGTCATCGGTTAGCGTGAAAATTTTTGGATTCATGTTTGTTAAAAATCTCACAAAAACAGCATGTTCTAGTAAAAAATTGACAAGCTCCTGTTTGTGATGTTTCTTATATATATATATATATATATATATATATATATATATATATATATATATATATATATATATATATATATATATATATATATATATATATATATGCATGCATGTTATTTTTGGTTATATTTCTTCATGTGGCAGTCTTGACATTGATAACCATTATGACGCTGAAAGTGTTCGTGATGGTAAAAAGAGCACCCATCCAACTAGACAATTATGTTAATATCCGCTTCAGTTTTTATTTGATTGGTAAATCTTCCTTTCAACCATAATATATATATATATATATATATACATATATATATTTGTGTATATCGCATTGAACGCAATATATTGTTTGCATCATTTTGGGATCCAATGAATCAATGCTTTTGGACAATGACAAGTTGTTTTTGTGTGCATTAGAAAAGACATTCACGATATCAATGAAAACATCACGTCGCACGGCATGAGGGAATTTTTCAGTTGATAAGGTACCAAAAGTTAATGCAAAACCAAGTTATTATTTTTTGCAGATACAAATGGAAATGGAAGTGTAACAGTTTTTAATATGTGCTCACCCCAACTCCCACACATTAACAAAATAGAGTGAAGAGTAAAAAGGATTAGGACTTTTGGGTAGAGATTATTCATCAAACAGTCAAGCGCGAGATCACTACCCTTTCTTATTTGATTTTGAAACGATCCCTTTCAGAGACGCAATCGGCCCATTCCTTTGAGACCACCCCCGTTGGTATCTGACCGACAAGAAACGATAAAATATTAATTTATAGCCACGGAATCGCCGAATGAAGAATCAACAGGGTTTTTTGAAGGCAGAACGGACCTTTACGGAACCACAATGAAAGTTCTGAGATGGATGGTCTTGTTTCTCTATGGGCACCTTCTACTTTGGGTCACAGCAGATGAGGAAGTTGTGATACACACAAAATTTGGAAAAGTGATAGGAGTGAAAAAGAAACCAAGCGGTCTTCTGGGTGAGTTTGTCTGATTAGACACCGATCGTTTTCTGGGAGCTTGTGCTAATGCAGATGCCGCTTTATACCTCAGTAGTTGGCGTCATTGGAAAAAATGTATTTGAATCAGCATGACTAAGAACAGGAGCACTTTCTTTGATATAGCTATACGCTCAGTGAATAATTAGGGCAACAAAACGTGTCTTGGAATACTCATAAAAAAGGATTAGTCGGGCATCGAGGGCCTCAGCCAAGGATTATTTCCATTATTTTATTGTCCGTAATGCAAAACGTATTTTGTAATTGTACTTGGTTCAAATAGTGATACACAGTTGACTTCAAGATTCCAGGCCTGTAACTGATTCAGGATGTCGATGTTTACGCTATTTGTATTTCACAAGGTAAAGAAACTGACTCTAGGACGACGTGCAACTAGGTTCTCTGATTAAAAAGTATTTCCGGTTTTCGCTCTCCGTTTCGTCATCTATCATCCTAATTGAAAGCTTAACTCGTTAAGTGCCAAATTCTGGACTGAGTCAACCATGTTTGTTAAACATCTCACAAAAACAGCATGTTCTAATAAAAAAATGACAAGCTCCTGTTTGTGATGTTTCCTATATATATATATGCATGCATGTTATTTTTTGTTATATTTCTTCATGTGGCAGTCTTAATAACCATTATGACGCTGACAGTGGTCGTGCTGATAAAAACAGCACCCATCCAACTGGACAATTATGTTAATATCCGCTTCAGTTTTAATGTGATATTTCTGTGTTATATTTTATCTGTAACTATAGGCATGCTGGTACTTGAATGAAAGTTTTTTTTACGAGGAACAGGAATCTGAGACCTCATGATAATTCAGACTAGTTTGACTTAAGTAGATCGACTTTAGACGTGTTTGGCAGTGAAAGAGTTAATCAAATCGGGAAAATGAGTGATTTCCTTATTATTATGTTTCGAACGGCTTAACTTTAAATGGAGTTTGGACAGTTACAGAAAATTCACGAGAAAAGAAGTAACGACGTTGAAATACATAAAAGAAAATGCATCGAGTTAGTTCTCAAATTATGTACGATGAAGGAACGGTTAAACTTTGACATTCCATTATTTAATTTTATTCTACCAACGTGCACCTTATCAGCATGGCTTTAGAAATCACCATGATAACACAATTATAATGATACCAGATACGACACACCAAACATTTGAAGCTTTGTAAGATTGCATTCCATTTAAAGTAAGATCATATACAGTGTTTAACCCACGGCAATTATATTGTAACAGGACGCGGGTGATACTTTTGACGACGAAAAAGTCTCCTCCACCCATTACTCATGCGTTGTGTTTCCTCTGATCCTAGACATTTTTCAGATATAGTTAATTTGTGTGTCTTTCCTCTTATGCAAACCACGTAACCTTGTAACCGAATAGAAATGACCATGTTAGGAGTGATCAGTTGAACAGTTTGTTTGACTCTTTCACTGTCAATTCAGATCAAAGTAGATGAGCCTGCTGTAAATTAACACAACCGAACGATTCATATTCCTCGTCAGCTGACCTTTCATTCAAGTCCCAGCATGACTATAATCATGATAGTTGCAAGGCATTAGAATGATCCAAGTCGACAGCTTTCCTCCGCGCCGGTTGGGGACACATATCGCTCCAAGGGAAACTGTCGATTTGGTCAAAACCTGGCACTGAATGAGTAATCAGGTTTCCGCACGAAACCAGGACGACCAGTGGTTGCAAATACCGCGTGAATTTCTTCCTTCATATTTCACTTACAATTGGAATACTAGTGGAAACCTATTTGTTTAATTTATGCCCTCTCTAACCACCTTGGTGTTCTAAGCGTTGGGAGTGGCGGGCAAAGCTGTAGTAGCTGACCATATGAAATATCCTGAAGTGGGAAAGTCAAATTCTAGTCATTCGCCATGTTCGCAGTTCACTATCTCTGCAACGATGTGTTAATATTCATTGCGGCGAGTATCACTGTCGTGTCGTGAGTCACATGCAAGCGACTGTACACTACTCAACTTTAACTTCTCACTATTGCATCTAAATTTTTCTAAATTAGCTTTTTCAACGTGAAGTTACATTTTAAATTTGGCGTCTCGAAAAAGGAGAAATTATGAGCAAATGATAAATAAAAATTTTCGAATGGTTCAAATCTGCCTTTGAAAGGTTCTCTTGCTGAATCCCTTTTCTTTCCGTGACGGCAAACAGTAACAGGCGTCATGTAACGTCGTTTCACGCTTTCCGGTCAAACCGGTCAGCGGCGACCGGTTTGGCCTATGCAAATGTCTTCTGTTTCGACCATGATATTATTAAGTGTTGTCCTTTTTCATTTATTAATGGAAATTTCAAGAAAGACTTACCAGGACAACATGCCAACAGTCAGCAGCTTCTCTCAGGACACCCTGTGGCTGAGGCTCGGCGTGCACTCGAGGACAGCTGCGGGGTCTGTCCAACAATATGACCTTTTACGGGTTAACATCATAGGATAAGATAAGCTTTATTTCAGACACTAAAAAGCTGGTCCATAGTATACACGTTTGAATAAAATTAAACAGTGAATGATAAATTAACGCATAGGCTAAATACGAAATATACATTGTACAGGGTAGCCAAAAAATTAAACAAAAGCTGGGGGTAGACATGGCAGCTAAAAGCAAATGAAAAACAAAACAAAACAAAAAAAAAAAAAAACAAAAAACCAAAAAAACCAAAAGACAACCCCCCCAAAAACAAAACAAAACACACACAGAGACACACAGACACACACACACACACACACACACACACACACACACACACACACAACCCTACTCAGACAGCACGTATAAAGCTTTGGACCATGTCTACCGCAATGATGAGCACCAGCAGATATCACTGTTTAGCACCTTGATATTATAGCAGGCACCAAAACTCTTTTGCCAGTATTGTGGAACTTTGGGCGAGCAGCTCTAGTAATTTTGAACGTTTTGTTGTTCACGTGTACCCTTTTCGTCCGTTCCAGATTTTTTTTTATACACATCCAGTTACAATGAAGTTCTAGATGAAGAATAATAAGTGACACCTTTCTCTTCTACAGATACTCTGAATCCAAGTCTCTCTCTCTCTCTCTCTCTCTCTCTCTCTCTCTCTCTCTCTCTCTCTCTCTCTCTCTCTCTCTCACACACACACACACACGCAAAGAAGTCCTAACTGTCCATCGGAAATTTTGTATATCTTTCGTCATTCTGGGCTTGGACCTTGCATTGTCGGGTCTGTTTGGTTTCTCTTTCTGAGAAGGTACATATATATATATATGGACTCCTTTTCTCAGAGTAAGTCTAAAATAACCCATGTGCGAGTATACAAGAACAATGGTTTAATCGGCCTGTTAATAGCTGAATACACAAGCCACGCCCCAGTGATATTGCCTGATGTCCAGCAAGGGTGTGGGTATTTTACAAAGAAATACAGTAGGAATATGTACATTTTCCCTAAAAACTGACATGAGAAACCAGGGATAAACTTTGTATGAAAAATGCTGAAAAGAAAGTTTTTCAGTCACACTTAATGCTTTATATACTTAAATGATGAAATACCCAGTCAATGGTGGAATACATACTTTATTCAAATTTATCAAAGTTTGCAGGACTTGTTATTGTTCTTCATGTTCACTCATGCATTTCACGCACATGCACTATTAAATCTGGCTATTTTTACTTATATTTGCGAACATGTTAGGGCCTGTAAATCCTCATTCTTCATTATTATCAAAGGGTCCAATGCAATCAGAGGTATTCAAAATGAGGGCTGAAGCACATATAGAATTATATACAGATGTAGAGAACAAAGGTATACTGTTCAAAATCACTGCAGACTTTCATGATATTCAATGGTCAAGATATTGCTTAGTGAAATTTTCATGTCAGGCATTTTGGATTATCCTAGAACTCTGTCTTCTTACAGATAGTCACATTCAAAGGAGAGGCGAAAATCGCGGGTGTTTTTTGAACAGTTTTGAAAATTACAGTTTATAAAGAAACAAACAGGTAGTTTTGTTTTACATGGAGACACAGTTGCAAAACATTTCTGTTTATATAGTGCTATTTATATTCATGGACTCTGATAATGGCATTTTGAACAAATCACAAGGCAGTATTTTGTGAATCATCATATTGATGTACCACTTTGAGGTACAAATACATCCAAAAGGACACACCTACTTTGCTATTTGCTATGCACTATATCCAATTTTAATCGTTCAGGACGCAACAAGTAAGACACCAAAATATTTTATTTGGTTATTGAAACAAACGTGAGCAAAATTGTGACTTTCTCTAAGGGACTTGAAAACGTATTGATGATGTTTAATGGCAATATAGTCATACATTGTGAGGTGTGGATATGGAGTATTATTAATCTATGTATATACACACATATTGAACGTTTGAACGCATAGAACTGGTTCTTGTTGTACAATTATATATATCACGGGTTTGCGGTGTCAAAGTACAGAGGCCTATGATAAGGGCATGGACAAACCTCCTTGGTGATTTGCAACATTCGTAAAATTAATTTGCCCGTCCAAGTAACAGATTGTAATTGTTCATATTGCTTTGACTTGTAGATTCAAAACACTGATTATATCAAGTACACTTCAACAAAGGCAACAAATTCAGTTTTGGGAAAAGAGAAAAGGTGCCAAATCAAAAATTAATTTATAAGATGTATATCATGGAACAAAATAAGAAAACACAGGATGGACATCCACATAAAAGTACAGACGGTAGATAGAGATAAAGACAAGTACAAAAACGAACAAACTGAAATTAAGAAATACGCAAACACAAATCTAACATCAAAAACACAAATATCATCATTCGCTTTGTCAAAATACCTCACCGTACTTTCTGTAAGATGTTTGTTTATCATCCAAAGAATATTTAATACCGCTTTACTCATCATGAACTGCACTCAAGCTATTTTAATGCACCCAGAATTTGATACCAAAAAGCTGTTTATATTGTTTCATAGTATTATTATTATTATTATTATTATTATTATTATTATTATTATTATTATTATTATTATTGTTAGTAGTAGTAGTAGTAGTAGTAGTGGTAGTAGTAGTAGTAGTAGTAGTAGACCTTATTTATAGAAGGTATAAACCCGATAAGCTGACGCTTAGCTTCCCCAGGGGCCTCTTGCGCGCGCCAGTCAATCAACTTTTCACACACGCGCCACCCAATCAACGATTCACACACTTGTGTGGAGGGGCCTGTCGTGAGTGCATTTCTTATAGCTGCCACTACTGAGTCAAGAGACTTGCAGCCTCCGTCTTCGCCGCTGACATAACCAGGCACAGGAAACCCAAATATGTCCCACTAGGCCCTTGAACAGTTAAGTGGTCATTGCCTGTGAAGAGCCAGCGGTCGGCCACTCAATACGAGGAAATAACGCTTAGACTTATGTTTGCCACAAAAATGCATCAGATGAAGGCCTCCATTTCAAACCGTGGATGGTTGGCTCATGCGGTATTTATTCCATATACAAGACGAGAGTAACAAGACAGGAAGAGCAAGGCAAGAGATGCACATAGACTTCAGCCAGACTTTTCCCAACAAAGCACAATATGGGACATCTTTGTAGTTTGCAAATAAATTTTAATGTTCCTTACATTTAGAATACGGAATAGCATGGTGTAAACCTGTTAAGTTTGAAAATAAAATACCGAACTTGGCATGATGCTTTACTTTATAATCCTTTATTCTAGACTATTTCTCGTGAATTTCTCTGAAAGGCCTCGGTGATTTTAAGAGCAACATGCTGAGTCCACGAAAAGTTATTCATGGTAATAATTATATTGTTAACTTGCAAAGTTGCAGTTTACAGCACATTTTGGACGACACGTGTAAGCACCCCAACTCTTGCTTTTCTATTTCTTCAATATGCTCATCGTCGCTTCTCTTCTACATGTCTTATTCCAAGTTCTTGCTGCTCCTGTGGGGCTATTTTCACATGATTGTTTCTTATGGGGGCGTGTCATCTACAGGTATCACTACAGGTAATCTGGAGCCCTAGTATGGAAAAACATTCCATTAAGTTTCAGATGTTGACCTTCTTTGGAATTGGCCTTTCTCTGTAATAAACCTACTGCTTAACAATATTGTGCAATATACTACGTGATAGGATAATATATAAGCCCCATTTGACTTTCCATCTTCTATGTGTCTCTTGTAAAGTTTTTGTGCATTTTGTGCATTTTATGCATTGAACTTCAAATTCGAAATAAAACAAACATGAAAACAGACACACAAACAAATACTTAAACTTCCTCTCGTATCCAACTGTAGTAGTTGTAGACACAAGGGGAATAAACAAGCCTTGTTTCATTCATTGCTTGAAAAAGTGACAGGAAACAGGTACTGCCACCGCGCGGAGGGGGGTATCTGACTTGACGTATTGCAATTTATTGCCTTTACGTAAGAAAGCAGGTTGTAGATCCCAAACAAACGTTAATATGAAATACCAGCTCGCAAAAGTCTGACTCAATACCGATGGGTTATGTTCCTCATCTGTCTTCTGGCAAAACTGTGCATGCACCCCACTCTTGCTTTCACATATCATACACGTTCCAAGATTAATTTTGCTGTGCCTTTAATATCCCATTTATGGAGAGTTGCAAGCTGGAGACTGGTGTTCAATGTGTGAAATTGAAGAATATTATGAAGAAAGTGACAGGTGACTATCTGAATATTCAAAATTAAAATATTTTCCTCATCAAGTGATGACGTCACTGTTGACCTCGGATGTAAAACAAATTCCGTAAGCATATATTGTTAACAATAAACTAGGGTTTATGCTGTTAACTTATTTGTTTGTTTGTTTTTTCATCTGGGAATTTAATGTTACCCTATCAGTCATTTTGTAGCGACCACAAGAACTTGCGTCTCACCGTGCTCCTTCGGTCGAAAACGTTGGAAGTGTAGTGATTTAACAACGATACCTCATTGGTTTAAAAAAGGCAATTTAAGCGATGGTTACCAAGGCTCACATGCCTTTCTGTATTTCGAGGAATTGGCCTTTACCAGCTTTGTCAACCCATACATTTGATTCCCAAATGAAGAATTGTCACTAATATATAATCAATGACTCATTATTAAGATTTCCTTTCTTCACGACTGTAAAAAAGGCATAACAATATATCATTTCAGGTATGTGCTCTCACACAAAGTGATCTAATCTCCATATTTCTCATGTCAAAAAATTAAGTTGAACACCAGTATGTTGCAAAATCGGCGAGGGGGGGGGGGGTTGTTGGAGTAGTAGTAGTTGTTGTTGTTGGTCAATGAGTTCCAAGCCACAATCATGGATTGCTGACATGGTAACCATCGATTTGCGAACAGGAGCATTGTCTTGGTGGAACAGGACTCCTGTCGTGAGCATTCCCCGTTGCTTAGCTTTGATAGCTTTACGCAACTGTCTCAGTAGGTCAGCATAATATCTACCATTGATAGTCTGGCCTTTTTCAAGATACTCAATCAGCAGAATAACCTTGGAATCGCAAAAGACTGAAGCTATCACCTTTTATCACCTTTCCAGCAGAAGGAACCGACTTGGCTTTATTATTATTATTATTATTATTATTATTATTATTATTATTATTATTATTATTATTATTATTATTATTATTATTATTATTATTATCATCATCATTATTATTATTATTATTATTATTATTATTATTATTATTATTATTATTATTATTTTCTTTTTTTTTTTTGTTTGGGGGATCCTGGATGTTTTCATTGTTTAGACTGAAGGTTTGTGAATCCAGGTCTCAACCAAGTCTGGCAAAAAAATCATGGGGATTTGCTTCAAAACGGCATAAATTGTCACGGGACACCAGGAATCTGACACGTTTCTGATCCGCTGTCGAGAGTTTTGGCACCCATCTTGCAGAAACTTTTGTCATTCGTCACTACTGGGTGATAATGTGCTCAACCTTCTCATGAGAGATACCCACAACACTGGCAGTATGTCGAGTGATCAATCACCGATCAGCCATCACCATGCTATGCACCCTGGTAATGTATTCGGGAATCGTTGCTGTTGAAGGCCCTCCTGGACGCGCGTCATCGTCAAGACTCTTTCTGCAACGCTTGAATTCCGCAGCCCACTTTTTAACAGTGGTAAAAGAAGGGGCATCATCCGCTAAAGTATAGACCATGTCGGCATGTATCTGTGTTGGAGTTGGCCCTTTTCGTTGCAGGTACTTGATGACTGCCCTGTAGCCAGTTTTTGCCATTTTTGGTGATTGCAGTGGGTAGGTTCCCAAGATGGGTTGGTACAAAGACACTTGTCACACTACAGTAGGATTTCTTATGTCTATGACTCATTAAATGATTGTATTTGTTGGTCGCGAAAAAATGTGTTTCAATCCGATTGAGATATCCCACTTAGGCTTAGACCTTTTTAGACATCCCTCGTATATACAGAAATGTAAGGACAGGATGTCTAACAAATCCCCTTTGAGGATAAATTTATTGTTGTTGGTATCAAGGGCAAAATACATTGTACAAGTCAAACTGACATCGTTTAAAAATGTCCACATTTGACTTAATGTCAAAGATTGTTGAAATACTTTCTGTAAAACTGACTGAAAACGCCAAATGGCTAGGTACTGTTAATAGTTAAGTTTATTCTATGCAGTCACTGTGAATATTTAGAGTGCGGGTCACTGCAATAAATATATATTCCTTCCTTCCATCCATGAATACATTTCCACGACCGCTGCTCGTTTTTACCTATTAGTGTTGGATAGGTAACGCAAGTTCGGAGCATCATGTACATGTACAGATACAACTGATTTTGTAACTGAAAAAATGCTGAAGGTAGTTGTTACGTACAAAATAAGGCTATAATTCAAACCCAAGTATTTTACAACATACATTATATATATAATACCGAAGTCATATATATATATATATATATATATATATATATATATGTATATGTGTGTGTGTGTGTGTGTGTGTGTCCATAACTGCAAGAGTCTCGATAATGCAGATAACATAATACAGCTTGGCAGTGACAACTGCTGTGCAAACAAAGAGATAGTGGGGTATGGGTATGCACCACAATTTTGCGATAATATCTGTAGAACTATACGATAAAATCATTCCTGAAACATCTTTCCATATTTAACTTGATAAACGATTCAGTTATTTTATAAACGCATTCGTTCTCCCGCGAAAGGGGAGCAAAGATTAGCTGTCTTTTTAAAGTGTGTGTGTGTCAACACCAAACTTTGCATAATTGTACCTCCATACAAGGAGGTTGACCATTTTATACAGACGAATGAAGATGTTTAAAATTAGGCAAATTAGGGGCATTTGAAATTTTAAATCTTGAATATCTTCAAAAGTATAATAGATAGAGATGTAATTCCAACTTCTACTAGAGGGTTGTTGACCAATGCGCATCCAATGAATTTAAAACAAAAGTTGTAACAATTTAAATTGTGCTAATTGGCGGCATTTGAAGTTTTAAAACTTGAATATCTTCAAAACTATTAAAGATAAAGATGTCATTTTAACTTCTACTAGGGGGTTATTGACCATTGTGCATGTAATGAATCTAAAGCAAAAGTTGTAGCAATTTAAATTATGGTAATTCGCAGTATTCGAAATTTTCAATCTTGAATATCTTTAACACTATAATGGATACAGATGTCATTCCAACTTCTTGTAGGGGGTTGTTGACCATTGCGCACCTAATGAATTAAAAATTAAAGTTGTAGCAATTTAAATTATGCTAAATAGCACCATTAGAAATTTTAAATCTTAAATAACTTCAAAGCAATAAAAGATAGAGACGCCATTCCAACTTCTACTCCATTTGCTATGCAGTAAATCATCGTTCCTAGTTTTCTCTTTAATTTTGTATGAGTGAAACCAGTAGTCATGTGGGAGTTATTCGTGACGGGAGCCATGCTTGCACAAATGAAGGCAGGGAAACATTTATGCTAATGTTAAAACTTGTGCGTCATCGTAAATATTCCTCCCAAGCTTTCCTAAGATGGCAATGAGGGATGTTTAGAGTAATCTGGAAAGCAAAGAGACACAACAGATCGATACATTATCAATGGTTATATCTGTAGTAAGACTCAAAGATATGTGGGTCTTGCATTTTGCTCGTTCTGGAGCACGTGGGAACCATTTTGTGTCAGTAACTGACATTTTGTATGCTTTCAAAATGTCATTTATTAACACCTGATTATGAATCCAAACTATCACTGACTTTTTATGTTAAAAACAGTAAAAAAAAAACCAAAAAACAAAAAAAAAAACAAAAAAAAACAAAAACAAAAAAAAAACAAAAACAAAAACAAAAAAAAAAAAAAAAACAAAAAAAAAAAAAAAACAAAAACAAAAACAAAACAAAACAAAACAAAACAAAACAAAGCACCCCCCAGCAATTAGCATGACATAATGACCATATCTAGCAATGTACACATAGCAATAGCCATGGCAACACGATGCATATCCAGTCATTGAATTGTACGGGCCCATGGTCAAGTTTAAAAGGCACTAAATATGCAAATGGCGTTCACTTAGCCAGATTGCTAATCCTTTCTCTGGCATTTTATTGTCGTCTTCAAGGTGCCACACATGTATTGATGTCAGCATTATAATTAAATAAACGTCAAACCATCAGTTACAACACAAAAGACTATTAGTCACTCTCGTGATTGGGAATCGGGGAGACTGAGGCTGTTATAACTGGTTTTACCTTTCCTTGATTGAAACTTTAGGTACATTGTGTCCCACGGATGCATTAAAACCCAGTATTCCAAAAACTATCAAATCCGGACAATAGGCCCAACAATGTTTGTAGTGCAAAACCATTAATAGGGATTTCCTTGAACGTCTCACGGGTAAAATGACGCAGATGTTAGCAGTGATGACGATGTTAATATTTTACTTAACACATACGACTCATTTGTGAGACAGAGTAGGTCTATGCATATAGGCGTTGTCAATGTTGGTTCAGATTTGCACACTTAACTTGTGAGAATGCATCCTCCCATCCGGCGATGCCCTCTGTCATAGTGATAACCATGCACCGCCTGCAACTGACAGTGAACAGATGCAGATTGGTCGTATTACTCCGTAAATCAAGACTTCGTTGCTGTATCACTGTCTCATGTCAACTTGGTTTAAACATATCTTATTCCGAAGAAGGCAATTAGGAAGGAGGACAGAGCCCTTTACAAATCCATTCATGTCAACTTCAGATGACCCAAACAATATGAGGAAAACATACATCAGGTTTTAATGTTGGGTTGAAACTGGTGCTCAGGAAGACCAGCCTGACAGCCACTATCGCAGCGCCAATCCTTTGATCACTATGTGATCGACAGTCGATAGTCACCATCAAAAACACAGTGGGAAACACACAGCAAAATGCGGTCGTCTCATTGTAGGCGGCTAAATTCCCAAATAACATTGAAGAGATGAATTTTCTGAATGTCGCGCTGTCCTATTGTAACATAGTTTACAATTTATCATCAGAGTGACACTGATCCCAACGGGTCTCCGCTGATCGTCAGCAGCGAGGGTAGCCGAATTATACCACGTGACTAATTGATTGGCAGACCGTGTTTTAGCACGGTGAGCACTGGTTTTAAACAAACGCACGTGCAGTTGTCGAATCGTGCGTATATTTTTCTGTTCATTTCTAGTAGTTTACAACTTACGTAACGGTTTAACTTTTAAAAAAATGGGTATTTGGTAGTATATATCAAGTTAGTCAATGCCACAAAATCCGCAAAATGTGCAGAAAAGCACCAACTAGGTCTTCCTACTACCTCAAGCCCCACTGGCTGTCCATGGCCTGTAATTTTCCCGTATCTCCTCAAAAAGTTTTGAAATACTTGGGAGAATACGTAAAGGTCTACAGTTTTTCTTTTTTATCCTTTCCTTCTGGGAAGAACATTAGCTATGTCCATATCAAACGGAAATTTGTATATTAGGATGCAATTGTTCATAATCCTGGTCACGGGTTGCCTCCTAAGCAGACTTTCTTGGGGCGATACACGATGTTGGTCCCCAGCGATCGCCAGGGGGTAGTAGACCGCCAAGAACGGATGTTTAGCAGGCAAGGTCACGGGTGCAGCGACCTGCTCTGATGACAATTTCAGCACTTTTGCAGGTTTGTCGTTATGAGCAAATCCCTTTTAAAATTTAAAATCTTTGAGTTTGTCAAGTACACATTTTTGCGATACTGTAGTGAATCTAAAATTGAACATGATGGGAGGAGCTTGGTTTTCTATCTATTTGACTCAGCAATGAGTGCTATAATCGTCATGAATGGGCAATAAGAATCAGGATCAGATTTGCCAATATAAAATTATCACAAATTTCAGACTTATCAATCATAATATTATTTTCCATTAAGGTAATTTCTTGATGGTCAGATCTGTTCTTACGGTCTAATGGTTAGGCAGTAATCTCCATTGGTAGGCCCCTCCGAATACCTATCTGCATACTGTATAAGTACAAATATTCCCGTGCATTATTTTTTTCGGATTTATTCGAATTCATAATTTCCCGATTTCTATTTCAGCTGACTTGTCAGTCAGCTGAGCTTTTGTGAGGGTCTGTCGTCGGTCTGTCCGTCGTCCGTCCGTCCACAATTAACATTTTTGATTTCTCAAAAACCGTCACCTAGATTCACTTCAAACTTAGTGGAGATGTGCCTTGGGTGGGTCTCTACCTACTGTGTTCGAATGGTCACACTCCAATAAATTTTGGATTTTTTATGATTTTTAAGATTTTTTGGGGTATATCTTAAAAGCTTCTTCTCCCAAAACCGCTCACCCAATTGCTTTGTTATGACACAGGGGCACTCCTAGGGACACCTAGTTATTAATTTGTTCACCAAATGGCACTGCAATCTTTTTCTATTTTTTTATGATTTTTTGTGTTTTTAGCTATTTTCGACCTCCTCTCCAGAACCATCACTCAGATTAAGCGGAAACATGGTGGATATGTTCCTTGTGAAATGATCAAACAAATTTTTCACCAGGTGGCGCTGCTGTGGAAACTCGATTTTAAACGATTTTTTTTTTTTCAATTAGGGTGCTTCCTCGGTAAATGCACCTTTCCCATTGATTATTATGTAAGCCACTGGGCATTCTAATCTTAATTCACATTTTCGACTTCTTCGCTGAAAATTTCAACGAGATTGACTTCAAACTTGGTGGCAATGTGCTTTGGGAGGATCTCTACCTGGTTTGGTCATGCTTCAATGGTTTTTGGATTTTATGAATGTTTTTGTTGTTTTTTTTGGACAAATCTTAAAAATCTTCTCCGAAACCGCTTACCCAATTGCTTTTATACCACACAGGAACACTCCTGGGAACTCCTAGTTCTTAATTTGTTCACCAGGTGGCGCTGCAATTTTTTTGTATTTTTTATTATTTTGTGTGTGTCTGTTTTGGGATTTTACAACTTCTTTTCCAGAACCGTCACTCAGATTAAACTGAAGCTTTGTGAATATATTTCTTGTGAAAAGGTCAAACAAAGTTGTTCAGCGGGTGGCACTGCTGTTGATTCCTGATTTTAAATAGTTTCTTCAATTTGGGTACTTATCGGTAAATGGACCTTTCCAATTGATAACTATATGAGTCAATGGGCATTCTAATGCTAATTCACATTTTGGACTTTTTTTGAAGAAACTGTCCGTTAGATTGACTTCACACTTAGTGGCGATATTCCTTACGTGGGTCTCTACCAAGTTTGTTCAAATGGTCATGCTCCATTTTTATTTCAATTTTTATGTTTTTTTTTTGAAAATCTTTTAAAAAGTTTTAATAGGAAAGTTTTACATGGGAATTTCTCGTAATGATTATAACTTCAATAACTTAAGGTCAGTGATATACGTAAAGGAGTTAAATATATTATGCAACTCATCAAATCCAGTGTTTGCTGTGGTGAATTTCAACCTAGAGACAGTTGCGTCAAATTTGGTAGGGATGTACCATTGACAAGTGTCTACCTATTTTGCCCTATTCCAAGACCAAAGAACATCAAGTGTGATGAATCTCTAGGTCAGGTGGGCATGGACTGTTCAGGCAGCCGCTTGTTATTTTCCCGAATCGCCTATCGGTAACGCTAAGCTGCAGACAATGTCATGTACGTGTTGAGCGTTGTAGCTTTTTCCCGTTTTTTTTTTTCCCGAAAAGCACAGCTCAGGGATATTCAGGAGAATTGATACCTCGGAAAAATTGTACTTATACAATCAACTGATTTTAAGTACGCTTTGGCACATATGCTGTACTTATACTGTAATATGTTCCAGTGGCAAGGCGTTTTGGTAAAAATACAAAAAGTTTCCTTGCCTCATGTAGGGCTCAATGCCATTTGGATTTTTGTTCGACTGAAGCCATTTATTTCTGATGATAGTTTTCTAAAAAAAGTGACCTCTCTCTACCTATTATTCAGCATGCCCTGCCCCCTGTTTTACACGCTTGGTCTTGAAAGGTACATGTTCCTCCAAGACATCTTGTTATTTATTTTGAAATGACCAGTACTGGTCATCAACATCTTCAAAAGTTGCAGTCATATGGAATGGTATGTGAGCCATGGAATGAAATGAAATGAAACTTTATTGGCCATACCTTAATACAAGAAAAGGCGTTCTGCCAAGTAAAATACAACACAACAGATATACAATTACGTGTACACACAAGAGACGAGACTAAGCTAAATATTTAATGCACGTGACCAAAACAACAAACAAACAAACAAAAAAAGGAGAAATTACAACAATGTCATCTTCCTCCCCTGCCACCATTAATACAAATTGAAAACAGGGGGTACGTTACTTACAGCTTGCCATGCTACCACTGCGAAGATTCTGATCAAAGTTCTTAGAACTTCTATACTTGTATGCGGGATTTTTACGTATGTGGTCCCTTTTAACTGAGAATGTCATCAGATGAAAGTCACTGAGACCTGTTTCCATAAATTTGGTCTGCATAAACTGTCTAAGAGTGTTGGTACATTAGACCTAAAACATGTAGGCTGTTTAACTAAGTTGACAAGGTCATACATGTCACATAGTTCTTTCAGTTGTTTCACTTCCGTCAGAAGCGTCACGAAATTGTATTCCAAATCATCAATGATTCCTACTTATATATTTTATGTTCGGAACGAGCGGGGCTCGAACCTGCGACCTTTGGCACCAGTCGTCTAGCTGAAATGGGAAACGCACATATACAGTCAACCAAATCCCCATTCTTTGGATGTTATCTGACTTTAAGTACCCTTTGTCACATATGTTAGTTGCCGCATTTTAAAAAGTTATTATTATCAATGCCTGGTGGCCTGTTTGGGGTTATAAAAGGCCATCTGTCATTTGCTGGTGTGCTGGTGCCATTTCAAGTACTATTGACTCAAGAATATAACTTTCCAATTCAGGTTGTCTCCTTCATATTATTTATGAGGAACATGTTGATTTACAATCAGCATAATTCCATCGTCATTGCTATTTGTGTCTTGTCTGCACAAGATGTAACCATTAACATGGAACCTACTGTCCGTGAATAATGAGTAAAGCTTTCTTTGCATAACGGATATAAAATCAACTAATTACAGTACCAGTAAGTTCCCAATGTTTTTTATGCACACTATCAATGCTTAAGCGACCATGCATGAAATTATGTGGATGAGTGTTTCTCGCATGTCGCAGTTCAGGGTGTAGAATGTATTCCGCTGTGTTTTCCTCGCGATTAGAGCTGCTGTCTATATCTGGTTCCATGTTTACGGAGTTAAAGAATGATTCTGAGAAAGTTGTTAAGGTACATGATGGACAATGTCAATCGCTTTCATCCCGCTTGTGATAACGCTTACAACCAAACCCATGTTGGTGCACTTGATACGTAACCATATGTCACATCCGTGCAGTAAAGCGCATGTTGGTTGGATTTCACTGCTTTATCACACATCTCCACATTTCTTGGTTCTGGGCTTGTTTCTATGTCCCCGGACACTGGTGGTGTATTCACAGTGATGGACATGATCAATTGTATTTGTGTCTTTTTGTCCAAAACCACTTCCTAGTAGTCATTACCCTATTCCGCAGTCCGAACTCTTTACTCTCCATAAGCTAACCTGTCCCTGTCTAACTTATATACATAGAAGTACTATTGTCAATATTGCACACGTTCCTCTGTAAAATTTTGACATAGGCTGTATTAGCCCAAATAAATTAAAGGGTCTTCAGCGGGTAACTGCTCAACATTTTTCGGAGCCTTTTATAAGTACATGTCTCTGAGTAGCGGCTCCTTGTCTAAGCTAACTATTCAGCAAAGACAACCCACATAATAATGAATAAATATGAACGTGGCAATCGATGAATTAGCTAAATACGTGAAGTTTTGTTTATAAATGCAAGTCTTGGTTTGATCTCTGTTTAGATTTCTCCTTGGTATATCAAGACCTATAGGGTTGGAGATGATGTGTTGCAAAACGTTTTCTCCCAAGAATATGAGACGTAAATGTCCAGCTGTTTTGGTTAGCCACTCACTGGACCGTACATCGACATAAATCTGTTTTAAGATGACAGCATGGTGCCTTTGGCTCTTGCTTTCAAGTACTGGACGTTCAAGACAGCAATAAAAAGCACGGAGATTCTCAGTACTACTGCTGACATTGTGGAGACCAGTACCGTATCAAGTTACTGCGCTAAAAAAACGTTTGCTCAAATTAATACATTTGATGCCATAAAATAAACTACGAGCACCTATTCGATTTCATAATTAACTTTCACTCACCTCTGTGTTACACCCGGGAAAAGGCATTCCACCTATGGTAAGTCTATAGCTCTGCCGGAGGCGGCAGTTCTATCCACATCCAACATGCATGTCATTTATTTTTTTATTTCTTCTCTTTATGAAAGTGAGACAATTTGTGTAGAAGACTCAGAGGTTAGTGTATTCGACAAATAATACACAGATTGAAAATTAACATAGTACATAATAATGTCATTTCATATATGTCAAGGTCCATTCTAACATTAGCATGGAGAAGTCGGAACGAGTTTCACATCGTTTTTAGTGCTGAAGTCATCATCAATCTGGCTCAATGAGTTGCCGAAGCAACCGCACTTCGCACTTCATGGGTACCCAGTGGTGACTTCACAAAGTTGTCCAGGTTGATTATCAGGTGCAACGCCTTCATTGCGGTTGCATCGGCACACCAGCTATTACGTTGACATTTTCACTCTTCCCGGTCATGAAAACGGAAGATAAATAGCGAAAGTATCTGGACAAAACAGCCGTCGGCGACAGTAATGTAAGTGTGTTGTGCACCGTACGCTTGGAAACGCACTGAAACTTTATTCAACATGGGGAATAACAGATAAGGAACACATACATGTATGGTTTTACCATATTCAAGTAAGGAATATGTACTTTATTCCCATGTATACGGAGTGGTATGAGTAACGTTGGTCGTTGGATACTGGCCTTGTGGTATTACTACACAAGCAGCATCGGTGCTCTCGCACTCAGAATATTTTCATACGCCTGTGATCTAAGCCATAGATACCACTGGTATGCTTCCATGAGACTTGATTAGGATAGCAATTGACGTATGAAGACTTTGGAAAATTAGAAGCTCCATGTTATTTATTTCCCTATATCCATAAATAACGATTGAAAAAAAATCGCCATTCAATATTGCAATTACATTCCCAATTGGACAAGTAATGCACATATGTATGTATGTATGTATGTATGTATGTATGTATGTATGTATGTATGTATGTATGCATGTATGTATGTATGTATGTATGTGTTATAACGGCGTCAGCTGGAAAACGCGGTGATCGCTGGTGCACTGCTGTCGACCTTTGTTATGGACGTTCCGATTTGTAAAACAAAATACAAGTGTGAGGTTTTGAATTTAGGAGAACCACAAATTCCTTGGGATGGCTCTGCTAGCTGAATTTCCGTGACACGGAGATGGGCGAATCTTTCAGCTTTCTTCATTACACGCTCTGTCATATAGCTATAGGATAGGCGGAAAACTAATTTACTCCCAACAGGCATTGTGCCACGTAACTCTGACTCCCTGGAATTAAGCGAAAGTATCCATATTGCAAACCCGGGATCCAGTTTATCGCGTTAACAAAAGTTGTGCAGTTGGCGAATCTTTCAGCTTTCTTCATTACACGCTCTGCTATATGGCTATAAGTTTATCTCGTTAACAAAAGTCGTGGAGTGCCAATCACTCCATTACAGTGCAGATTTATGACTCACTGGCTCCGTTGATTGCCTGTGAAACTGCATTGAACTGACAACAATGTTTGAGACAAACTGGACTCAATGAGGAATTATGTGGCAGTTTGTGATAGCTGGTCAGATTTTCATATAAAGAATCTCGGGTTTTATGCGGACAACTTGACAGGATTGCTGATGGTCGGATTCTTAATTTGCTGGTTTTTTATGGAAAACAGGTTTAACAAAGAAGGAGTGTGTTATAGACAGAGCTCACAACCTTTATGGTTCAATAGTGAATCAAACACTCCTTTTAATCTTTGCTTCGTCTTCTCTAAAACATATTTGGCACATAACTGTCAAACCAAATCATCGCATTTATCTTACAGCTAACCTGGTTTTTGGGGGGATACAAGGTGAATCGATACAAGCGATATTCCGATAAGTACACATTACTTTTCCTCCCCAACAAAAACAAGCACCACATCGTGACTGCGTAAATGTCAGACCACAAAGAGGCATAATCGTACACCTTCGGATGGCAGATGGCCGTCTTTCTCTCACGACATATATCAGAGGCTTTTACCTCGTAATCGCTCATTTTAACATGCAATTAATTATTGCCGTCCGTTTATTGATTAGCTGTCTTTCGTGTTCAAAATAAGAGAATAAACCCAATTGAGCAATGTGTCAAATGTGTCAAAGGTTAGTAGTGTTCCAAATATGGCAGGAACTTTGGAATAAGGTGTATTGGAGATACCAGGCATTTTCTTGTGGGCCTTTCCTCATAGTGCCATTTGATAAAATCCTCTCGATTGCAGACTTTGATGAACACATCTAAATTGTTGCTTAATTAATTAATTGATATTAATATTCAGTGACGTTCAAATGAACTTAGGTAAAGGGAGATATCCTTGCAAGAACGTTCTTTTAATTAGCGTCAGGTGTCTGCACTCAGAATTTTTTTTTCAGCTTTATGAGACTTTTGATAGGGAACAGTTAATACCTCAGTATCATTGATCTTTATACCTTACATATGTCAAGAATTGCTTTCATCTTTGCATATTTCTCTGGATTAGGGAGTAAGTAACTACATGATGATAAGAGTGCTTTGGATGATAGATCTGATGCAAATTATCAATGGCATTAGACAGGAACAACAGTGTACAAATACATTTCTGTTATGCGGCCAAGTATGGCCGAATTAATGTGACTGATTTGTCAACCTATACCCTGTTTCAGCCAAAGGACAGTTAAACTGCGCAGTATCTTGATGATACAAAAAATACCTCACTGTACCATATCACCACGACACACGTGCTTAATTGAGCAAAAGTATCATTCCAACATTTGTGCTGTATCTGTTGAAATCACTCCCCATTCAAAAAGGAGTTTCTCACCGCGTATATATATACATACATATATATATATATATGTGTATATATATATATTTATATGTGATAAACTGTATTTACAATACACTGTATCATATCATGTGAATGATGCTGCTTACTTAACTACTACTTACAAAGCACATGGTGTAAGTCTAATTTTGTAAACCGGGTATTTTCGTCACAACTATCAGACTCTTAAAAAGGACATCATTTATATTCATTCGTATCGACTTCAAACTTAAGAAGTAGCGCTTTCGTGAACGTCATGTTGTTAATGCAAATTCCAAAAGACAAAATCAGCTTTTCTCTCCATCCTCTAGGGATTATGTCAACAGCTACCGTCAACAATCCTTAAAAAGTTCTTGCGCAATCACCAATATTGGTCTTGATTGACAATTAGGACCCTTAACAATTTAACATTTCTGATTGTCTGATTGTATTTAATTGAGAATACGTACAGCGGTGTCAGGTCCTATAATGGGGTAGAGCTTATCACAGTAACTCTTAAGGAGATTTACAAATGGCATTTCAACATGCAAAACCTGACCTCTCTTTACGGTTATTAAAAACGTAATACATGCATGCATGGATATATATATATATATATATATATATATATATATATATATATATATATATATATATATATATATATATATATATATATATATTATATATATCCAGGGACAGGGACAGGTTAGCTTATGGACAGTAAAGAGTTCGGACTGCGGAACAGGGGATAGAATACTAGGAAGTGGTTCTGGGCAAAAAGACACAAATACAATATACATATATATGTATATATATATATATATATATACATATATATTTATATTTACATACATGCAGACATACTTACCTGCATGCATACGTACATACATACATACACACATACATACATACATACCTACATACATACATACATACATACATACATACATACATACATACATACATACATTCACGTATGCATGCATACATGCTTCGGGATGGACTGTCAATCCTCAGTTTTTATTCGGGTTGACAGTCCATTCGTCAGGTTCGCAATTTTTCATGTCACCCGCAGCCAAGGGCACCATTTGTATACTGTACAAGATATTGCATGTCTTGGTACAAGGTCAGAACACGAGGTACTTCCCATTGGAAGTAGAAAAAAATACTACTTTGACACTTTCGCAGTCGTTTATACAGATTGATAAAACAAACATTTGTAATTATTGAAATAATCTCGGGCTTGTGCTAAACTGACCAACCATAACTATTTTATGCTTTGTCATGTTTGTATAAGGATTTACCTCGATGATCTTGTTATGTTTTGGCGTTTTTATAAATCGTTCTTTGGAATGAATAGATTTATGATGTTTGTAAAGGACATATGACTTCGAAGTGAAACCATTATTACATTACCTTATCTGAAGCCTTTTTGATGGCCTAATTGGCTTAACAGTTAACATTTTTTCTTAAATTTATCAAATAATCTCAAAAATTGGATATCGATATCATACATGTAATTATTATTTTAGCGACTGGAGAATGTTCATGGAGGTAAATTGCATGTGACACCATTTCCTGTTGAACTAAATAATTTGAGACACAATTTCGGGTAGGCAACCGAATGCCAACCGAAGCGACTGCATCTGCTGACCTTCCAGGTGGATCCACTGGTAACTTAGGCCTGTAATATAGCTTCTTGCCGTGAGGATTCAGGTACCTGGCTTAAGTTACAAGTGGTGCCGTCTGTAGGTCATATCCTTCATTACTATATTGTCAATCGTATACTTATTGCAGGTTCAGACATAGATGGCGTAAATCAATATTTAGGCCTACCATACGCTCAACCACCCACAGGGCATCTACGATTTAAAGTAAGTGTCTCTCATATTCATTAAGCATCATATTTATATCTTTCATTGTTAATTCTGAGAAAGTCTATATGCTCTGAATTAATACGACAACACTTCATTTACACTGTACGAAATTTTATTCACGTGCCAGCATGCCTGTCAGTCGGGCCCACATGCGTGTTTCTGGGTCAATCTAGTCTTAGGGGCTCTTACCAGGGCCTCGGTTTGGCATCAGGAATGCCCATGTGACCATACACAAGCATGTGGGCCCGACTAATAGTATGGCATGCCAATTAATTAACACATACTAGTAGGGTAATGTCTCAAGTGTGAGGAGATTCATGTTGTTTTGAAAAAAGGATGTACTGCAACCACTGAAGTATTTGTTTAGTTTAAGGATTTTGTTCTATTCTTTTTTTTTTTTGCTTGTGTAAGGTGATATACCTGAGAACAGCCTTTTTGGTGGTTTTTCTCTGTTGGCATGTGGTGAATTATTTCATGATGCTTTGTACCCAGCAATACAATGTTTTCTTAATTAGATTATAAAAACACTCAGATAAATCCCATGAAAAACCATCAGCACGATGGCATCTGTTTACCAGTATCCATGACACTTAGACCCAGTTGCCCGTGTAAGCCAATCAGATTGCCCGATTTGGGTCATGTGACTTTCCCCCTTCAACTTTTATATCACATATTTTACTGTTAATTTCTGCTGCAAACCAATTATTTCTTTGCTTGTGTTGCTCTCTTCTAAGTGTCAGAGTTGATGATGTATAGTTTTTTTGAGGATTACAGACATTAACAGGTAAAGATTACAGCAAAAAAATGGGCCCCAACACAGGGTAAGGCTAAATCTGACCCATGAAATCCTTTCTGCATTGTGTTTTCATTCAGGATGGAAACATTACTGTGACTGGGGAGTCAGTTACACATCTGGATTTAATTACTGACCACAAATGTGCACCATTTGGCCATGGGACCCAGGGGGATAGGCCTGGAAGACGATGAATGAGGGAGAGTTCAATTTCCAGATATTCTGTTGGGGAGGGGGTAGGTTACACTCGAATTTCTTTAATTGGAGTTAGCACATATAAGTGACTCTTATGTATATGTTAGATGTGTTTGTGGTCCACGTTTGGAAATATTTCTGAGCCATTTATTTTCAGTCTTCCTATGATTTTAGCTAATCTTCGCTGAAAAAGGGCCTGTCCCCTGTTGAAATGAGGGTGGGGTTGGATTTCTTGTTGTATCCATGTAGGGGTGGGCCAAAATGGCCTTTTACCCCAATTTTATGAACGTAGACTTGTCTTCCAGTACAGAAATACCATATGGTGATTCAAGTCAAGATCTATAAGGGGTGTATGTCCCCAGAAAGTGATCACCCCTCTTCAGAAATATGGGGAAATGAGGCCATCTCATACTCCCTTGTTCATCAAGCTAACAAGTGGGCTGAGTGCGAAGGGGATATTATTTATGGGTACAGTAGATATCTAGGTCTCCAAATCTGTAAGGGATTAGGGTTTCAAGGAAAGACGCCAGCAAGTTCAGCTAATTTGAATGTAGGACAATGAAATTTTTAGGGGTACCCCTTAAAATTGAATGTTTGAGCTGCCTCTTATTGGGCCTATGGGCTGAATCTATGGATATTTTACGGATGAAATGAACATATCAACTCTCAAAAAGCATCAGACATTCATAATTTATGCTTTCATTCGGTAAATTACGGATTATATACAAACATAAAAGACTGGGGCATGAAAAATGCATAGGTTATCTTTGTGTCCGCCATATTGGATTTTTCTGGCTGCTGATTGGTTGGCTCAGTATGGATACACTTTCATACCAAGGATGTTCACAGTAAGTGTAGACTCATCATTATGGGGATGTGTGTGTGACTGTATAGTTGCAGAGACCATAAGAACTGCCCAGATCAAATGCTTTTCTCGGTGCGCTGTTGCTGTAATGTTGTTGACTAAGTCAAGACTTAGCGCTCGAAAAGTTTAAGTGTAATATTGGTTCAACATTATTATTATTATTATTATTATTATTATTATTATTATTATTATTATTATTATTATTATTATTATTATTATTATTATTATCATTATCATTATTATCACCGTATCCAGTGCACACGAACAGAATGTGAAATTGTAGCCTGAGCGACACTGAGAACAGATGTACCTCTGTGTATGTTATGTTACATGATATGCTCAGCAAGTAATTGGTGTTGGTAAGATTGGGCGTTTCACTGAATGCAGTTTTGCTGTAAGGATCTGTACGTATATTGGAATAACATGATTTCGCAGACATTTATAAATAATATAGTTGGAACTAAAATCTGAGTGCCTTTCAATAACAAACAACAGGAAATGTTCAAGAAGTTTTCTTCAAACGGGACTATTAATATAAGAATACATGGACCAAGGAGTCAATGAATTAGCAAGGCATTCAGTCATAGTTTTGATATATATCAACTCGTCTTCATCACGTTCGACAGCAATCCCAATAGAACTGTCATTTCAGCCTTTGATATTGCAATTGCCATTGCCACTCGTATTTTCACTGATTATGTCATTAGTGTCAGTATTTGCAAAACCTCTGTACTCGATTCTTATTATTACGGCAATTAACAATTTTGTCATCGTAGCTTTCTATAAAATATGGCGTGTTATCGGGCACCAAATCTCGCAGTATGATCCTCAGTGTTGATAATCAGCAAGTTCGTTCTAACAACGTATTTTTACCACGATTATAATTGTATAATTGGTTTTAATTGGATACTATACAGTTATTATTCAAGAGTCACTGTTTGTAACATACAATGCATATAATATTTCATTCTAAGCGTCCTTTGCCCCTACGCACAAAGCAACGTGTCTTCAATGCCACAGTGTCACCCAGCGTGTGCCCCAATATCCAATATCTGCCTTTCAAGCTGTTTCTGCCTGGACATACCAAAGTGAAGACTGCCTTTTTCTGAACATATTCGCACCGTATCAGGTAAGCTATCAGAGCCATTTGTCCAGAAGAATAAAGGAAAAGTAATGCATTGTATACTTGCCCAGTCGTCCTCAAATGTTTGTGGTGACCAGTAACTGCACATTTTAACATTGGCTCAAACATACTTTATGCCAATGGCGATTTATCATCGTCGAGGCCTTTTTTTTACCCCACTTAAAATTGTAACCTTCCAGCAAAGGATATCCGAGTCATCCATAAGTATATCTGAAGAACTAAATCATACCTTATTTCGTTTATGTATTTATGTATTTATGTATGTACATATATATATATATATATATATATATATATATATATATATATATATATATATATATGTGTGTGTGTGTGTGTGTGTATGTGTGTGTGTGTGTGTGTTTTTGTGTGTGTATATCACCAATACTGTTCACCCCACACATGCTTCTGAGTAAAGGTGCAACCTTAATTACCAAACATATCAAACATATCTCATTTTCAATTAACACAATATTTTGTAGCTATCATCTCATATAGAGGAAACTGTATACCCTAAATATATGGGAACCATAATGATGTGTTATCTGTAAAAAACATGTGTGACACCAATTGTTGTTTTTTTTGATTACTGCCAAAATTTGACCTATTTTAGTCGAACAAGTTGACATTTGTATCCACATGGCTTTCTGTGAAAAATTGCACTTGACAAATGTTTTGTGGATCAGTACAACGCTCAATCTCAGATGTGATGCCTATATCGTCTGTCAACTCGTAACGTTGGAATCACAACAGGAACTTCTGTCGTGTCAACTTAGCACATTATGAACGTGGCGTTATGCAGTTGCAATGCAGTTATATGTGCATTTGCACGTTATAGTATTCTTCGCAAAGGAAAGTTGCCTACAGCAGGCGTTGTGCATAAAGATGGAATAAGTACACAAAAAAAAAAAACGAGCATGTGCAGAAACTGAAATTATCATCTTAACTTACAAGTAAACTTCATTTTTGATTGACACAGGGATTTTTGTCAGGCATACAAGATAAGGTGTATCGTGAAACATAATGAGGCAGCTGCACAAATATGAAAGTGCTACTATTATGTATGATAGGTTAAGGTTTAACTGACTCGTTGTCTATTAGCACCTAGTGATCAAAACTCATGAATTTGATTTTAAAGGTAGCTATCTTAATGTGTTATCATAAATTGAATGTATTAATGTATTTGCTCACACACGCCGACACAAACTCAAACACCACCATCCAGCACCCACCAACAAACCAAAGGAACTAAACCAGCAATATAAATGACAGGCTTCCGTTACAATGTGCTGTGTTCACTTGAAGGCAAACAGAACTTCAGAAAGATATCCAGTATTATTCTACATACATGGCGGTAGTTACAAGTACGGAACTTGTAATTTATACAATGGTTATATACTTGCTCACCAGGGGGTGCTTGTAGTAACCATCAACTACCGCCTGGATATATTGGGTACGTACATGTATGTATTATTGTAGCATACCAATTTGATTTGTATATTATGGGGACTACGCCAAAATTACTGGTAATTACTTCGCCATTTGATTCTTTCCACGTCCCGTGCAAAACATACCACATGGTCCTACTTAATGTTTGTGTGACAGGTGGAACTTGGGATCTTAATTACCTGTTCAGTTGACGTGGACCTTCTTTTTCATGAAGCCTTAACGTTGAAGAAGTTTACGTCATTTTCCCTAGGCTTTAACGAGCGGTTTCCGTTTCCGGATTTCAACCAAATTTTGTACAGATCGTTCAACATATATTGGATCGTAATTTGTCAGCAATGTGGTGTAATATCAGTTTTTATACATGATCGATTGCTTTGGACAGTTCGATTTATCTGGCTAACGGTTGCCATCTTGCGTGCCCTGTCTCGCCTAAACGTCTCTGGACCACCGGACAACATAGGATATGCAAGGCAAGCGTGTATCCCTATAATGCGTATATTTGTATTAAGTTACGTTGCACGTTTGTCAAAATCTCACTCTAATGAATATACATTGTAAAATTGAACATGATCCTGATTGAGATAATTCTCTTTCTAGCAAAATCAGGAAATATGTTTATATATTTTTGCATACCACCACACACAGGTAATTCAGCAGCCGAGTTCGATTTATCTCACACTGTTCAATGAATGAGCCTCCTGTAAATGAGCTTCATATAAACATTGGTATAAAGTGTAATAATTGTTCTTTAATGGCGAGTCGGTTGCCAATAAATCTGGTACGGCCCTCGCACTGTTGCATATTCACTCTGTAACGCACAGTTCTTATCGAATCTCCTCTTTCTGTGCAAGCTTTGAACGGAGTCAACAGCTATCCTTGGTGCGCCTTGGGTGCAATAGACGCGCCAAGGATAGCCGTTGACCTCGATCATTTTATTCTCGGGAACTGCATGCATGCTGGCACTTGAATAAAAGGCCTTTTTTATATAGGAATATGAGTTGAGCATCCTTATTATAATTGAGAGCAGTTTTTCTGATGGTTACATAAAGCATCTATCCTATTTCTATGAGTAAAGTGTTACAATGATGATGATGATGATGATGATGATAATAATAATAATAGCAGGCGAAGCCCGCTCTAACGGTATACATAGGGACAAGAAGTTGTTAAGAGCATGATTCACAGTCACATAGTGTTGCCAGCTTCGAGAAACCGTACCAGCAGAGAAGAACTGTTCAGGCTAATGACTTAATTTCAGCAGTTCAGCACTTAAACAGTCCCTCCCCCAACACACACATTGCATCAGAAATTAATCGGTTGCTTCCATTTCAATTAAAACGCAATCTAAGAATATTGCAATGTCTTGTTTTTTGAGGACATGAAAGAATATCTACAGCTTTTCTTGCCTGGCATTTTGGTCCAACCGAAACATATCGCAAGCGGCCATTGCTGCCACCAAGCGAAATTCGATTCATTCAACATGACACGGGCCGACATACGTCACGGCGCATGGTCGCTGCACGTCTGCAAGGCATGAAGTTGATGAACGAGCCAGGCCGCGAAATGGCCTGACGAGGTGCAAATGAACTTAATTGGCAATGGGAGGGCTTCGCCCGCTAATTCTGGGTTACACCCGTTTCATATTAATAATAACGGGCGAAGGTCGCTCTTACGGTATAGGGACAAGAAGTTGTCAAGAACATGACTCACGGTCACATAGTTTTGCCAGCTTCGAGAAACCATTCCAGCAGAAAAATGCTGTTTCAGAAACAGTCCTTTTTTACGGCAGTTCACCACTAAAATAGTTCGATCCCCTACACACATTACGTCAAAAAAAATGCTTCCATTTCAGTACAAACGCAATCTAAGAATACTGTGCTGTTTTGTTTTTCGAAGACATGCTACAGAATATCCTAAAACTTTTCTTGCCTGGCATTTTGATCCAATCGAAACACGTTGCAAAGGGCCCGCGCTGGGCGCGAAATTTGACTCGTCCAACATGACACGACCCAACATACGTTACGGCGTGTGCTCGGTCCCCATGTGGAAGTCGCGAATGTGGTCTGGTGAGGTGCAAAGGAGCTTGGTATTTGGATGGCTTCGCCCGCTTCTTCTGGGTTATGCCCATTTCATAATAATAATAATAATAATAATAATAATAATAATAATAATAATAATAATAATAATAATAATAATAATAATAATAATAATAATAATAATAATAATAATAATAATATATGCAGCAAAAATGCAATATCAATATTTCATGGAAATGTGAATAATCAGAAAGTGTCTTTGGTGAATTTTTAGGGTTCTTCACAACCGGAAATGAAGCAGCATCTGGCAATTACGGCGTGTGGGATCAAGTTGAAGCTTTGAAATGGGTTCGTGACAATATAGCATCATTTCAAGGAGATCCAAACAAGATTACAATATGGGGTAATAGTGCTGGTGCTTCAAGCGTAGGGTTACTCCTGGTTTCACCTGCAACAAAAGGTGAGGTTTTTTGCTGGCATGAAACCTGATGGGATCATCTAATTTTGGGTTATTATCGCCGTTCTTTGCTTGTTGTAAGAACGGAAAACAAGTGACTTGGGTTCTTTTACACCTTTCGTTGAAACTGAGATTTGCAAACACACACACACACACACACACACACACACACACACACACACACACACACACACACGTAAGTGTGTATGTGAACATAATATGTATGAAAAGGTAAAGTTTTAGACAATTGAGTGCATCCATACCTGATTATGAAGCGTGTAAGGTAGAACGTAATTGACGGACTTCCAGTCGAAGTTACCAACCAACAGCATGTAGTTAAGAATGACTGTAAACGCTTATGTAGACCATTTTAGTGTTTTTAGGACGTGAAATTAAAAGGCCCTGTTTCTACGTGAACATGTACATATTATGGTCTCTATATTATTGTATATAGGAGGCATCGTAGGTTCTACCCTGCCCGCGATGCCGTCGATGTTAAGTTGTAGTTTTATTGTTATTATTATTATTATTATTATCATCATCATCATCATCATCATCATCATCATCATCATCATCATCATCATCATCATCATCATTATCATTGTTGTTGTTATTATTATCATTATCGTTATCGTTATCGTTATTGTTATTATTATTATCATTATTTGTTACAGTATAGTTTGTTCCTTGCAGTTTCCATAAAATAAACCAAACGGCAAATTTCCATGTGACCTGTTTGCAGGTCTATTCCATGCTGCCATTTTGCAGAGTGGAAGTCCCCTGGCAGAGTTTGCTCATTACAACCACACGGCTAAACTCCAGTGGTTCAGTAGAGAGGTACTGCGCATGGTGGGCTGCCGGCATGGCGATCTTGCTGTTGAGGTGAACTGTCTTCGCAGGATTGACCCGAAACCTCTGATCCAAGCAAACTGGAAGGTGGGTTCTTTCTCAATATCTGTCTGTTGTAGACACAACGTAACATTTGTGCTAGGACCTGCAGGTACTCTGAACGGAACACAGATTTTTCTGGAGAAATCATTTCGTAAAGTTTCTCGCAAACCATTATCAAAAGATTTCAAAGTCATAGGTCTCATGTGACACTTAAAAAGGACAACTTAGTCTCCCGACACTTTCATTTGACAGACCATAAAGTCATTCACTTTAATGCTTCCTGTGGGGATTCATAAAGTAACACACACACCACGGTACGCACAGCAACTGAAAGTTCTTGGATGCAAGAACTTCGCACCAACATCCCTATGGGTAAAAATGATCATTCAAAGGCCTTTTACAATGGTGCCTTTGAAATTTTAAAGGCGCCATTGTAAAAGGCAAATAATCAAATAATCCTGTGTGACATATGCTGTAAAAGCTACACTTTATCCACTTACTTCAAAGGCACATATCAACACCTGAGAGAGAAAAGTAATGGGAACACACAAATCTAGCCCTTAATGACTGAAATGTTCTCTACAGGACAGCAGTGTAAGCTTCTGTTCTTGCTCTTGCCTATTGCGGAGAAGAGAGCGACAGCAACAGCAGCGCTACATTTAATCGATCAGCAGCGATACCCGCCATTCCAGGATTTACTTCAAGCTATTTTCCATCTTTAACATCGGCCAAAACCCATATCAAAATCCTCCAGACCAAGAAAAACAAAAGCCAAAAAAGAGCGGCTCTATTGAAAACTGAAAAAGCCATCTTTACCCAATTTGATTAAAAGAGCTCTTCCTGAGTGACCACCCTTACAGATACTTCCTGTGAAGTAGATGAGGACAGGTCCGTGTCCAGCCAGATGTGCAGTCATCCAGCATGGAATAAATCCACCTGACCTCCATCTGTCAACATCCTCAAGCTCCGAAGAAGAGGCCAGATTTTAATTACAGCATTTAGAAAGAGGACGTCTTACTCTCTCACTCTATCTTACAACCATCTCATATTTTTCCTGTTGTTGACTCTTTGAACTTTCAAACTTCTACATTCTCCTCTCCCATTCTTTTATATTACGACCACGTAAAGCTTTGGATGTTCATTTATCAAATAATCCTGTGCAACATATATAAACTCAGCTCATTATGACCCATGGCTTGTGACTTTCACAAAACCTTACTTTAAACGACAGAGAGAATCCTTAGAGAGAAACGCTTGAAATCTAAAGTCACACCAAACCGAAACCATAAAAACACGTTGAATGTCACTGTGTTGCGCCCTCTCACGGAAAATAAAAGCGAGCTCAACACAGGAAAATAGCACCTATTTTATACACGTAATCATGTAATTCAATTAAATAATTCAGACCCTCTTCGTCCTGAGGAAGGCCCTAAATAAGGGCCGAAATGGTGACCATTCAGGGAGATCTTGTATTCTAGAATGAGCTTATGATGTTGTTTTTTTCTGTTATGGGACTTTCCCCTCTTCTTAAATTTCTCGCAATTACAAGATCAAATATGTTTAAAAGCTCTAAAATATACAGGGCTCCAACGCTTTCTTTATTACCACATTCCAGACTTCTTCTTCAGACTTTAGTTAAACAGTCGATTCGCTGCATTGTGCACGTGTTCATTATCACGGATCCGAATATGCGGGACTGGTAAATGCCATGGTGTCTAAATTCCAAGCACGCGGTTACGAACGAGATGAAGGTTTCAGTTCAGACATTAGAAATACATGTTTGAGTGCGTGGTGGTCTACTCCGCTTCAGACACGGCGTATATATTTTTCCGACACAATTTGTCAAGAAAATTTATGCGAAACACTGAGTCCTTTTTTAACCGGGAAACTGTGGCAAATCTTGCATATTTTTGCCGACATGTATGACTCGCTGTAATTTCAACTTTGTTGATAAATCCGTATCAGTTATAATTGACAAGTATCAAAATTATCTGCTGATGTGATCATGGACCCGATTTCAGATGTTTAACTGCGGAAAGCCCACTCCTTGTAGATAGGCCTCGATTGTATAACATTTTCAAATTGGCCCCTTGTTGCCAACTCGGAGAGGGGAGGAAATATGACTCAAGCGCGATGACCTATAGTCAAAAAATATGTGGGGTATAAGTAGTTTAGGCTGGCAGGCCATTGCTTGCAGCTGCCTTATCAGGACAGACTGACGACAAACCGACAGAATAAATCAGTGTAAAAACGTGCATTTATAATTGAACTCCTTTTCAATTGTAATCATCGCTGGGTGACGTCATCCATTCCACAGACATTTTTCCCGAAGTTGTTCTAGACACCAAATCCACAGAAAAATATTGTCAACAGGTTGAAATGAAATACCGATAATGGGTTTTGAAGGAAGGTCAACTCTTGCATTTGATTTGACCTAAAACTCTCTCCTAGTGTCATAACAAAACACACAGTATATAATAATGAACACGGGATATAATTAGTATTAGCTTCTTTGCAAATTGATTACTGATCCAATATTCTATTGTCAATAGAAGTATGCAGAATGAACATTAACCATTTTGTTTCTGTGTCGCGGCTGTATGAGTGCATAACACAAACTGTGTCTTAAATTACATTTTATTGAGCAACAACAACAAAAAGGAAAATAAACATGTAAATTACTCAAATCTGTCAGAGGAACACACAACTTGTATATCTAATGTCTTGATTCAAGATTCATATCAATAGTGGATGAAAACAATAAAAGCTAATGCTGCTGATAAAAATACACCACAGGTAGGTTCAGTTTCCTGTGTCTTGGTAAATAAGAAACCCAGACTCCCAAAGCGCAAAGCGATTTCTTATTCCCAAAAATCCAAGGACCCACGACTGTGAATAAAGAGTCCTTTCAAAACCACACTTTACATGATTTTAGGAGTGAAACATTCCATTCTTCCTTTGACTTTTACACTGTTCAACAATGTAAATGCTGCACTTAATTGTAATTTCTACGCTGCGTTGCATTCTTTGCGTGATGGCTTTTTATCTTGGGCAGGTCACATAGAGCATATGGTACTGAGGTGAGATAGAATTGCCTTCCCACGTCATAGCCTTAACCCCACTTTCTTTGCTTTGAACAGAATCATTACACAATGCCCCATTCTCTGCGCGTAAATTCAGGGACTCTTCAAAAGAAACACATTAAATGTCACAAACTGCGATTTATTTCAGTTTGGAAGATGTAAACAGCAGACCAAGCAGGTCGTCAGCTCGTCATACAAGATGACGCATGTAGCTATCAGTGCGCTATATTCGATACAATAAAATCGGACTTATTTTCTCGACTCGGACTCCTCTCTGTATTCTCAGGGAGCAAGAATTAACTGGCGCTAAATCTGATTTTAAGTTTTTTTTATTGTTGCGAGTTAAATTAACCGGTTCTTTATGTCTCTCCCTCTCTCACACGACTACCAAACCGAATCTTTTGCAATATTCAAGAATAAAGATATAAAAATGTGATCGTCATTATGTCGAGATTGCTTCCACTTCCGGGACCAATTTCTTCAACCAGAGTGAATAATGGTGGAATTCCCTTTTCATAATCCACGTTTAAATAGCGCATATTTTACGAAATTTTTCGCGGATGATTGATACAAGATTAAGAGTTTCGTGGTATGTAGGTAAATTGGAAGCTTTTGGCACGTTTTAATAAGAACCCCAGCACAAACTGCCTGGTGACTGTAAATTGAATAAGAACTGCTGCTTTCCTCTTTAAGGAGCTTAAAAAGGTACGTTGAGAGCGTGAGCTCAAATGTTTACTCAGCTGGATTGCCCATGGGTTGGCAAAAGCCTAAACTTAAGAAAAATATATATTGCGCTTCTCCGATCTCCTTGTTAGCGGAATCCGCTAATAGCGCCGTCCTCACGAATTCGTGGCGGAGCACCACGGCGCGGAGTTCATCCTCGCACAAAACCCTAGTGACTCTCCCCCCTCTACTAATATCTAAAAAAATGACTTAAAGGAAAAAATAAAATAAAATAAAATTAAAAACTAGAACTGAAACAAAGATTCCTTTTTATTTATTTATTTTTTAAATTTAACAGTATCCCAGAATATCTCACCTGGGTATCATATACAAACCGTGGATTGATGGACTTCTTTTGCCGGATGCTCCTAGCAAACTCATAAAGTCGGGGCATTTTCACCGGGTTCCTGTCATGGTTGGCTACGTGCAGGACGAGTGGGCAGTCAATCTGGGCTGGTTTTTGCATAAGCTTCATAAGAGTCATCCGGAACTAGGTAAGCATAATGTGTTTTTGATTCATGGGAAACAAAGTTTAGACACTTGCATCTACACTTATTTCCGTACATATCTAACATGTTGTGCACAGTGCTATAGCTAACCAAGCACAGAGTAAAGTTCAGCGTCAATCAGATTCCAAAATGCTTAGCCATGGACTTGCGAAAGTCCAGCAACATATCGCTGAAATGTTTTCATTAAAGAGTGTGTTGTGGGCAGTATAATACCAGTTGCATACATTTTAATTTTAAAATACATGGACGATAACACCAGTAAAAGCACACACACACACACACACACACACACACACACACACACACACACACACACATTAGGGACTGTATGTTCCCACTATTGTCGGAAATTATATATTCTGCTGAAGATAGACTGTTGCCCAATGGGAAACCAGTTCAAGAAATAAAATTGCCCGGGGCACCTAGACACCGGCTAATTTCGAACCCTGCCTTGAGATTTATTTTCAAGGGTACATAAGCACAGATGATATATTTACTCTGCATAACATTGTGGGCATACAAATACCATGCAGAAAGTGTCCTTATCATCAACTGATACAAGTACCTAACGAAAAAAAAAAAGGCTGGATATAAGTCAACTTTACGGGGAAAATAAAGTCTATGAAGTATATTGTCGTGCGTGGTTTGGTAAACAGCCTTTTTGTGCATGCTAATTCCTTTGTTAATAATATTTTTGTATTCAGGAAAAAGAATACAAAGATTTTGACAATTTTAACGAATATAAATATGCTGTTACCAGCAGAATGAGATACGGGTTCGCTCGAGTCGCTGAAATTGTAACGTTTCTTATATATTATGGTCATATACACACACTTTGTGTCGATGTGTATGTGTGTTGTGACTACAGAACAACTACAACAACTGGATATGCCGGACAAAGCTCACGTACCAAACTATAGAAGTTCATGAAATACATTTGATATTGCGTAGTTTGATCATGAAGTCTTCAGACCATAAGTATATATATATATATATATATAATATCTTTATAGTACAGAATTTATAGTATTGTATTACCATATGTTACCATGCAGAATTGTCTGAAGCAAAGAACATTAATTCATTCATATTAAATTGCATATAGTCTTGACTAAGAGCTTACGGTATTTGTCAGAGGCAGAACGTACACCTGCTGGTAAGCTGCCGAGTTCGGTCCAAAACACAATTTTATGCCCTATATGAACAAGCACTGAAAATGACGTGACTATGTCTGTGCGAAAATGTTCCAGTGAAAAGGCTCTGGCCAATAATTTGGGTATGGCATTCGTTAACAAAGACTTTGTTTTGGTTTACTGCTGGAAGATCAGACGTATTGGGATGGAATTGACATATCTACGCTGATAAAAGGCATTCATAACGTGTTGGAGAATTACTACTGGTGGCCTGATGTTGTCTCTGACGCTGCTGTGAAAATGTATACTGATCACAACACTAGCGACACATTAGAGAACCTGCGCCAATATATTCAGGTGACACTTGAGATATGCATAAATAAAGCTGTAACAGATATAAGTATGTCACTGATTCCTGACATCAGAAAACGCTCCAAACTCAGCAGTCAAGTGGTCAGCTGACTCATAGTGTCAAATAACAAATACAATTGCTAGCAAAGTGGTCCGTTGATTTTCGGTGGTCAATACATTATTGGTATTACGTTGCTGATATTGTCGGACAATGATCCCTATGACAGAACACTCTAAATTTGCTATCATTAGGGGAGCCATAAAGCCTAGAAAGGGCCATCCTCATTGCTTTTAGCCGAGGATGTTCGTAAAACAATCCTTTCCTCGACACCTCTCGGCAATTTTGCCGGAAAATAGCGAGAGAATCAAGTTCGTTTTTTCTCAGTATATTTGCACAAAAGCGCCGATGTCTGCTGCAATGTTACTTAGCCTCGGCGTTTCTGGGTAAAAATGCAGAGAAACGCCGAGGTACGTGCACCTTTCACTCTCGTCCTTACCTCGCTATTTCTCGGCATTTTCGCCAACAAATTCCGAGGTAATCTCTAGAGTGAGAGCATCTTGGCGTTCTTCTGCCGAAAAGTGCCTAGGTTTGGATCGGAGACTTGAGCACCTCGGCGTTTTCTAACATTCTAGGAAGAAAATGTTCATGAGAAGTATTGGCAGGAAATTTTAGTGTAATGCAAAACAAGAAAGACACCATTTATTCATCGTAGAACATAAGTGATTGTACTTTACTATTTATGAGAATCAATGATCCATGTTAGTAAGTGACATTTTAACCAAGTCAAGGAATACAGGTTTTGACATTACAGATTTATGAGCAGATCCTCTCTTTTTTTGGTCTAGTAGGCCCACTGATTTATGCAATAGCATGACATAATTTTGATGTGTTTCTTCAGTTCACGTCAGACCTCATTATGGTCGCACCTGGAGTGAGATTGGCTGCCATTTTGGCAGAACAAAACATCCCAGTTTACCAATATCTCTTTGACCATAAACCAGCTGGAAATGGGACCAAATTAACAAAATCGTGGTGGGGAGTGTTTCATTCCATTGATCTTAACTATGCTTTTGGGTCACCATTCACGGGCCAGAATGTCGCCTTGTACGAGATACAGTCCTACAGTGAACGAGATAGAGAGGTCAGTAAACAGGTGATGAAATATTGGACCAATTTTGTAAAATACGGGTAAGTGGCTATATCACATTTTCATGTGTGTACCCACATCAGACGTTTGTAAAGAAACGTTTTGGCTATGCATACAAAATTCATAATTAAATCATACTTACGAAAGTAGATATTTTCCATTAACTTTGATGTTTTTCTGATACATTATGGTTTTATTGTAATTTTTTTTAACAATTAACAATAAAGAAGTACGAATGCATGTCAATTGATCCCATCCGACTCAAACCAGCCCCAAATATCCGCATGTAAAGTGTCGTCTGCGTAATACGTTATTTGATAACAGTTTTGATTTGAGAAGGTAAAAACGATTGATCAAAGTCGCCGGTGTTGTAACCAGGAAAATACATTTGGGTATAGCAATCGTAATTTAAGGGTATTTGTTTTACTAAGCAGCCTGATTGTGCGTTAAGCATCATTTGAATCCGTTTTACCACATATGGCAAACAAGATGAACTCTTAAAGGAAGTGCTCAACCCAATTTTTTCCGTGTCGTTTTGGAGATAGCCTTTATTGAAATTTGATGGTTTTGGGGGTGGGGGTGGGGATGGGGGGAGGGAGGGGGGAAAGTTCGCATTCGTATTGCAGTAATCATCTCTATAGTATTTGAAATATGTTGTCCGCTTGCAGCGCACCATGTGCTTTTGCACAATGTGCAACGGCAAAATGGACACAAATGAATGCACATCAAGGCAACTACATGTATATATCTGGCAATGGCAGCAGAATGCGTGATCACCTGCGGCACAGAAGGATGCAATTATGGAATGTCGAGGTACCACGCCTAATAGAAAGTTGGAAGGAGGCCCAGCAGAGAACAAAACAGAGGGACACGCTGGACATGGCAACATGGACCTTGGTGGGAGTGGCTGCCTTTGTTGTTTTAGTATTTGTCATAGTTTTCACACTTTATATAAAACAAAGGAAGAAAAACAAACTACAAATAAAAAGGGAAGATCTGACACAAAGGAAAATTAAATTGCCAACAACAGATGAAGTCTCCCAGTTACACGGAGAGCCAGTTTGAGTGCGTCGGAAAAAAGAAACAGTTTGTCGCCACAGCTGTAGGTGGCAGAAAATAGGAAGATATAGAGCCAATAGCAACTAAGAAAGAAGATTTGCTTCAATGCAAATCTGGGTGTCTTCAAACGTTGCAAATATGGCCAGATGAAAAGTTCAAATCCAAATGACCTTGAACTTTAGGGGTCACATCTACATAACAAAAGTGTGCAGTGTCGGAATACCTACAGTTTGAGCCTGACATGAGTTAAATTGGATACAAATTGGCTAAGTTATGGCTAGATAAAAAATTCAAAAGGCCAGATAACCTTGACCTTTGAACATTCAAAGATTATATGTAAATTACAAAAAATGTGCAGTGTTGCAATACCTACAATTTGTGTTCAACATGGTTAAAATTGATTGAAATTGACCAAGTGATGTCTAGATGAAAATTTCAAAGGTCCAAATGACCTTGACCTTTAGGTTACATGTAAATACAAAAATATTCAGAGCTGCAATAATAATAATTCAGGTCCAACATCGTTAAAATTGGATGCAAATTGACACAATTATGCCTGTATGAACAGTAATTTCCACATGATAATTCAGTCCTTATGTTCTTATTGCGAAATAATTCAATGTTTTGTCTTGAATTTGATCCCGCTTGTCTTGGATTGAACCCAGACTAGCCCCCACAGTTTGTTACGATGCCCAGCTTCTGAATGTTAGGCGAACTCAACAAAGAATGACAACGATCACATAACTTTAACAATTACAATATATTAACAATCAAAACCAGTACAAGGTAGGTAAATGAAATTATACACTTAGCTATGCAGAGACCTGTAATTGTAAATCAATCTGTACAATATATCCTAATCCCTGGTGAGAGAGTCTCCATAGGTAATCTCCCACAGTTCCCAGTCTTATGGCAGGTGCCGAATAGTCTGGTAAAATCCCACAGAGGTACGGTTTGGTTCCAATGTGGTACTCAAAGGCATGGTGCTGATCCAAATCAGAGAGTTGAGCCACGATCTACTAATGTCAGTTGAATCAAAACTAGCCCACTCTGCACAAGTAATAACATGGATCCTCAGGCAAATCAGCCAAAAACGTATTACCCCCAAACATCTTAATGCTGGGATTAATTAATTTAAAACAGACTGGATAATCCTAAATCACTATGTGTTAAGCTTCCTGTCCCTAAGAACGCACGGTATTGTTCCTTCTCCTTCTTTGAGTCTAAAAGTCATTCGGCTATCAAGGGCTTATTTTGGAAATATAGTGCAACAGACCCCTCTGACTTTATTAGGTTTTTTTAATAAGCTGAGTGGGATTCTTGTTTGGGAACTAATTATGTGGACACAGTTTATATACCATAGACGGGCCCCTTCTTCAATACAGATAGACATCAACTTTGCAATAAACCTGTCAGAGCAAGGTCCCGTGATTACTCCTGGTTTACTTCCAACTTCAGGAGAAAGTTACAAAATAAACACCGCTCGGTCAGAATCTCAACAACTGCAATGGTCACGCCGATACATGGACACACTTTCATCGAAATAGAAATTTTAGTTACGACGAATTGAGGACCGCAGAGAAGAAGTATTATGAACTATTAGACGAGGAACACTGTACAAAAAAACATTAAGGAGAATACAGCAAGCTAGGGAATTTATTTAATACTTTTTTCAGTCAGGCATTGCTTAGGGCGATTACACACTTAAAAGGCACCATTACTATGAATTTTCTAAGGCCCTATACAAACAAAAAAGAGAAATATATGTTATGTTTTCAACATTAAAGAACACCTTAATCCTTTTGTCAGACTCACGCGACATTTGAACCTTTGATATTTGGCACCATCACCTGCCCACATGTAAACTCCACCAATCTAACTAATGGAAAGACAGAAGCCTGTGGATGCTGTTAGGCAAACCTATGATCTGCTGACTTTGATATTGCAGTGATATGAGTTGCCCAAGACCATGACAGTATGAAGCAGATCATTTATATGCAATTGTCTGCCAATGCGTATGGATGAAGTCATCACTGGCGGTGAACAACTCATACTCAGCAAAGAAAGGCAGTGCTAAACCTAACTTACCTTTGATCTGATAATGGTTGAAATGTGTGAACAACATGAATTACCCTTGCAGTCCTACATTTTGGACTGTGTCAACAACTTCCCTTGGCGCGCAACGGGCTGTTAACCAGATATTTATATTCTTTGTAACTTCACACATTCTGGTACATGTGTTTGAATGAAGGGTCTTGTTTTTTAGTTTAGTCACAGTTGGCTTTGAAAGAGTTAAATTTGAGAACCAGTTTTCCTGCTGTGTTAAAGTTTTGCCGGGCTACATTGACGTGAATTTGGTGTCATAAAAAAATATTTACACGCATATTTTAAGTTTCCAATTTTAATCTTCTATTTATATTAATGAACACCTAATTCCACCTAATAAATTGATAAATAAATAAATGAATAAATAATTGATTGAATGAATAAATAAATAAATAAATAAATAAATTCAATAAATAAATTAATAAATAAATAAATAAATAAATTTAGTAAATAAATAAATAAATAAATAAATAAATAAATAAATAAATAAATAAATAAATAAATAAATAAATAAATAAATAAATAAATTAATAAATAGATGAATAAAAAATAAATAAAAAAAAACAAACAAACAAATAAATAAATTGTTTTAGCTGGACCGTTTATGTTACATTGTATTCTTTATCATTCGTCCAGGCTTTAAATCCACCCTATAAAATCTGTAATTTGAGAAGCAAACAAAGAGATTTCAGTCGAACTGTATCACAACTTTGGACTTGTGTACATGACTCGCCTGGCCTGTTCTAAACGTACTACTTAGTGGATGTCGATTTGAAGAGTCTAAGACAATTTCAAGGTAATTTAAGCTTTGGATTATTTTTGACGATTTGCCATCAAATGTCAAGCTATCCATAAGAATTG
The DNA here is from genome assembly GCA_964020975.1 of Hermodice carunculata. Lineage (NCBI taxonomy): Eukaryota > Metazoa > Annelida > Polychaeta > Eunicida > Amphinomidae > Hermodice > Hermodice carunculata. Next base: position 74,801,335 of record OZ026620.1, on the reverse strand, counting down.
CGTTTGATAAAGACCATTATTTTTGTCCTTGGTAGGTTCACAATTAGCCACCATTTTTTCTTCAATATGAAGAAAGAAAATATTTTTCCTTCGGCTGTATGCCAGGTATTTCCACAAACACGGAAAGATTGTCCGGACACAAAATATAATGGAGAGACAGGAAATGTAAGAATATTCCACAGTACCCATCTACGAATTGACATATATCACTACGGTATTGAGTGAACCTACTGGAACAAGTTGTTCCACCTGGGAGAACGTTATATTCATTGATAAATGGCTCACTTAGGAGACCTTGCCATCTGATCCGCAATATGACTGCCTTCAACGTGCCTTTCAGAGTATACTAATAGTTACAATATACCCGGATTGCATAAGCTTATAATACAGATCATCACGGCTAACGTAATTTAATACTTTAGTGTGTTATACTTCAACTGATCTTTGCTGATAGATTGGATAAGAAAATGGCAAGTCATGTCAACTACATCAGTATCTAGAATATCGGAACTAAATTCTAGAACTACGTTCAAAATATATGAAAGAAATTCTGTGACAAAATATTATATATTGGGTGGTAATGCACTCGTCTTGAAATAAGCACACATATCAAATTTAGCAGCACCAGCTTCAGTTAATTTGGGGTCGCTTTTCAGGAAGTGCCAGAACTCAGCAATTTTATCAAATAACAAGTTTTCAAAACAACACATAACTCTATAGATATTGCCAGCTGGATTTTCGAACTGTACCTGTGTACTTTTTTTTTCAATGCTGGAAAGTCCTGCCACAGTAAAGGCTCGGATGCCTGAAATTGTCATTGCATCATGGTTTGCACGGAAATTTTCCAGCACACCATTATTTTCGTTTCTCCAATAATGGATCTGTAGAATTTTCAAAATATTTATGGACATAATCAGAAAGAATGTCAAAGCTTTATCTGAAGAAAGTCTTTCACGGTAAGCTTGTAGTTTACTGCTAGCTTTGTATGTAAAACTACAAGTTTTTATTTTTCAAAATACGCCGGTGTTGCGTTGTACCTATTCGGTTTTACTACCAAAAACCTGAGTACATAGCAAGATGGTTCGATTCAGCGTTCACAGATTCAATAAGTAGGTTTGCAATATTGCAAAATAATAAGGATGAGCAAGTAGGTAAATCAACCTAGCATCTGCACGACTTGTCTGACTAGTATAAAATACAATGTTTTCATCTAATTTTTGGACTGACGACTACAATTTTAACTCTTTCAGTGCCAACTGTAGCAAAAGTCCAACTACTTAAAACGAACTGCTCTGAATTAGAATAAGGGTGTTAGATCCATGTTCCCAGCTAAGAGTCCTTTCCTTTTCATGTAGCATCAGTCTTACAATAGCATGTAATATAATATCCCAGGGAAACAACTTTCTATAGCACGCCTTGAGCGCATTGCGTCCAAAGTACACAGAGGAAAGCTGTTGACTAAAAAAATGTGGCACTGGAAGAGCTATAAATAAATGAATATGTAAATAAATAAACAAATAAATGAATGAACGAATGAATGAATGAATAAATAAATAAATATATAAATAAATGAATAAGTAAATCAATCAATCAATCAATCAATCAATCAATCAATCAATCAATCAATCAGTCAATCAATCAATCAATCTTGACCTAATGCATGGATTTTAAAGACACGCATCAAAGGCTCGACAATATTACAAGAAGAGTTCGTGGACCCTTTCGGAGAATATGAAATTGTAAATTCTGAATGGCAGACTAGCAGACATGCTGAACTTACCAACAGATGACCTGAGCCAAAAGTCGCAGCAAAAGGAGCTTCAGAATGTTGTGTGTGTGTGTGTAAGCAAAATTTTAATTTAGCCATGTATTTATTCATTTATTAATTAATTAATTAATTAATTAATTAATTAATTAATTAATTTATTTATTTATTTATTAATCATTATTATTATTATTATTATTATTGTTATTATTATTATTATTATTATTATTATTATTATTATTATTATTATTATCATTATTATTATTGCTTTTGGTAGTTTTACTCTCAGTGTTCAAGTGCATAAGAGAACGCTTATTTAAGTTTTCCCCAAAACGAACAAATAAGGCACAGTAAACCGAAAAAGGATGAAGCAGGGCCTGTTGAATCAGTTTGACTTAGACCTGCCCAAGAATCATCCCTGCAAGCGTGAAGTGGGCTTGTTTTTGTAGACCACATTATTCCTTGGTATTTCCCCCCCCCCATCCCCCCCCCCCCAAAAAAAAGAAAACCCGTAGTTTGGTGAAGAAGATAAAAATTACAATAGATAATACAATGACCACAAAAATGTATTAATTAAAATATAAACCAAGAAATTAATCAAACACATACACACACAAATAAATGAAGAAATGTCGGGAAAAGGACAGCTCCACTAGTTAAACAAATTAAATTCTTGTAGTTCCAAAACGTACCAGCGAAAAAGTCAAGCAATATGCCAAACAGTTTCATAAACGAATATATTCAGAGATTTCCCTCCCCTTCCTCACCAAAAGAAAAAGCCTATACTGAAAAAATTAAATCATCATGGCATTCATTAAATGAAGCTTAGTAAAGTTCCCCCAAAGACACATCTTTAGGGTTTTTGTAGAGAGTGAGGCTGGTATCGTTTTGAGATGATATCGAAAAATGCCCAAGACGTATCACTGAAGAAGGCGCCAGGGATTACACGTGACAGCAAAGCAGCAACTGACTTGTCAGCTTAGTACCAAAAGTCTGTCAGCCAAACACAAAATATGTGTCTGAGAAGAAGTCCATGCCATCCAGTCAAAACGCACCCCCCCCCAAAAAAAAAACAAAAGAAAGAAAGAGAAGTGTGATAAATGTGTTCCTTTATCTCGAGGAGCCACAAACCCCGAAAGTGGGCATACCGGTGGACAATCGATTGTCTCTAACAGATAGGCATCGTAACTCAAGCCCTGCATCCAGTTGATCACACTGTCAAATCCATGCAAAGCAGAAATATGTTAACAGCTCTGTATTTGAAAAGTTTACGAAAAAAGGTTAATAAGGTTAGTGCAGGTGAGTATGCTAAAAATTATGTACTTGGAATGGCTACATGGGAGCGAGATTTGTTGTATGTGTATTTGCATTTTATCCTTTAAGGGTTGTTGTCTTTTAAAAAAAGTATTGATTCTGTTCTGTGTTGCACGAATTTCACACATACATGACTTAAACGAATAGTACCATGATTGTGTTTGAAATACAGCTCGAGCATCTGTAGGATGGTGTTGGAAGAAAACTTGCTCACCTTTGAATAGAAATGATAATTGAGATTTTATAAAAAGATCGGATAGTAATTCAAATCAAATGGGGCGCAAAAAAAATGCAAGCAGAAATCCCACAAAAAGAAGGATCCAACAAGGGTCCTTCGTCAGGGGATAGGATGCTGAAATTTAAAAATTGTCAGGGTAATTAAATAAAAGTAGAGGGGTTACATATTTCCGCATTACATTGGACTTGAGTAATGATAAGCTCACTCGTCGAAAATATATCATTACTATATTTAGCAAAAGGAAACAAGGTATTATTAATTTGAATCATATGCCAACTGTCTGCTAAACTTGATTTAAGCCATGTGTCAAGAGGAAAACGTTAAGGATAGAGTCTCGAAAAAATCATTGGTAATAAGCTGTGCTACCAATTTTGTTTATCCAAAAATGATGTATGATTTATATGGCTAATTGACAATATCCATGGGGGTTCCTTGAAATGCTTATACCAAAGTGAACTGCATAATTTCAACATATGTCCCAAAGGGAGTTGAGTTGGAGTTACATTCATCATGCATTAGACTCGATCTGCAGCACTCATTGAATATGGGGAGCTATTTTCGCTTGGATGTCAAAGTACATCCCCACCATTTTTCAAGTAGATGTGGAGTACGAATCAAATCATTACCAATATGTAAGTATGTATGTATGTATGTATGTATGTATGTATGTATGTATGTATGTATGTATGTATGTATGTATGTATATATATATATATATATATATATATATATATATATATATATATATATATATATATATATATATATATATAAAATAAATTTGCCCCAATAGGATTTCCCTAGGTCACTTTATGTTTCTGATGTACTCTGTGCGAGCGCCCACATCTGTTAACGCAATGCAAGTAAGGGGTATGCTTTGGAGGCAAAATTAATGGTAAAAGCAACACAATACAAACTTTATCCAATTTAAATTTTATTTATTGTGGCACACCATAATTACAAGTCACATTAGCTTGGACTATTACAACCGACTGTAAACAAATATAAAAGAATATAAGTGTAGTCCGTCATACAAAATGTATCGTTCAATCTTAAAATTAATACATACATAAATGATAAATAATATGTAACATTTTCTGAAACTTAAAAAGATAAGTTTCAGATATAAGGTATCAACCAGTCTTAGATGGTGATTTATAAAAGCACAAGAACTACAGGATAAAATATAATCCAGCATATGACAGAATTAAAACACAGCAGATCAAAGGAAGTGTTGTATGTTTATCTTAATATCTGAATCGCCAAGAGACTGAAAGCACATACCCAATTGGGGCACCCTCGTTGGTCCACTAATAAGGTGAACTAACACAAACCAAACAATTGGATTTGTTATCAAAGTTCAAAACTGATACTAATCTTTTGAACTCCATAGCAGGAAGTCAACCTTTGTTGTTATTAGGCAAAGTTTTCCACATTTCAACACCAAGATACCTGATAGAATTTTTTCCAAATGTAATACTATTGATATTTGGCTCTCTGGGTTATCTAATGTTGCGCATTCTTTTATATGATTCCATTTTTAAAACATTTCTTGCATATAAATAGGTCCTTGCCCATTAAGGGATTTAGAAATTTCAGCAACCGAGTCTTATTATACCCACCTTTAGAATATTCTAGATCATAGTGAAACTCAACAAAGAATGACAATGATAAGACAACTTCAACAATGACAATATATCATAAGCCAATAATCAAGACAAAGTAGCGAAATGAAATCATACACTTAGCTATTCTGATATTCCAATAATGAACAGACTGCAGGTAAATCATAATCCCTGGTGCCACATTCTTTGCAGCTACTGTCCCACAGTTCCAAGGCATATGGTAAGTGCCAAATAAACTGGTCCAAATCTCACAGAAGTACAATTTGGTTTTAATGTGGTACATGAAGGCACGGTGCTGGTTCAAATCCCACAGAGGTACAGATTGGTTCCACTGTAGTACACAAAGGCAGGGTGCTGGTCCAAATCCCACAGAGGTACAGTTTGGCTCAAATGTGACACACTTAAACACCAGATATACCAATCCACTCAAAGGCACTGTCCCCAACTAAATGAGTATCTGTTGTAGCAATAGTTCACAGTCACGCTGGCTTGACAACACACAGCTCCTGTCGGATCTCAGAATTCTACTCTCATTCCCAAAGAGAGCTGCTTTATATACCCATGCTGAGAACTCTCACCAGTATTCCAGGATTTTCCAATAAGTCAAACATTTCAATTCTCTGAGACCTTTCCAGACCACATCAGGTATTTCCTTTTGTTCACAATGACATGAGACATACCCATATGAATGTAGGTCAACATTAAAGATTAACCTATTGCTTACAAGTAACATGTGAGTCATCCCAACAAAGTAGGCCAACTCAGTGACTCTGTAATACATTCTATGAACTCAATGACTTTTCCAACTCAAAACGAAAAATTATTTTTACATCCATGACACCAAGATTTGTAATATACTCATGAAAAGGGTGCCCAGCCCAGCAGTCTTCAAAGGAGACAGTAATCATTTTTGTTATCATCAAAAACATAGCTCCTGCCCCTTTCCTGAATTAATTCCATGTTCTTTGTTAAAGAGGCTCCACAATGGTGGCATACCAGAGGGCAGTTATTAAACTTGGACAAAAGAAAAAAAGGATTTTAAAATTATCATGCAACTTTCCGCATCTAAAAGATGTCCTAGTTTTCTTAAGATATTTACTTGTCTGTCAGTCATTTTACAGAGCTCAGAAATATGTATAACAAACTTTGATTTTGTGTCGATATGAATACCTAGTGATTTAACGATTTTTTGAGCTAATGACTTTTTGCTCAATGCCAACATTTATATGACATGAGTCTTTTCTTTTGGGACGTAGTACATTGGACTAAATTTCCCTGGGTTTGCTAGCATACCATTGTCATGGAATGATTTGATAGATTACGTAGCTTTTCATTTAGATTAGACTGGCTTGCGGTGAGTTGAACAGCCAGTGATTTGATACTACATATCATTGATGAAAATATTAAATATGAGTGGGCCAAGGATGGCCCCAAAGAGACCTTTGTTACTGTAAGCCAGCTACTACAGGGTAGGGTTCGCCAAATTTGATCCATTGTTGCCTTTTAGCCAATTAGCTAGCCATCAAACTCAATGCTTCATGCTGTACAATGTATGCTTTTAATTTTGCCAGGGCACGGTCATGTGGCATGCAATCAAAGGCCCAGGAAAAATTCACAAGAATTACACTTATATGTTTATCGTTGTCAAATTCTCTTTTGTGATTTTCAACAACAGACTATTGCAATTATAACCATTTCTCTAGGAAACAAGGTATGGAGAGAAAATATTGTAGAAAAAACAGCTCCATTGGTCAGAAATAATACCTCCAAATATTTTACAAAAACTTGGAAGGCTGTTTACAGGTATATATTTTTCTTTTGGAAGTCGATCGTTCGTTCTGAAGATTGGTGTGATCTCAGTCGTTTTCATGTCATTTGCTAATGAGGAAGTCATTATACCTATTATGATATATTTATATTGATTACTTTACTAAGAGTGGCAGCCATGACATCAGAAGATATTTTGATTAGTTTGGGCCGGGGGGGGGGGGTATTATCAAAGCCTGTAGTTTTTTTTTGGGGGGGGGGTAAAGCTTATTCAATTTATTAGGTACTTCCTCCTCACCCTCAGCATGAAAAGCAAAACAGGCCTGAATTGCTCCAGATTTCTCATAAATTGCTTTTACTCTGGGATTGTCAAAACAAATAGCCATATCTTTAAGCAGATTTGTATTTTTGTCAGTTTAGGTTCTGCCCATATGATTGGCAAGATTTGTATAGTAATCATTGAAAATGTCACACACTTTCTGTTTGTCATTTGTAAGAACATCATCTTCATACAGAGCAGCATCTCCATGTTCAAAATATCTTCTATTGGTCAAAAAAAGGTTCAATAGTTGACCAGAAATAGTCATTTGATGGTCCTCCAATGTAAAGATCATGCAAATACTGTCAATGGCTACGAAAATTTGTACATTTGTTCCTTTGTTTTCAGAACTTTCCCAATTTTGCAGAGTGGTTGTAATGATTTGTATTCAGATATTTTATTCTGAATGTCGTTTTTCAAAGACTATTTTTTCTTAACTCTGCATTAAAAAAAGTTACTTGTTTGTTTCTGATTCCTTTACAACTGAGTGGTGCATGTTTATTCATAAAGTCAATAAGCATGGTGGTGAAAGCCCAGTATAAATCTGAAATATCATAAAAACATCACAGACTTAGAAGGAATGCTTTCTAGTTCCTGTAGGAAATTATTTTCATTAAAATGTTTGTATGATCTTAAGGAGATATATGTTGGTTTTCTTCTAGGTATCTGCTGTGTTGTAGTGGTATAAATGATATAATGACAGTCACTGAGCCCACTGTCATGAGCGTCGATATTCTGAAGCATATTTGGCTGAGTAGTTAAAATTACATCAAGCAATGTACCTCAAGCTTTCTTTAAACACATGGACTACTTGGCCAGATAAACTAGGTCAAAAGCATTACCATAATTACGTGAGACATTGTTAGAATTCATCATGTCACCAACTAAAAGCGTGTAATCAGATCTAGAATAAGCCTTATCCAATGCTTTTGATGCTTCTGACAGAAAAATAACATTTGACTGTGAAGGAGGTGAATGCATTAGATTCCAGACAGCTTTGTTCAGCGTGACTTTACTGATGATATTTTCTTAATGGTCTGACGCAGTCGCTGTTTTTGTGCGAGATGGAATGTCAGAGTGCATGTATACAATGATATCACCACCATGTCCCTTTCGATTCTGTGTGAACATAGTGAAACCTGGAATATGGAACTGATAGAAGGGGAAAAAGTCATCAAGTTTTGTTATGCTTGTGATGAAACAATCACATACGTAATCATACAACAGATTGTATATATTTCACCAAATTTATTTCGTGGACTGTTTATACTCAAATGAGCTATGTGAACACTTAGAGGTTTTCTCTCACTGCTTTTCCAAAGGGGTGCAAAAATGTCAAACGTAGTTTCAGTTTTATCCATTTTATGAGTATCATCATGAAGCAGGTCAAGAGAAATATCACTGATAGTGTCTGAAGAGAACATACTCATATGTGATGCATTTATGAAAGATAATTTATTAATGCATCTCAGGCACCTCCAGTCGAAAGTCTGGCACTGAATCTGTTAAAATTTATATACACCAGGGGAAATATCTGCACACTTAATGTGAGTCCAAAGTTTGCAGTCATCACGAGGAATAGCTTGATGATTTGGAGCCACAGATCTCTCACACATACTACATGAATTCCTTGGAGGACCTGTATTTACCACAGTGTCGCCACTCAGTAGGAGGACTTCTTCATGTGGTTGCTTAATCTGGCAGTGGTTCTCGTTATGGAATTCATGAAACATAAAATATGAAAATTAAGATGGTATCTGCTAAATCAAACTGAAAACTTGGGTCACTGAGAATGGAGATTCAAAGTAGATAATAAATTGATTGGTAATTTGACTTAAGACCGTTGTTGAGTGTAAGACTGAATCATTAAATTTCTGACAGAAATTGTCTCTGTGTTTGATAAACAAATAAAATCAATCATAAAGGTTTCAGTCCCAAGTGAATATATTTGCTGACGTCATCTGTAGTTTTAGACAATCGGACAAAAGGCTGTAGACTTTGATGTACTTTCGCCTGTGTGCATATGTTAATAATCAACAATTATTGGCCAGCAGGATGCCCGCTAGCATGCCTTACACTCATCCAAAAGAGATTGTAAGTTTCACTTCAATCATTTCCATAAAGAATTACTAATAAAAGTTTGAGAAAATCCTTTAAGATGTAAGCATGATGTTTGCTAAAATATGGTCTCTTCCAACTTGTTAAAAAAGGTTAAAGCTGCTCGTATTTGTTCATCTACGAAGCATTTGTACAATTATATTATGATCAGTCAGAATGTAGAATAGTATCATGGTTCAAGGAAACTTATAGAAAAGGCATGCTTACGTTGATATATATATAAGTATATATATATGTATATATATATATATATATATATATATATATATATATATATATATATATATATATATATATAGTTTGGCTCATATGGCATTCATAAAACTTTGTTTTATATGCAACATTTTGCAATTAAGGCAATGCTAGCTGATCGCAGGCTTTTTTCAAACTTTCTACTGTATGATACGCTAATGTCGATGTATGGTACACAGATACCATCGAATAGTCCAGCACATTTTCCCTTGAACAACCTGAGCCAGCCAGCTTAATTGTATAAATGGTCAGTCAATGCAAACATAAGTGCGGTAAATCAACTTAGAAATTCTATGATTCTAATCATCCAGTTTAGATATGGCGGTTCAAGTAGACAGACTGTAAACAGGAAAGTATGCGTTGTTCCTTGCAATTGTTTGTTGTGTTTTCTTGGTGAGAAATAGTACATAATATCCCACACATGTTAACGTATTTGCTGGGCTCCAAACTGCAACGTTTCGTATATTAACTAAGCATCTTGTCTTTGAACAATTGGCTTGCAATCCCGTTTCTAGGATCTCTGCCTACTCGGTTTCATGCCAGGTGTGATTGCCAGATGTATATGTACCAATTGCTGGTTCGCATAAAAAGGTAGCAAAAGTACAGAACCTCAATTCATTATATCAATATTATGGACGAAAGGTTCTTAGATTCACACTTTTCTCCCACAAGCCAGTTTTTTTATCAACATGGTGTTTACGTTACGTACATGACATGGTCCAAATATATTTGTGCATATAAACTTTTGATATGTTGCATTACCCATATTCATAATTTTCAACAAACAATACCAGCAAAGAAAATTTAGCGTTATCGCAATATCAACATACGTATTTTGCACTCCAATATTTGGAGTGAAATACTCCTCATTCACTACAGACTTTAGTGTTCCCAAAACATGTAGGCCTAACCACATAAAACCCATATTTTATTTCTTGTGCTAAAGGTAAAATGAAGCATGGTAGGCCTGTAACTTTTTGGTTCTCCTGACTTGTCAGTCAGCTGAGTTAAAGCACAAGAAGAAGGTAGGTCTACAACGTCTTTGTGATATTTATGAATCTAGAGCATTGCATGGTACATCTGACAGACTTGCTACATTTACCCCAGTTGTATAGAAAGGGGTTTAATAACGCATTTAGGGGGACAACGGTAACCAGCACCCATGTTGCAGCTGAAATAGACAGTGTATGTCCTAAGTCACTGGCGACAATTAAACTCCCTAGTGGACAAAAGTAAGCTGTATGCGCAAACATAATTTGTAAACATTTCAATGTGGTTCCGGTGTTTGTATTTTGTTGGAAAACTTTCTTTCGGCTATGCCATGATATAGCTAGAATAAAACTATAGCTAACACTCGTAACAGTGAACCCAACTAAACCAACTGAAAAGAAAAAGTATCTCATGTACACCCAATCTCCTTCAGCTGAAAGAAGATTAAGTGATAAACAGCCTGCTGGGGATGTTTGGTCCAATGGAAGACTTAAGAAAAAGTCATCAGTGAAACAGATAGAAACTACTACTATCAGCGTCCAACTGCAAACGGCCAGTACAATTATATAGGTACTCGACATCCTCTGTGAAACAAAGGGAAATGTTATTGATATAAATCTCTGGGTGCTTGTGCATGATATGATGCAATTACCCATGAGAGCTGACGCAGTTGACATAATACCTAGAAGTTTGCAATTGACTCCTTTAGACCACATTCTTCTGTACAGGAAGAAAGTGTCTCCGAAGTGAAAATCTAAGATTGCTATCATCCACACATAGAGTCCCATTAATAAATCGGAAATAGCCAAGTTAAAACATAAATGATTATTCAAATTATTTTGTCCATTGTAATAAAGCCACAGGATACAAAAACTGTTGCTGAATGTACAGAATGGACCAAACAGCAGCAAATAATATTTGATATAAGGGATAATAAGAAATTGTGTACATAATTGATTTTTGTGCCACGTTTGGGAAATAAGGAGACAAGAAAGTTCAAACTGGTCCGCCATCAGTTCCAACAGGAAGGGTGAATGCGAGAATGCAGAAATATCAAACTCAATTATATTGTTTTTGCTCAGATTTAAAAAGTATAACCGAGTAAGACCTGCCAACATACCTTTGGAAAGTCGTGAAATGTTATTTGCCGAAAGATCTAGCGACCTTAAATTAACAAGGGCCAAGAAGGAAGAGTCGGCAATAACCTTCACACCTAGATCACGCAACTCTAATTTTACTAAGTTTGAAAGCCCCCAAAAGATGTTTGACAGTAGTATTTTGATTGGATTACCAATGATGTTTAGTTTGGATAAATGTGGCATGTGTTTAAATGTCTTTGGTCGCAGGAGTGTTATATAATTTCGTGAGAAATCAATTTCTTTTAGAAATGGGAATGCCTCTGCATTTTCCACATGCATTTCCTTAACATGATTTTGCGACACGTCCAATCGATAGAGAAATAAAAGGTCTTGCTTGTCAATAGTTGCTAAAGATTTCAGGAGATTCCCTCTAAAAACGAGTAGCCTCAAATCGCTTGGTAACAATGGAATAAATGTTAGGTTTTTGTGCAAACAATGCATTGTTCTGACCTTGCAAGAGCACAAAGCAGGACAACGGAAGTGTTCGCATATTGACTCGTCATCCGTACTACCCTGGCAATTTAAAATACCATCGCAAAACTCTGAAGGATGGTGACATTGACGGCTGCCCTTGCATAAAAAATGCAAAGGGCAAGTGAAGTGGGAGCAATTACTTTCCTCCTCTGATCTTGGGCAGTCTGCAGAGCCATCACAAACCACACTTATGCGTATGCAATATGAATCTTTACATTTGTACATGTGTGGACATGCAAAATGTTTGCAAGGATCCAGATGGCACCCAGTGCTGGTATACTTCATTCGGCCATCTCTATCAATGTCATATACACAAACAAATGCACGCAGAAAGCATATATGTGACACATCCAAACAGGGAACAGCAATTTTTTTGATACAAGGGCCAGTTTGTTTCAACATGTAAGTGTCCTCAGCTGTTTGCAAAACGAATTTAAGATATGGATTTGCCATATCAGATCTACTACATTTATATTCATCATCCCCATCAAAACAGTCCATGGAACCATCACACATATGGGCAAAGGAAATACATGAACCGACACGACACTGGTAATAATCGCCTAGGCATGAGCATGAATTGGATTTGCAAGCAATTGTGCAGTTATATCCCGACTGAATAATGCTGTGTATAATGCACTTATTTGGACAATCTACTTCATCAGTTCCATCGCTACAATCTTCAATTCCATCACAAATGTTGATGCTAGATATGCACTCTCTGTTTACGCATTGAAACTGATTATACAAGCACTGTTTTAGAATTTGAGTTTTCATTCGTTCACAAATAACAGTTATTGTAGTTGTATCATTAGAATAATTTTTGGCACACAATAGATATGACCGCGCGTGTGACTTTGATTTTGTTAACACATCTGACACCCATTTTTCAGCCCCAAAACCTGTTCTCTGAACTTTAACGGGAGCGTTTATAACTGCAAAGTCAGGATGATTTGATTTTCGGAAAATAATATCGGTGTCGGTAAGTCTCCATAGATGCACCAGTGTGACAAAGCTCAATATGCTCATTGTTTCATTTCTTTGTACACATGGTGACCAATCCATAAATTCATATAGTTTCAATTTCGTGATATTCTGAAAACACTGATAAAAACTAAAGCATGCTTGAAATGGAAGATTAATGATTTGGGCATCCAATTGGTTGCATACCTTCTGGATATTTCCAGTATGATTGCTGGAATCGCTGGCCGGTAGCGTGTATACGTTGAAACAATTTTCAGCAAATGAAATGGCAACCCAATCTTTGCTACATGAGTTATTGCCCAAGTATATTACTTTTGTCGAGGGACGATATTTGGAATCTTCCAATATCAAGTCCTTACTGTCCTCACATATGTAAGATGCATAGCTGATGGTTACATTGCAAGGAATTGTTATCCATTTTGCGAGGCTAAGGGGCTTTGTTAATACCATTCCAACGCAGTGTGAGTATTGATGCCAAACAGGCTGTTTTTTCAAGAACGCTCTCTTTATGTGCACATTTTCTAGTTTATTCACGAAATCATACCGGCCTTTGAAATAAAGGGTGAAGGGCTCACGTTGCTGGGGGTCCCACCATTCATTGTATACAAATGTCTCTCCTGTGACCCATGTGGCGATTCGGGTAGTCTAACGTTGAGCAAACAGGCACCATAAATGATCAAAACTACACCCTAACATACACACACAAACATGCAAAAACACACCCCTACAATAAAGGTCAGATATTGTAAATATTGCTCTGCATTAGCATATTTCCGTTATCAACCTTATTTTGGTTTTATATGGAAAGTTCTTCAAGATAGATAGAATAGATAGAATAGCTTTATTTGGTCTAAACAAAATTACACAATGTGTTACAAGAATAAATTTATATGTTTAAAAACCAGGAGACCATACATTAAGACTCCGAAGAGTCGCTGACATGTAGGCCACCCTAAAGATATACTATATTTAATTACTATATTTAAACTGATACGCTATAAGATTTCTAACACATTACTATAGGCTGAATGATAACAGAGATTACAAAACTCAAGTAGATAGACCAAGTGACAATAATAATACATGTGACTGATTTCGTCTGTTGCAGACGTGACAATTAATAATGTTACAGTTAATTTCATAGTGGTTAATAATATGATTCTTAGCATATTGTGAGAAGCCTTTCAAGGAGTGTGTATCGATTTTTGTCATAACTATGTCAGGTAAGTAATTTTCATTAATTAAATCCGGTATTTTATGTCTTAAACACAATCGATTAATTTTGGTATTTGTAAATAGTATTGGGGTCACTGGGGTTAAAATAGGAATATTATGCGCTGTTGCATCATATCTACATGGTATTGTTACAGTTCTTCTGGGTCTATCAGTGCGTTGTGTCTGATGATAGTTGAACATATCATTGAAATAGTTAGGCAACATATTGTTTTTGTACTTGTAGTATATTTTGATACAAGATAGCTTGAATATATCACTGAATTTAAGAAGACCAAGTTTTTTGAAGATAGGAGATGTGTGTGCATTGTACTTGCTATTACTAACAGATCTTATCGCTTTCTTTTGCAGCTTTATAAGTCTACTGCAAGAGTGGAACCCCCATTTACTTATTCCATAATTCAGATGTGGTAAAAATAAGGCATTGTAAATCAGTCGTAATATACTTTGGGGGAGTAAGTGTTTTAGTCTAGAGAGTGTGCCACACACTCGGGATAATTTATTTGATACATAATTAACATGTGTGCTCCAGCTAAGATTATGAACAATTAAGACACCTAAAAAACTAAAGTCTCCAACTCGTTCAACTGGCTGGTTATTTATCATAACATCCGGTAATTGATGAAGAGGTAAGTGTTTCTGTTTTGTATGGAAGATCATATATTTTGATTTATTTACATTCAAAGATTATTTGTTCACAGCAAGCCAGTCACTTACTTTGGCTAATTCTTTGTTAACTTTTTCAGTTAGTGTGGATGGGGGTGTTGTTTGATAGTTAAAATTACATATAGTGTTTAATAGGCTTGTGTCATCAGCATACATAATTGAGCTAAAGCTGCTGGCTTGGCACAGGTCATTGATATGAATGAGGAACAGAAAAGGCCCCAAAATAGATCCCTGGGGGACTCCAGTAGTGATTTATAGTCTTGGGGATTTAATATTATTAATTACGACAAATTGAGTTCTATTATTTAAGTCGCTACTGAGCCACTGAAGTTCTACATTTGAAATTGCATAGTATTCAAGTTTTTTATGAGTATTTTGTGATCTATAGTATCGAATGCCTTAGAAAGGTCGACGAAAAAGGCAATTGGCAGTTTCTTTTCCTCAAGATCTGCATGTATCCTGTCTATTAGTCCTAATACAGCGGTTTCTGTAGAGTGGTTCTTTCTAAATCCATATTGATGATTGTAAAATAAGTTATTATCTGTAAAGTACTGGAATAACTGCGTATAAACAATTCTTCCAAATACTTTAGAGATGGACGGAAGGAGAGATATGGGTCTATAATTATTGAAGTCATGTTGATCATCTTTTTTATATATAGGGATTACTTTAGCAATTTTCAATTTGTTTGGAAAGACCCCATTTTTTAATGACTGGTTAATTATAGCAGTTAGAGGCTTAGTGATATCTTCAGAGCACAGTTTGAGAAGAATTAAAGATACGTTATCTACTCCAGCGCTTCTTTTTGGATTTGAGTTATCTATCACTTTCTTAATTTGTTCTTCCTCAACATGAGTGAATTGGAAGGTGGAATTAACGTTAATATTTTGCAAATAAGAATGAAAAGGTGTTTTCCCTTGAGTATCTATTATCTCAGCTAAAGATGGGCCAATATTTACAAACAAAGTCATTAAAATGTGTTGCTATTGTCTCTGTGTCTGTTATACGTTTGTTATCGACGTTGAAATACTTGGGGAATTCTTTGTGAGTACTGGATTTATTGAGGATATCTTTAACAGTTTTCCATGTATTTTTAATGTCATTTTTGTATTTATTAAATTCTGTTTGATAATGATCAGATTTTGCCGTTCTAATCATAGAGCGGACGTCAGCAGAGCATTCTTGAAGTCTTCCATTAAGAACATCATACTTCTCACTGTCTGGTGTGATAGATGGAACTGTTTTGTACAAGGTATCTCTTTGTTTTATTTTAATCAAAATATCTTCAGTAATCCATTTTGATTACTGAAGATAATTTGCCTGAGAAGGCCCTGAATTGTAATTGTTTATAGTTACTGTAATTGGTATTTAGATTAAAATTAATAGCAGAAATTATGGCCATGTGGTCCGACAATTTGTGAACCAATATTACAGTTTCTACAGGAATACAAGAATTTGAATTTCTACTAAAAATATTGTCAATTAATGAGGCATTTCGTTTGGACAGTCTTGTTGGATACAAAATATTTGGTAGCATGTTATGTTCAGTGATGAAATCATAGAATTTCATGAAAAGAAGCCGTGTGCACTGAAACATTATGCAAAATTTGAGGATAATAGATGTTGCAAAATATTTTGTAAATGCTTTCAGGAAGAACAGAAGGCCCATATAAAACCTACTGGACAAACTATAATTTCACTATAATAATAGTGGACCAATTGGAAGACATGCACTATTGCATAATGACGAACAGAAAAGTGACCTAAACATGTGCTTCTGCTCATGGGTTTTCTATTTGGTCTCCATGAGGCTAGGTATGCATGATGTACTCACTGGGAGTCCGAGCTCATAATCTTAGTATGCCTCAAACAGCTGAGGGACAAATCATCCAAGGACACTAGGCAAAAAGACCAAACCTCTCAAATAAATAAACTCTTTTCTTACGAAGATCACGCATTATATACAGGGAAACTGGCAAAAAAATCACGTATATCTACTTAACATTCTATCATTTAGAAGACAGGACAGGCGATGTACATTATTTTTCGATGAAGAAATGCCATTCTGTTCTTAACTCATGTGAGCTCAGTTTAAATTCGGCTATGGTCTGTATGTATGTTATAATATGAAGTACTTAAGTATAAGGCTGTATGCAAAATTTATTCTTAAACAACCTGTATGATCGTAGCCGTGTACCCATATTCAACACTTCAATTTGAGTATTCCATATATCTACTTGGTGGCTGTATAAGTTATCTTTGTTATTTCAAAAAAAAAAAAAAAAAAAAAAAAAAAAAACCCACATCGTTTTATTTAGCACACTCGGATTTTCCAACATCTTGTGCCTATCAACAGTTCTCAATGTTTGAGATAGCACTGCACACCAGTTTTTCTGATCAAAGTTATGCAAAGTTAATAAGGTTGTGTTTGCACACTTAACTACGTTTTCTATTGGAAGTTGAAGACTATGTAAACAGTACTGGTACATTCTGAATTTCTGACACAAATACAGACGGATGCGGCCGGTGTCAGCATATACACTTATTGTTGGTGTTAAACATGGGCTCCTCCCATGTTTCAATTGTTTTAGCTAGACCTGTTTCAGTACATCAGATTTACATTACACCCAACCAGGCTTCACATATATCTTCTACAATTGGTGTAATGTGAATCCCAATCAAGGAGATGCCTATGGCACTGCACCACAACTGTGCACTTGTATACATGGCTTGCCTTGCCTGATCTGAGTGTACTATGCAATGGGTTTTGCTTTGAAGAGTCTAGGACAATACCAAGGTAGTTCAAGCCTTGAAATATTTCTAATGGTTAGCAATCAAACATCAAGCTAACCAGAACAATTGCATTTGTAAAAGGCCAATGTTTATTTCTTGGTGGTTCACAATTTGGTGCCATTTTTTGTGATAGGAAGAGAGACAATACAGCACCCTTGCAGTACACTAGGTGTCTCCACCAAAATGGAAAATAGAATACAAAAAGTAAAAGACAAGCAGATCATGTCGGGATATTTTTTCACAATACTTGTCTAGGAGTTGACTTTTAGCAGTACGGTATTGAGTGAGCCCATTGCAACTTATTACTCTACATTGAAGAATGCCATATTCATTTTTAAATGGCCCAACGAGGAGACCTTGCATTCTGATCCTCAATATGACTGCCTTTAACGTGCCTTTTAGAGTATACTAATAGTTGCTATATACCCCACACTATTAAAGCTTATACTAAAAACATCAGGGTTGACGTAATTGAATAATTCAATGAAACTGCAAAGCAAACATATCAAAGTTCATCAGTAATTTTGCCTTTGGATAAGGCTATAAGATAAATGCGTTTTATCAAAGTCAGTGATGTGCAACAATTGATTGGTGCTGATTACCACTATTTAAGACTGATATATTGAAGACTAGTGTGCCGTTCAATTTATTCAAACAGTTTGCCAAGAGAAAGTAGAATTATTATTATATGTTAATTTTCTGGCTAAGCGTTAGACTCCTTCTTATGCAAGGGATTTATTTACCCTCAGACCATTGACTTAGTCAATCACCTGAACTGAAAATAAAATTGTAATGGACTAGCATGGGTAGCCCCAATATTTTCCATCTGCACACTTTGAAAATTACCCAACCAGGACGGGTGTTTTAGAAATATTCAAGTAGATTATGTTATACTTAAACTGATCTATGGTGATTGATTAAAAAGGTTTAAATATGTCAAAAGTTATATCAACAATTTCGGTACCTAAAGTATCGGACCTTAAATGTAGAAGTGCGTTCAAGATATATGAAAGAAATTTGTGACAAAATCTTTTATATTGAGTAGCGTTGCACACTACCTCAAATTAACATACACATCAGCAAGTGTACATGAGTTGACCAAATCTTTGAATGGGAAGTGAAAAAAGAAAAAGAGCATTTCTGTATTTTTCTTTATTGTGATTTTGGTCTTGATATTTGCTTTCGGCAGCGGCTACTTTAGCCCCACGGGATAAAATGTTACAGCTTTGGTTCCATATTCTTAGATGAAGGGTAAATACCCTAGGTGGGACAATACCAATTGCGTGGTATTTGCAATCGTTGTCCTCATTTTGAGATGCTGTTTACTCACGGGTACCAATGCCACTTGGCAATCAGGTCGTCGAACCAGAGTTTCAGTTTCTCAAATGGCCACTTTTTTAAATAAAACTTGTTCTCACGCTCTTATAGGCTAAACTGGTGCCTGCTGAATAATTGTCATATTATTTGATGAAAGAACTGCTGTATGCAGTCCTGTTACTAATAATTGTAGGGCTGAGGCTATGTCATGGGAATGAAATGTCCATTGTGTTCAAAACCTACGTCAAGTAGTATATTAGCAGCATATATCCTGCCTCATCACGTAACACCTGGTAATCCTATAGGGGTGTAAAAATACTGTGGAGTTTACAGTTTGTTTAAAAACAGAATAAAGCGTGGTGGCTACACAAGAGTCTAAAAATTGGTGGGACATTTCCATGAGATCTATAGATAGATAGATGTAGGATTGTAACCCCACAGGCACTATGATTACTTATTCATACTAAAAAAAATAAAATGGATATGCAGTAGTTGTTTGTACAGGTGTTCAGAATGATTAAAGTCTAATTCCTGGCCAGGCATCTATTCATAAGTTGGTATTAAATTGTTTTTGAATGTTCCATGAATAGAAAACCTTTTCTTCAGTAGGCTTAACAAAAAACAAATTTTTTACTTTCTAATGTGACATATCAGAGGATGTGTTCTCATTCTTCCTTTCTTTTTTCTGTGTTAGGATGACTTTCTTCCTTCGAAAATGCTAAGCCAGTGGGCATTGAGCATGAACACTTTGCAGTTAGCTGTTTGAGGATAATCTGTTCATTTTCATGTAAAAAAAAACACAGAACACACTTAAAGAATATTTGAGCGCGTTTAAAATTCAAGATGGCGAATTAAATGTTCAAAATGGCGGCCTCCACATCCAAATTAGATGCCACACTGATTAGTGCAATCTATAGTCCAGAAGATGACACGTTTTACTCGTGGTTTTTGTGCAAAACGCTTATCATGTACGATTGTACCTAGGAGTAGGAAGAAATGTTTTTATTACAGTAAAGAAAATGGAAAGCGAATTTGGGAAGTAGTTCCTTCCCGATGGGTGCCTTCATTAAGAGGCAAACACCAGAATGGTATACCATATGAACAGGATCTTTAAAAATAATCCAGGTGTCACAGTCAGTGTTCCAAGCAATAATACTGATGTGTTTATTCTGGTATTATATCACGTGTCTCATATCCAGGGTAGTCCACAAGTATGGATGGATGCAGGAGTAATAAGTAGCAACACAAGACGGTACATAAACATTCCACAGGTTATTGAAGAGTTGGACCCCTGTTTAGTGGATGCACTCCCTGGTCTGCACGCTTATACCGCTTCAGATCTTACAGTTGCCTTTATGAAAAAGTGGAAACTGAAACCATTGGGCTTGGTTATGAAAAACCAATCATATTCAAAATGTTTCTCAAGGCTTGGGCAGAATAACCCTGTTTTATCTCAAGACTTTGCACTCAAAACATAAATAAAAGTGTGTTATCTCTTGGGCTATAATGACACCTAACCAAACCATTTGAATCCTTTATAGGTTCTTATTTAAACCTTGCCATACTTTTAGAAAGGTCTGTTAGAAACATCAGTGACTATCTTTTATAAGATACAAGAGAGATTGTTCTCTACAAGGAACTACAAGGAACATGGAATTAGTGGTTTTGCATATATGTTGCTTAACGTATATAAAAGTCTCTTTTGGGACGTGACCCAGCTGCTATACTGGATTTTTGTTATTTTCCCCTTTAATTCAAGCATTACTTGATAGCTTTATATTTTTATTACTTAAACATAAATAGCAAAAAATACGGAATGAGATGTTTCAGCAACCTTTTTTTGGGTTATTTTAGCCCTTAAATTATTAATACAGGGGTCCTTATTCATTGGACTCTGCAGGGTCCTCAAGACCCCCGGTTTCCTCATCTCGCATGTTTTGCCATCCTTTATCTGTAAAAGATTATCAGGATGCTATGAGGCTGCCCCCTGTCTTCCATCGTGACACTTTTTACACCACATCTCTGATGATGATTGATGTAAACTGGTAAACCCATTGGTAGTTAGGTGTATACGTAAGAATAGCATTGACAGCCTGTGGTTGGTTGCATTAACATGATCAACGTAAGTACAAATACATACGCTTATGGCATGTGACTATTGTGCTACTATTGTTGCTTCCGCTAATGAAAGAATTCTGGTACGCTATATATGTATATATATATGTGTGTGTGTGTGTGTGTGTGTGTGTGTGTGTGTGTGTGTGTGTATAAACCCATTCTTTTATTATGTTTTATTGCATTTCACTATATATATGCATATGTATTCGTATATATATATATATATATATATATATATATATATATATATATATATATATATATATATATATATATATATATATATATATATATATATATACACACACACTCACACACACGCACACACACACATACATATATATATATATATATATATATATATATATATATATATATATATATACATATAAATGTATATATACAAACTGAACTCACAGAGATCAGCACAATACAATCTCATAGCATGAGACTGGAAGCTGAATTTGGTTTTACATTGAAAACACAGAGACCTTTTTATAAAAAAAGGTTCTGATCAGAAATGTTCATGGAGAATTTATCAAAGCCACATAGACATATTAGATGTCCAGTTTTGACCCATGGTAAAGCAGACCTGATTATAGAAAAGCCCTATGAATACGATGGATGTACTGATAATTCGAAGCACGGTTTCATCATAACTGGACTTGAAAATTTTGCGCCTCAGGAAGAACATCTCCTTTTCTTCCGTTATGGTAATCATATGACCAGCAGATGACAAGCATTCATGCTTAGCATGATGCCAATGTATGCCGTATGGAGAGCCACTGTGAATGATATACTTCCTCTGCGTTAGGGGACACATCACATGTGCCTCAGATTTTAGCAAATCTGTGGACCAACCATCAACATAAAACACACATCCTTTACACAAATGTGAATTTCGGTGTAAAGTGACGTTAATGAAACACAGTGTAGAGTTTTTAAAGTTTATTTTTATGTAAGTCTTGGTGCAAACAGGTGGGCGAAAGAACCCTATAAACCAAACCAGTTCATTGTTATATACAGACTTGTATTGCCAAAAGAGTCTTGTGTTTTCAAAAGAAAGAGAAGTTGCATGTTGTCCATATAAAATATGGGTAAATGTCCTGTATATCGCTAATGAGTAGGGATCGGGACAAACTTTGTTTATTTTCAAAGTACAGCCACCATATGGAGCATGGCACATAAAGAATGCAAATGTAAAGTAGATGTAAGCCTCCTGAGCTCTCCCCTGCATCATCAAAGATATGCATAGAAGAGACTTTGTCAAGTCGGGTCTAAGAAAAATATGAGATCGATTCGTCCATATAGTGCTACAAGCAACAAATGGCAGGACCATAAAAGCTGTACTAGAATGTCTACAGGATCGAATGCATTTTATTGCAATTGACGTTTTTGAAGAACCCCCATATGATCTTAAAAAACATGACATGCTTCCTGAGAGCCTGCATGCATTCTCCAGATAAACTAATTTAAGAATACTGTCATTCTTTCGCACCATAGCTAGGGTAAGAATATTTGCTGGGCGATATGGGATGCCAATGTGACAGTATAGAACAGTTGCATATACATAACCTTGTTCTGCATCCCAATGACCTACTCTTCCTGAGGACAGTCGGTACCCCAAAATATCTACCTTGTAGAACATCGGCATTTCTTGGAAAATTAAACATCGGCTCGACAGGAAAAGTGTTTGAAAGATCACGGAAACCGATAAATCTCGAGCCTTCCACCCTTCACCACAAAAATTTGTCATTCCAATACAGTGAGACGGTTTTACTGATAAAGCGAAATGAAATGGCTCGAAAAGGTGAATGTAATATATAATATAAAGAAATGACTTCGATGATGTGAAAGGATGCAAGAAATGAAAACTACTACAGAAAGGTCCTCTTGGCTTTTGTGATGATCCGTCTAAAATGAGCACACCTTCCATAATGCAATTGTAAGAATTTTTGGCTGGAAATGCATAATGATGTACAGACATTTCCAACGTGTTCATAGATGGTAGAACAACAAAACGAAGCAAGAAACTAGTCATTGAATAATGACGGTAAAACATGTTCAACCGTAGTTCTATCCTAGTTCTTAGATATTTATGAGTTTTATGTGCCAATACAAAAATCTTCTGCAACCATTTTCTTCTGACAACACTGTGAAACTGAAACAGCATGTCGGCAGGTGTTTCAGAAACCAAACGTACAAAATCAACTCTAACAAAAAATGAATCGCTGAACATTTTTGCATCGGTATGTGTTATCATACATGCTTTGAATGTATACCCGTAAGGGGGTCTTTTGTTGCCCTTTGGTCCATCATATATAAGCAAGTAAATTGCTCTTATGGCTTGTACAGTTGCATTCACTGAGATGACGAAACTGTGTGTATTTTCTGTGAGAAATTGCCAAGAAACATGCTGGGTTCTGCATTTATACTTACATAGTTCAATTATGGCAGAAATAACTCCTTCTATAGGATTTTCTACGATGTCAGGACCGTTCATCTTTTTAGTTAATGTTTTCCAGTAATTTTCATTCATTCTGCATTGATATCTTCCATATTCCTTCAAACTTTGTATGCATATGCGATTATGAATATTAAATGTTTCTATTTTATGTACATATGTAAGAGTAACAATTTGAGTATAAAAAGATAATATATTATAAATTTTAACTTCAATCAATTTTAGCAATATACCTATTTTGTTTGTTGTTGATGTTATGGATAATCTTGGTAGGCTACCACAATAACGGCTGCTGATTCGTGATTTCTTTGTAGCATAGTCCCGTACAATTAGATATGGAATATCAGGACAATCTGGAGTCGATTGTTCAAGAAAAAATGCCAGGAATGTCAACTGCAAAAATAAAGTATCTGGACCTATGACATACCAAAATATACTTATGCATTTGCTATTTTCCATTACGAAAAATTTTAAGTGGAAACATGGCTTTCGCACAAGTGTTGTAGGAGAAATGTGCTGTAAATTGGTTGGATTTGAAGTGTTTTCCCTACACTTGTCGATATACAATCGCACACATACAGATATAAATTCGAATGTGCTGAACATTATGGACTGGTTGATAATACACCTACATAAAAGATACAGTATATGCATGTGAAAGCCATATATATTTCCACCTAATACCTTTCCTTGCATAAAATGATATGTGATATCAGCATAAACATCAAATCTATTCAAACGTGATTTCAAGTACAAAAAGACTCTGTGAGTCAAAGATAAAAGTGTCAAGTTTCCCAAAACTCCACATTCAGCGAGTAGAATTACAAGAGGAGAAGACCCATCTATGGCAAATAATTGTGTTCCAATACAATGCGGAAAATAAGGAAAACAACGTGCATATTGTACATGAATATAAACTGTTTGATTGGGCGTTCCTTTTAATATCCAAGTGTACTTTTTTGCAAAATGTATACGTAATGTTGCCATTGGTAAACTGATGATTCCTTTATGTGACATCTTGCCTGACCAAAGCACTCTCTTCAGGGTATGACTATATACGCCCAAGTGCAACTTCGATAATACACCTATAATTGACTTCGTGTTTTTCTCTATGCCAACATACTTTGCAATGACATCATTAACAAGATAATTCCATTTGCAACCTGCAATATGTAGGCGTTTGCTTTCTGATATTATGCAAATTACTTCATTCTGTATGGAAATGAAGAATATCGCCAAAATAGCCCATGCATACATTTCTGGCTGGTTTGTGTCAGTTAAACGTGGAAACAGTATTTCATTTAAACATAGAAGGAGCTTAATTGCCGCTTCTCAAAAGAACATGTCTGTACAGAGAGAAATGTAGTGCAAGACACCACTGAAATAAAACCACTGAGCTGAGATGAACCCAATTTTGGTCCCGAGTGCACCACAATATACGTTATCGAAGGAATACTTAACGTCTTGTGAACCTACAGATATTGGCAGGCCCCTATTACATTCGAAAGAGATGACTGTATATCTTGTCAGTTTGCTTACAGCAACCAACGTAACAGCGTCTGTGGGTCCCTATTTACGATATTACGATAACAATGACCAGTTTTGACCTTCAGTATTGCACAAGGCATGTTTAGTGTTTCATCTAATTGGATATTGACCACTTAGCAACTTATGCTTTCATGTTGATGTTTGAATGTTCTCAAAATGCCAGTATAATGAGTTGCTAGCATTACAAAAATAAATTAAAAAACAAAAAAACAAAACAAAAAACAAAAAAAACAATAAATTTTATTTTCAAAAAATACAAGAAAGTACCTTATCAGCTACACCAGCACATCGCCTTACCACTTTTCAATAGATATTGGGACCAATATAATATCTTCTGTCTTCTTTAGTCTCCCCACTTTTCCAGAAACCTGCAAAAGCCCTCATGGCTTGCAATGTTAACATTGAATAGAAATAAATGCTCTCCAACTTATTTATAGAATGTGTTCTAGTGGGGTTAGGTTTGCAAAGTGTATTGGGTGAACAGTACTGTACTGCAAATAGTAAATAGAAGATACTACTTGTTCTGTACTGTCTTTGTAGAATTGTATGATGTTTATTCCACAAAGAAAATTGCGGTCAGAAATTTGGAACAAAATGAACAAATAAATATACCACAAGTCCAGAAAACGAATTCAAAGTCACAGTATCAACCATTTGGGAAATTAGTTCCTATCAGTGACATTGAGTGATTTCAGTGAAAACACCCAAGCATTTCACAGAATACTCTTTTTGAAAAATTCTCACTAAATGAAAAAAAAATGCATCATGCAAGAGGCACTTTGTGATATATTGAAGACTCATTACGAAACACCACCTCAAAATTCATCATCAACAAGAATGAAATAATTTTCTTGGCGGGTTTTTGGATGAAATAGCCCATATGCATTGAAAAGAGAATTCTGTGATGGCTATGTATTGCCCTTCTAACAATCATTACACAATTTTGCAGATAAGAGAACAAAATTAGAAACGGAACAAAATCCACTGAAGATTGAAGGTTGCTACTGAGTAAATGTACATTTCTCCTAAATGTAGTGAAAACGTAACATGCAATTTGCAAAGAGGACAGACCATAAAAAAGCAAAGCATGTCCATCAAGGGAACCAATGTCTGGAATGACATGTAAAACAAATACTACAATTCCAGGAATATCAATATGTACATGCTTTTTCAAAGCGAGTAACCACGTGGCTTCACAGAAGGTTCCCTCCCTAAAGAAAATAAATCATGGGTAACATGAAAGCACTGTGTACAGCCCATACTGACTCGATGCATCCCATCTAACACATAACTTTTTTGTAACATTGTGCCTATATGTCAGTTTGGTTACATTATAATATAATGTTACGACCAAGTTAAAACAACGTTTGCCAAAACTCTGTGTATATTGTTTGAAAGTCATGATTTTGTTACGTTACAAATAACGTTATCATAACGCTACAGCAACGTTAGGTTGAAGCTACTGAATGAAAAGAATATTAAGAATGTGTGTTATTTCGTTTAAGTGTTCCTTGTCTGGATCAGCCGTAACTATACATATGATTAGGAATTGACTTACTTTCATATGGTGTTTTTATAACGTTATTACAACGTTGCAGCGACGTACCATCTTAGAGCTTTTCAAACTTTGGTTCATTGTCCGTCAGATGGCATAATATGCACTGACAAGATTGCGTGCTGAAATCTTGCTATTTTCATTAATATATAGATCTCTGTGTGTGCGTTAAATAGTTTTTGTGCTCAAGGTTGGATCGGCATAAATATATGTGCCTTTTTGAACTGTCTTAAAATAAATGCTAGTCGATTTCAATTGATGATAATATATCAGTTTAACGTGCTTGAAATATATTCCAATGGGAAAGATATCCAACTTAGAGCAATGTCGATCTTTGTGAAATAAGAAATGGAAAGGGGGGGGGGGAGGAATGGCCAGGGGGCAATGACCTGAAGTATAGAATGCCAAGAATGTCACGCTTTATTTGTACGCGACTTAAGGGCTTACTCTCTGTCGGCTTGTTTGGCGTTCACTTCCCCTTCCGGGATTTTTGATATCTCTTTGTCACCCTGGCTTTGATTGATTACAGATGTAGCATGTCCAAAAAATTGTGCACAGAATAATGGAGGACATTTGTCAGCCACATCCTTCTCAAATAATACACAAACATATGATTCGATTTGATTATTTCACGAACCAAGTGTATTTTTATGTCTTGACATGGACCCTTTTGCGTTATAAGCTTTCAAATCAGTCGAACATTCAATTCTTTAAAGCCATGTTCACTCCTAAAACCGAAGTCCATGTACCCAGTGTCGCCCCGTTGACAAATTTCATGCAAGTGTATCAGACTCTGTGGTCGATTATTTTAGTCTATTTTTTGTAAATTTCTGCAGAAATGTAAAAAAAAAAAAAAAAAGCACAAGAAAAAACAAAACAAAACAAAACAAAACTAATGTGTTCGTTAAAACAAACAACTCTCGCGCAGATATACACAAGATATGCATAAAGAATTTATTTTACCCATTCTTTGAGCAAGGTTCTCATATTAACTTCAGTGAATGCTTGTACATCAGACTAGAGCAAATCTCGGTCTACACTAAATATTAGAACATGCAGATTTGTAACAACAAGACAGCAATATGCATCTGGTACAAAAGCCAAAATACCTGCCTTACGAACTTAAATATGTAGACCACTAAAGATTGTTGGGAACCATTGCTACTTTAATACGGGCAATCGTGTTATCATGATTTCGCCGTATGCAGTAAGTATATAATGAGATAATAGAAAGTTGACTGCCATTTTTATCTTTAGGCAGAAGTATGGCAAACGTGTCGTTTTACTATGTTTTCATATGGTTTAATTATGTGTTTGACATTTGAATATTATTATGTATGTTTCTTAAAGACGTCCAACGAAAGTGCCTGTTACAGTTTGAAGAGCTGCTCAAGAATCAGAGAGCAACTCGCTCTGTTAAAGAGAATGGCAAATAGCCTGGCAACTGTTACAAGCGACGAAGTGGAGGAAGTGGTGACAGAGTCATTTGACATAGAAGACGATTTCGAAAACTTCCGTGACAGACAGCACATGGAGACTTCGCAACGAAATTGGCAC